>CAIGQZ010032594.1:3571438-3599800 GCA_903798205.1 Danio tinwini
CACACACACACATACACACACACACACACACACACACACACACTTACGATCAGGTCTGCTCTCTGGAGAACCATCAGTTGAGCAGAAACACAAACACTGATCTCCGCAGAGCTGCTCATTACTGCCGTTAATAATTGATCGTCATTGTAGAGTTAGCTAATTGCCTCTTTTAGCGTGATGAATTAGCCTGTGTGAGAGAATCATGGGTAATTACACTCAATCCTCCTCTGTGTTTCTACATGGAGGATCAAAGGCATATGGAGGAAAAGATGGCCGACACAAGCGCAGGCAAATGAGATGCTAATGCAGCTTGCTTGCTGGTTGTCAGACACTTTTCTGTAGTTTTTTTTAACTTAAAGTCCGCCTGAAATCTGGTCTTAGCTGGTTAGGCTGGGAGTTGACCATTTAAAACCAGCTTGACCAGCCAAAACCAAATATGTCCAGCTTAAACCAAGCTAGTTTTATCTGGTAAAAGCTGGTCATTTTCCAGCCTGACCAGCTAAGTCCAGGCTGGAAATAGTTAAAATTCCTCTAAAACCAGGCTGGTCGACCAGCTAAAACCAGCTAACCATCTTAGGCTGGTTTAAGTTGGATTTTTCAGCAGGGTATTTTGCTATAGCTCACATTTTTTATTAAAATTGCCAATGAAGTTCTTAAGGTGACAAATTAATCCGTGCAAGTTAATCCTGTGTAAAAATGTGTTTGTTTTAGTAATCTTCAATTAAAATCTGAACATTTACTTCAGTGTTTGGAGTTGCTGTGCCTCTGTTGACAACAACCTGAGGGTTTCCATAGCAACTGCATATTAATACCCTCTCTCTTACCATTAGTGTGCACTTTAGGGAAAGATGCAAAAAAGAAAGCCCCGCCCCCTACTCAATATTCCGATTCAGTTGGAAGTACATCAACATACTGAAATAACGCAGACTTTCGGCATTGTATGCTAATGAAGTTTGCTAGCTTTTGTTTATAGCTTGTAGCATAGCTAACTCCTGTTTAGTTTAATTGTAGCTACATTTTTTCGCGTATTTCGCATAGACTGTAAAAGATATGGACGTAGTATTCGTGACGTCACCCATAGGTTTCTGAAGAACGCAAAAGAAACTACTAGTAGGCGTGGTCAACCGTCTCCATTTAGTTCGTGCGTCATTGCACCTACTGGGGGGTACTAAACAAGGGCAAGGAGGTGGAGCATGAGCGGAGCTACAGATGCCTGCTTAAACGGGCTTTTCTTCAGGAGAAAGGCTTAATACTTTCTCGTTTGTGTTCTGACCACACGTGCTTGGTTGTAGACTATATCAATAAAGTGTTTAGACTTTTAAAAACACTGTTGTAACATTGAGCCACTAAACATTGTTCTTATGACGTTTTTCTACAGGAGGAAAATGCGAATTCCTTCCAAACACTTCAAATATAGTCTGTGTTAGTAAATGTAAGGCTATTGATGAAATCCAGGCAGAGCACTGTATATGACAATGCTGCAGATGACTGTTCTAGAGCCTACAGCTAATAAATCTGTCAGATTCTGGAGTGCATTACAGCTCTAAAGAAAAATATAATTGATAAATTATTTTAAGTAAAACAGATACATTTATAGAGATGGTATATAAGTATATAATTTCACTCACCTGGGAAATGGAGGCCATGTGAACGGTTTGTGAGCACAATTAAGTGCACACAGCATGCCATATCATCAGATAATTGTAGGAAATAATTCCAAAAGGCAACTGACTGTGTAAAGAAACATTAACCAAAACAAAAATACGATGTATATGCCGAGCTCAGCGGCTAATTAGCCGGAATCAGCTGAGGTGAAGTGATGGTGAGCAGCGAGACCTAGCTGTCACTCAAGTGGCCACGCCCTTAATTATGCAGACTTAATATAACCTAATATAAACTAAATGTATGAGTTATAAAAAAATTCACCCCCTCACAGTTGTCATGAAGGGTAATATTTAGCTATATGAACCAAAATCATTCTTTGTATCAGGCTGTAAACACCTTCTTTTTATTATTATTTGCTTCACGAGGGAGAGCGGGAGGTTGCTGCTTGGTATTTTGTCATGTTTCCAATTAGCTTCACTAGCTACAGTCACAATTTAAGCTAAAATCAAGCTACGCTTTCCAAAATAGTATTGTGTAGATTTAATTTAATAGTATAGTTGTTTTCTCTTAATTGTGAAAAATTGTAAATCAAAAAATATTTAAGCTAATTAATTAAAATAGCTAAATTATAAAAAAAAAAACAACTGGGGAAAAAAGGAAAATGTGGGTTAAAATTTGGTTAATTTAAATATTAATAAGTAAATATTAATATGATTAACAAAACATAAAACCTTTCTTTTTGCAATAATGTAATGTTCAATATATGGTAATTATGTTAGAAAAGTACAATTATAAATATAAAGTATATAATATTTAATATTTTTACTCTATATAGTTTTTATTTTTTTGCTTAGTACAGCAAGTTAGATTTTGAACTTTTTTGGAACTAAAAATCTAAATATAATCCAATAATACATTACACCCCCCCCCCCCACACACCCCACCCATTAGGTTAATTAGCTCCCAGCTGCTAATCATTATGAACCTGTCGGAGTGGTTTGGCTATAAATACTGCCTTCTGAAGCTAGTGAGCTGAGGGACACTTCTCCCTGGCTCTTAAGTGTAACAGTTGGTTTTGTGATGTTGTTCACTTGTGGTTGTGATGTTGTTCACAAGTGTTTATAGTTGTTGGGTGAATCTTTAATGCCAAATTAACATTATTGTGCCTCCATTACCATTATTATTTTGTGTATTTAATTTGAGATTTACTTCCAAGTGTGCCTAAAGGGTGAGTGCCTTAGTTTTATTTTGTATACCTTTTCACCTGTTTATGGTCGAGAGAGGAAGCTCAGGGAAGTTTGTTGTTTTCATCTTAGATTTTTGCATTCGGTAAGCTAGTCCTCTAAACTGTAGTTAGCTGTTTGTTGTTTTAGGCTATACTCACTCAGTTTTGACATGTAGTAGTTTTTTCTTTTTTTTTGTTAAGGTTCCAATGTTTCTATTAAATAAATTTTTATGATTTTTTTTTCCTATATCTTGTGCTGACTCTTCACTCTGGGGCTGAGGATTCAATTCAATTCAATTCATCTTTATTTGTATAGCGCTTATACAATGTAGATTGTGTCAAAGCAGCTTCACATGGAAGTTTATAGTGAATTGAAAAGTGTCAGTTCAGTAAGGATTGAAGTGTGTTCTCCACATTTATTATTATTAGTTTTGTTTAGTTCTAATTCAATTTACCAAACTTTAGTCTTTGTTACACCTTTCAAACAAAAACTCCTAGACTATAAAATAAGGTTGTAAAAAAAAAAAAATGTATATGTATGGGCAATATCACAGAGTAGCAGTGCGATTTATGGCTGTGTATTGGCACTGGTGGGAGGCATGCATTGTTAGTACCCTCACTAGTGACGATATACAGCCATATCACACTGCTACTCTGTGATATTGCATTAATACAAAAATTTGACCCTGTAATTGTGTAAATAAAAAAAAAAAAAGTCAAACACGAAGATTCTAAAAATTCTTTGGTACGAGGAACTACTTCCGCCATTCATTCACATCTGTAGCTGACGTCAAAACAGCAGAAACCATTGCTACTTCACAAATGTCACTTTAGAGCAGTGGTCTCAAACTGCCGGCCTGCAGATCACTTACTGCCCGCCCTCCCAACCTTAAAGTGTCACCCCCCCCTCTCATCTTAAAAAGCCTCTCAAGTTCATTATGTTGTCCAACAGTAGCAATATTTGTCAAACTGTAGTGAGTTTATTAATCTTCTGTCTCTCTATGTGGGCGGAGTAATACACACGGGTGAAAAGGCTGCACGAGTGCTGATATTGCAGAATATCACACTGCTATCAGCCAATCAGATTTGAGAACCAGACAGAATTGTTGTATAAATATTTTTATATATATATATATATGATATGATCTGTTTTTCTTCAACTTTTCTTGTATTTGTTTTATTACTGAAGATTCAACGCTTTATTTTTTAACTAGCAGTAAACACTGAAGTGATTGAGATGTTGATGGTTTGTTTGTGTGTGTTTCTCTGTGTATTTGTGTGATTCAGACATGATCGGTCAGAGGACTCGCGCTCCTAAGTCCAGCGAGGGGAAGCTGTCGAGCGGCAAAGAAACTCTCCGCCTGCGAACTCGAGGACCGGCTTCACTGGAGGAGATTGTGAGTCTTAAAGGGACAGTTCACCCCAAAATAAAAACCAAGTCAAGAGTCAGGTGGTTCCAAACCTTTATGAGTTTCTTTTTCCCGTTGAACACAAAACAAGATATTCTGAAGAACGTTGGATGTTGTGCATCAGTGAAGTGATTTAGTTTGAACAGATCATGTGATGATACAAATGTGTGTTTTGTGTGTGACTTTGCAGTGTTTCCAGCACATTGTTAAACATCTGAAATGTTGTTTTGGTCATTTGTAAAACCCCTCAGCCGTCAGTCCATCATCACAGTGCTTCAGTATTATTATTATTATTATTATTATTATTCCCTCCAGAACTGTCTTGAGCATCTGTCTGTGCTTCCAAAGAGCGTCTTATGTCTACAAAAGCACCGCATTGCGTTCATTGTGTTTCGTCTTCATCTTCTGAGGCGCAACTCATTTATTAGAGAAGAAAAAAACACCACAGTGGCTGCTCCAAACACACTAAACTACATTTCTCTGTCTGATGTTTGCTCCAGTTTATCAGCAAGTGGCCCTTTTTCTTTTTGTTTAACTCATCAGATTGGAAACTGTTTTAATCGCTAATGTTTTATGAGATATTTCAGCTTTGCGCATGAATTTAATTCTCATCTTTGGATATAAACAAAGCTAATGGATGTTTTTTTCCCTAGCATTCTTCAAAATATCTTCCTTTGTGTTCAACAGAAGAAAGAAACTCATACATTTTTGCATCAAATGGAGGATGAGGAAATGAATCCCTTTAATGTTAATCCCCTTCATCTGTGTGCGTGTGTGTGTGTGTGTGAATGCAGCCCAGTGAACTGGAGGATGCCGCTATCCGCAAGGTGGACGATCTGCTGGAGAGTTACATGGGCATCAGAGACCTGGAGCTCGGTGAGCAGACCAATCAAAGAGAAGGCTTTATTTATACAGAGTAGCGCTGGGGGGCAATTAATCGAAACGAAATTGCAAACATAATCGAGCTACAACATGTCCTGCACTTTTTGTCAAGGAAACACAGTTCTGTCATCAGTAATAATTCTCTATCTAAAGGCCAGAGGGCGCTCTAGTGCACCAAACACAAAATATAAGCTGATATCAAAGTGCATAATAAAATAAAAAAAAAAAAAAAAAAAAAAAAATATATATATATATATATATATATATATATATATATGCATGCATACTGATGAATGCTTGACTCTGATTGGCAGATGAGCACTCTGAGGCGCGCCATTATTTTCAGATAGAGTAGTTACTTCATCACTACGCTGAATGATTTACTTTTTGTCACAGATAGATGCTAATGGTCTAATGTAAATCATTGATTTATGCTAAGCTAAACATGCTCCCATCGGACCTGGTTGTATTGCTGCTGAATGCTTGATTCTGATTGGCTGGTGAGCACCCTAAGGCGTGCTGTTATTTTCATAACGCACAGATAAAGTAGTTCCGGCAGGTTTTGAGCGAATTACAGCCCTATATCACAACGCTAAATGATTTCAGTTATGTCACAGCTAAATTCTAATGGTCTAATCTGATTCAAGGATTTATGCTAAGCTAAACTTGCTCCCACCTGGTTATAGTTCTGCTGACTGCTTGATTCTGATTCACTGATTAGCACTCTTAGGTTTGCCGTTATTTTCAGATAAATGCACAGATAATGTAGTTCCGGCAGGTTTTGAGCGCATTACAGCCCTATATCACTACGCTGAATGGTTTTATTTATGTCACAGCTAGATGCTAATGGTCTAATCTAAATCAATGATTTATGCTAAGCTGAGCCAAAAATGCTCCCATCGGACCTGGTTATAGTACTGCTGAATGTTTGATTCGGATTGGCTGATGAGCACCCTAAGGTGTGCCATTATTATCATAACGCACAGATAAAGTAGTTCTGGCAGGTTCTGAGCGCATTACAGCTCTATAGCACTACGCTGAATGGTTTTGTCATAGCTAGATGCTGATGGTCTAATCTGATTCAATGATTTATGCTAAGCTAAGCTAAACATGCTCCCATCAGACCTGGTTATAGTTCTGCTGAATGTTTGATTCTGATTGGCTGATGAGCACTCTAAGGTGTGCCGTTATATTCAGATAAACGCAAAGATAAAGTAGTTCCGGCAGGTTGAGCACATTACAGCTCCATATCACTATGCTGAATTGTTTTTTATTTATGTCACAGCTAGATGCTAATGGTCTAATCTGATTCAATGATTTATGCTAAGCTAAACATGCTCCCATCGGACCTGGTTATATTTCTGCCGAATGTTTAATTCTGATAGGCTGATGAGCACTCTGAGGTGCGCCGTTATTTTCAGATAAATGCACAGCTAAAGTAGTTCCGGCATGTTTAAGTGCATTAAAGCTCCTATATCACTATGCTGTACAATTAGAGTTTTCACTGCTACAACAGTCAAAAATCACATCCAAACGTAACAGAGGCTTTGGAGGAGATGTGTGACAAACTAGTGCTACACACAGGAGCAGTCTGAGGACAAAAACCTGACAAATGTCTGAACTCTTTAGGGAACTGTAGTGTAACCAGAATAGACTCTTGAGTCATTGAATTATTAGATAAAAATGCACACGTCTTTGCATAATGACCAAATCACCGCCAATCACTGATAACTAAAGACTGATGATTGTCTGGGGGAGGGGCTCGGATCAGATGTATGTGTTTAGGACAGTTTCTGCAGCTTCATTATGAATCCTCTGGGCTCAGCAAACGCACTGAAATCTCAGCAAATACTTGCTTCACAGGCATGTGAAATATATCCACAAAGCTTGAAGTCTCTACTTTTAAACAAAGCAAATACACTTGAAAATAAATGTTCTCGGGTTTTGTAATCTGTATAAAACGAACGCGAGGTGCAGTCCATCCTCTCAAACGCACATTACATGACAGCAACTACTGAATGCCCACAAACTTGTAAACAAAGAGTCGCTGTGATCTTGGGAGGAGATTTGCCATCAAACCAAGTTGTGAAATACTTCAGAAGATGATCATTATCGAACAAGCCATTAATCAAAGGATGATGATGAGTAAAACGGCGATTAAATGTTGTGATCTTGTTCTCTTTGTAGTTTGATTCTAATGTTTAGAAACAAAACGTATGAGTTGTTAAATTTTTATTGATGATTCCAAATATGTAATGCAATCGTAAGCTTGGCAAACAGTTTGAGGATTTGATGTTCGAGGTGTTTCACAAATGGCCGTCCGGTAAAATGACTGGCCTTAAAGAGACATTCTTAGAACAGCTTAGAATGTGGCTCAACCAATCAGAATGAAGAAGCAGAACTGTATCTGTTTAATAAGTAGATAAATAATGATGTTTTTAACGCCATGTGTCGTTCCTTCAGCGACGACTATAGTGGAGGCCGGGAAGAACAAGAAAAACCCGGATGATTTCGCCGAGGCTCTCGACTCAGTTCTGGGAGATTTTGGCTTTCCGGACGTTTTTCTGTTCGATGTTTGGGGCGCTTTGGGGGACGTCAAGAATGGACGCATGTAAAGGTGAGACCGTGAAGGCAGAATTATTGGTAATTAATTTTGTTAACCAAGTCTGAATAATCTTGTACAGCATTTATTAATCATAGTTCAACATTTACTAATGCATTCTTAAAATCCAAAGGTGTGCTTGTTAGCATTAGTCAATGCACCGCGAGCTAACATGGTTTTAAAAGTAACTTAACATTAACTAACATGAACTAAAGTTATTTAACTTAAAGGTGCTGTATGTAAGTTTTTGATTCTTCTAAAGCATAAAAATACCATAATATGTATATTTTTCAGAAACATGCTGTGAACGTTCTTATTTATCTGAAAAACAATGCTGAAGTCAGATAAGTCAGGTGCAGCACCTAAAACTACAGATACTGGAAGCCTGTGCTGGCATTTCTCCTGTGGTGTTGCTATCAGTGTGTAAAGAGTGGGAAAAGAGGGTCGCATTGACAATCCAACACAATGGGCAGCACATTGAACACATTTTCTAAGTGGTCATAAACGTGTAAATAACTCATTAAAGAATAAAGTTACGTTAAAACCAAGCACACCATTGTTTTTCTTGTGAAATTCCCAATAAGTTTGAGGTGTCACATGACCCTCTTCCTATTGAAAAAACAAAAGTTGGATCCAAGATGGCCAACTTCAAAATGGCCACCATGGTCACCACCTAACTTGAAACGTTTGCCCCCTTACATATACTAATATGCCACAAACATGACGTTAATATCACCAACCATTCCCATTTTATTAAGGTGTATCCATATAAATGGCCCACCCTGTAGTATACTTAAATTAATATTGGCGTTTATAATTTTATTTATAAAAAATAAATATATACAAAATAAAGCTTGTATACATATATATTAAATATTTTTTTATATTTTATAAAGATTTTTTTTTTAAATGTACAAAATATACATGAAAAATGCATAAAATACATTACAATTTACAAATAAGACAAATAAAATTACATCACAATAAAACTAAAGAATACAAAAGAACTTTACTAAATGAACTGATAATATAAAACACTAAGTATCATAATATATTAATATTGCAATTAATATACACTGAATCATTCACAAGTTATGCTACTTACAACTAATTTATTCAAGATAAACAGCTCTTGACTGGCTGCCAAAAATTCTTCTTATAAACCACATGCTGTGGCCGTTTCGAAGTCTACTGATATTTATCACATAAACAAATTCACAGAGAAGAAATAAAGCAGGTCTGCCATCACATGAGGTATTATTATATTTACACGGAAAGCCAGTTCCAGGCTAATGCTAAATCTCTCAATGCAGCTCATGCTTCTCCTCATGTGCTTTTTCAGGCATCATTCGGCTTGATCTACAACATCTGTCATCTGTTTTCATACACACAATCCTCCCAATTCCCATGATGGTCCTGAGGAATGGAGAATGTCAAGGTATTAGTGGCTAGTCTACAGGCTAACGCTAACATTCCAGTGTATAGTGCATTTAACAATGGTCAAACTGCATTCCCCAGCAATGTTTATAGCAATCTTTTACATAATCTTTTACTAGTCTTTTTCATAATTACTCTGACTTTTAGAATTGTTATGATTAAAGTATGTGATAGCTTAGCCTAGCCTTGTTTGTTTTGCCGTCATTTGTGTTGTATTAATAAACCGTGTTACAGGTGAAATGAACAATCGTTTACGATTAATGACAGATCTTGTGACACAAATGGCTTGTGTGTGTGTGTGTGTATATATATGAGTCATTGAATATTGACACAGATTAATCAAATGTACACCTATCTGATGTGTATTTAGCTTAAACTGTTTGTGTATTGTATATCCTGTTTTACAAAGCACATACTCCTGTTTTGATGACCTGATGTGACATTTTTGAATATGTATAAAGATTAAAACAAGCTCTGGCTTACCACAAATGGTGTATTTTGTACATTTACCAATTCCTAAACTAAGTCACTACATTTGTTCACAAATCTTATTTCATTCATGTGAAATCAAATCTGACACCCTTTGCTTTTTAAAAGGGGTCATGCACAGAGAAATCAACTTTTACTTGAGCATTTGATATCTAAGAGGTGATCATATTGAATGAATATCCTGTAAGTTTCAGAGCTGAAAACATCCATGTTACTGAAAAATAAAGCTTTTATAGACAGCAGGCCTATAAAATGCCAGACTGGGGTCTCGTTTAACAAGAGTGTGTCTTAAGGTTTTACTATTCAGCAATTCACCACCAGGCTTTGCTCCCGTTGGGTGGGACAGTAGTACACAAGCTCCAGCAGATGCAGAGCTTGGGTCAATATTTACAACCTCAGTCCTCTTATAGGGCACCTATTTTACCCCTTTTTTAAGATTTCATATTAATATTATGGTTCTTCTGAGTGTGTCAGTTTAGGTTCAGTTAAAACACAATTCAGATTTTTTATTATGATGTGTTAAAAAGTGTCATTTTGGGGGCGTGTACACAGTTTATTGTTTTAGGGGCGTGTTGCTTCACATGTAAATTAGTTTAGGCTTCCCGCCCAACTTAACAAGGGGGCGGAGCCAAGAGCTCCCCCGCTTTGTGTATGGCTACAGACAGGCAGACAGAGAGAAGCAACATGAGTGAGAGGACCAGCATTCAGCTGTACATGTACGACTCAGACACAGACCAAGCAGAGAGTACAAAATCTTTTGTGTCTTTGTAGTTTTACAGCCAACTGTGTGCTAGTTTAAAGCTCCGAGCTTGTAGCCTACACCGAGACTAATAACCAAGCGCACTGAATTAACTTTGACTGAGGAGCATCACACCGGATGCACCGCGACACGGCGCGCACATGACAGTTGAAAGTATCGCACACTTGCGGGGCCGGTGTGTGTCACCTGATAGAAACTTATGTTTAGAATTCAGAAATGGATGCCGCTGCTTGTCACCGAGCGGCGCTTCTGGTGTACGACCTGCTTGAGGCTATAACTAAAGGGCGTCATACACCGGATGCGTTGCTCAGAGCCACGACACGGCACACCAGACGCGCACATTCGCATGTTATTTAAAATGAAACTATTCAGATAATGCTCTGTGGCGCGGCAGAAATATGAACAGTGTCCTGAGCAGGGCCAGCGCGTTCATAGAGGCAACCTAGGCAGCAGAATAGTGAGCAAACCCCCCAGTCCTTACTTTCATCCGCGACAACGCGAAATGCATGGCGCTGCGCGTCGTTAGTTCGTTATTTAGAATGGAGGGACGCGCACATGAGGCAACGCGCTCGCACTTTCCAGCTGCACCTAGTTAAGATGACAGGGAGCTTCTGTGACCGCGGGAAATGCAAACCGCTAAAGTTTAAGGAAGACACAATGAAAAGTACACATGTATGCAAACCCACCAAAACTCACAAACACTGGCGGCGAGGAGAGCGATAACGTGGTGAATGTTGAGCCCAATGAGCCTTACATCTAAAAATAGAGCAAGGGTGTTTCTTTGATGACGTCGCTTTGACTCACATGCTGAAAATGGCGGATGTGAAACAACATACTGAGGATATGGTAACGCGCACCTGTCAATCAATATTGGTGGGCGGGGGGGCCGCACTCCTACATCAAGTTGCGGTCGATCTCAAAACCGCTCCAATTGGTCCACCGTTTTTATGTTGTTAAATTGAAAAAAAGGACCGAGTGTGTTTATATCACCCCAATATGACGCTCTATACACTATACCTACACATGTCTGTCCAAACAGCTTGAAAAACAAATTTTTCACCATAAGTGCCCTTTAAGTGCCAAGGATCCAGAGGGCCTATCCTTGTTAGTTGCTCCAGTCCAAGTCTGCCCTGTCTCGGCCACTAATGACCCTTGCTTTATCAGTGTCACCTGCATGTGCCAGCTCTCAACATACATTTCTGTGCCACCAAAGTCCTTTGCTTTAAAAGTGAAAGTGACGTAACTTGCAAAAGTATGGTGACCCTTATGCAGAATTTGTGCTCATTTAGTCCATCCAATTGCACACACACAGCAGCGAACACACCTTTCAATCATAAGTCCAACTCTCTAGTTACCAACTTATGACTCTTGCTTTGCCAAAGTCGCATACACTTCCAGCCCTGCCTATGCCACCATAGTCCTTTGCTTTGAAAGTGAAAGTTGTGACGTCACTTGGCCAAGTATGGTGACCCATACAGGGAATTAGTGCTCTTCATTTAATCCATTCTATTGCACACACACAGCTGCAAACACACACCTTTCGATCACAAGAGCAACTCTCTAGTTACCAACTTATGACCCTTGCATTGCTGGAGCCGCATACACTTCCAGCCCTGTCTGTGCCACCAACGTCCTTTGCTTTGAAAGTGAAAGTTGTGACGTCACTTAGCCAAGTGTGGTGACCCATATGCAGAATTTGTGCTCTTCATTTAATCCATCTAATTGCACACACACAGTAGTGAACACACACCTTTCGATCACAAGTGCAACTCTTTGGTTACCAACTTATGACCCTTGCTTTGCCGAAGTTGCATACACTTCCAGCCCTGCCTATGCCATCATAGTCCTTTGCTTTGAAAGTGAAAGTTGTGACGTCACTTGGCCTAGTATGGTGACCCATAAGGGGAATTGGTGCTCTTCATTTAATCCATCCAATTGCACACACACAGCAGCGAACACACACCTTTCGATCACAAGAGCAACTCTCTAGTTACCAACTTATGACCCTTGCTTTGCCGAAGTTGCATACAGTTCCAGCCCTGTCTGTGCTACCATAGTCCTTTGCTTTGAAAGTGAAAGTGTAAGTTGTGACATCCCTTGGCCAAGTATGGTGACCCATATGCTGAATTTGTGCTCTTCATTTAATCCATACAATTGCAAACACACACCTTTCGATCACAAGAGCAACTCTCTAGTTACCAACTTATGACACTTGCAGCCAGAGCCGCATACAGTTCCAGCCCTGTCTGTGCCACCAACGTCCTTTGCTTTGAAAGTGAAAGTTGTGACCAAAGACCCTTACAACATTTCCAGGTACTCATTTGAAAACCAATCACATTACACGCACCCCTGTCTATGGCTCACATTTCCTTTTTTCCTGTCTAGCTTTGTTTCATGTGACAACACTGCCAGTGAGTTTGTTCTCTGTTTTGCTTTACCATGCCATGCATTATGTTTATGTTATGTGTTTGTTACTTTTACGTTTGGTTCTTAATGCTAGCCTCCAGTTGGACCATAGTTACAATTTTAGTATATGCATTATTGATCTTTAAATGAAGTAAAGCTACCTCATATCTGATTCATGGATGGAATAATCGGTGGAGAACTAGATTACTAATAAATTTAGGAGCAGCCCAAGTATGCAAACGTAGGCTTTCCTTTGGGTTTCACATCATGAACTGCTTTTTAGTTGGTGGTGCTTATAAACCAAAGCTGATAAACCTCGACTAAGATTTTCTCTAAGATAGAGTTGTATCATGTGACAAACAGGCAACAATTTGTAAACATAACAGGTGTATTAGTGCAGCTTCCCAAACTGAAAGCGTTTCAGAGACTTCTGGATTCTGTTCCTGTTGCTACAAAGATCATCCATACGGCTGTAAGTCTGAATAATTTCATCAATAAACTAATTTGGTCAAACGATGAAGGGTTTGGTACTATATGGGTAGATTGAACATAAAACAATGAAGTTGCCCCAACAAAATGTCCAGAATTGTGTTGTTTCAGCTTATTTTAAATAAGTAGTTTGCATTTTTTTGTCAAGTGCAACACAGATTAAACAAGCATCCAGAAATGACAAAAGCAAACACCCGAAGCCAAAATTGAAGTTTGTAAACAAGAATAATGCTAATTTAATTGGATTTCCTTCATTTATTATAGACTGCCATGATTGATAATGTGAAATTGTCAGTTTTCTGTAGTTTGTTATGTTATATGCTCTTTTAAACTTTGCTGTAAAATGTAATAAGTCAAGACAACATATTAGTATGTTGCTTTAACTTATTCTAATATGGTAATCAGGTTTCAACTAAATTTCTTTAAGTTAAACTTCATATTTTTAGTTTGTTTGGATGATGTAAGTTGAGATGACTAGAAAAGTCATCTTATTTGATTCAACTCAAAAATTAAAGGCAGCAAAAGATTTGTTTTACAGTGTTCTTATAAATGTTGCTGTATTATTATTTTTTTGCCTAAGTTAATACAAATCAGATTCTATATGACTAAACAGTTTAAGTGCAGTATTGATTACTTATTGATTGAGTTATATATATACAGTATGCTGGCTAAAGTTAGTAAGCGCTTAATGAAGTTTAGCTTACAACTTTAATGTACAGTAAATCTAAAATGTCATTTCCTTCAGCAGCATGTTTGATTAAGACTATAGAGTGTTGATATACTGCTTGTAAATGTCGCTGTATGCTGGTTGTTTAAGGAAATGTGATACAAATCAGATTCTATAAGACTAAACGGTGTGTTTAGTTTCGTTTATCATGTCGAGTACACTGAAAAAAAATAATTCAGAGATGATTCCTTGGATTTACTCAATTTTTTACGTTAAGTGGCTGTAAACAATTTATTTGGGCTGAATTTAAACAAACAAATTAAGTAGAATTTTATTAAATTAAATTTATTTGTTTAAATTCAACACAAATAAATTGTTTGCAACAGTTTTGCAGACATCATTTTTGTTCAGTGTATATCGTATTTAATCATCGCGCTCTCATTTGTAATACATTTATAAAGCTATTGAGAATTGATTCCTGTTTTCTTTCTCTCAAGTGTTTTAGCTCAGTGTTCAATTTATAAATAGTGATGTCCCAGCAAACAATTTTGTGTTTAATAGACGTCTAATAGACATCTAAACATAGACAGCTTGGCTAAAACAAGGCTTAACTTGGGCTGTCAATGAAACTATAACTAATAATATATATATAATATATATATATATATATATATAATATAACTAATAGACGTCTAAGAATAGGCCAAAACTTGACCAGTCGTCAAATAGAGCGATTAGACAGACTTTATATGTGTAGTCATTCATTTCTGTTTCAGCCCAAATTTAGCCTTGTTTTATCCTAGATGACTATGTTTAGACGTCTATTAGACATCTTTTAAAAATAAAAAGTGCTTGCTGGGGTACTTAAGTCAACATTTGAAGTGAATCAAAATTGTAAATAGGCAAGAATGGATATTATTAATATTTTTAGGACAGAGTCTTGATCCACTTCAAATGTTGACTACTGTATATGAATCCGAGCGACTCGAAGTAATGCCATTTAATCACATTACATGGCAATATATTTTCTAGCATATTTTACATTTATATTACTTATTTCTTTATTCAAGCTTCCGCAAGACTAAAATACTGCAGTACTGCTGTTGATCTGCAGGATCAAACATGGAAAAATAAACGCCTGTCGTGATGGATGTCTCTCACAAAAAGCGGTAAGACTGTTGTTTAATAAACGTTTCAGGTCTTTCAAGTTTGTCCTGTTAAAGCAGCTGTTGAGAGAAAGTCTTTTCTCTCACCAGTGTCAAGGTTTTCCATTTCTGTAAGGTGAACTAAGAATAAAGATGCGCCTTAACACTTGTGTGCCATTTTGTGCGTACATGTATGTTTTTGACCATGGCTTTCCATGTTTGATGGCATTTAGCATTGCAGTAAGCAAATGCTCCCTTTATTACCAAAGGTCTCTTCAGCTTATTACACTAACTCCAAGTGAGGAAACAAGTCAGCAGACTAAACTTTTGGATTCAGCCACGAACCACAGCTTGCACTTCCCATTCAAACAGCAAATTGCGTGAAGCATGTATGAAATCAGTCCGCTGGTGTGTTGGGTAATTCTTGCATGTCCGCACAGACTAATTAACAGTCCTAATGTAAACCCAATCAGTGAGCAGAAATGCCAAAAAAGAAGCTTTACCTCTGCAATGTCTTAAAGTGGGTTTGACTTTCAAACAAGAAATAATTCTAACATACACAACTCATTGGTCTGGTCGGCGCTACAGAGCACCAAGCACAAAAACAGCCAGACACAGGAAAAGTTTCTTTCCTCAGGCCATCTACCTCATGAACAGTTAAATAATCCCCTACTGTGCAATAAACGAGCAATACTTTCTCATACGCACTTGTACACAGCACCTTATAACCTGTATGTTTATAACAAATCTGTCCATACAACTCATCATCCAGATCCTTTGACTTACTGAATCTCTGTTTAATGTTTATCGTCTTTTCTCATATTAATTTTGTCTTGTCACTTGTCACTTTATGTACACTGGAAGCTTCTGTAAACTGATTCTGATTGTCCAGGTAAATCAGTTATATTATATGCCCATTACTGTCTACATCTGAAATATACTACAGTGATCATGGTGGCGAGTAAAGTTCATTCATTATTAATGTGCTTCTTGCAATCAAAATGAAAACACAAATGCTGCATGTTAAAAAATTCACAATCATCCGGCAAACTAAGTTAGCCTTCTTGGGAGCTGGAGAATTATAATAAAAAAAGGGTCATTTAATGCATTTCTACAAGGTGAGACTTTGGAATAAGTGAGAAAGGCCCAAGTCCACATGTTGATAGTCCACTAGAGCTGTTAATATGGCTGCAAACTGAATTCAAATTTCTAATCAATTCCCGTATAGCGCATGTGTTTGGACTGGAGCACCCTGAGGAAACTCACGCCAACACAGGGAGAACATTCAAACTCCACACCTAAATACCAACTGACCCAGCAGGAATTCGAACCAGTAACCTTCTTGCTGTGAGGCGAATGTGCTACCCACTGTGCCACCATGATGCATACTCCTCTTTGACTTAAAATGGTTGCTCTGACATTAGTGAGGACTGATCCATTATGCATTGACAAACTGCCCCTAGCATTGGTCCCTGGGAAAGGAAGCAAGGCTTCTTCCACATGCAGCTTCCTTGTAGGAGACAGGGCAACATCTCAGTGTTAATCACCATCTAAGAAATTCAGGACAGTTAAATCCCGAACACATAATGGAGCGTGTTACTAAATGATGGGCTGTGTCCGAAAATCGCATACTTTCATACTATATAGTACGCTAAAACAGCACGCAAGCTGAGTAATATGTCTGAAATTATAGAATTTGTAAAACAGTATGTGAGAAGTACCCCACATAGCAAACGAACTTGGCCCAAATGTGGCCTCATTATGGCACTGCTGGCGTGTTGGTAGCACTGGCATGCATAATGTCAGACGAATGTGGGCCATGCATGGCAGTGATGGCACTGCATGCATGATGGGAAACAACATTTGGGCCAGTTGTGGATGGGAGGTGTGTGGCCCAGATCAGTGTAGCAATTGTTCACATTGTTTAGGTAACATTAGATTTGTTCAGGCTGGGTTATGGCTCAGTTTTTGGGAATTCTGGTTAAAAGCTGGTGTTGATATGGTTACCTTATACCCACATAGCAAATGTTTTCTGGCCCAGCTCCGGGCCACACAATAAGTTTTCCCTCGGCCCAAGTACCACAAAGAATAACGGTCCTGAAGAGGCCCACCACTGGATTAAAGACAGGTCCTGAACTGGGCTAAAACAGGTTTATTATTGGTACCGATTCTCAGCTATAAGTTTATATTTTAACCAGGAACGCCAAAAACTGAGCCATAACCCAGCCTAATGTTACCTAATCAATGTGAACAATCGCTACACTGATCTGGGCCACACAGCTCCCATCCACAACTGGCCTAAATGTAGTTTGCCGTCATGCATGCAGTGCCATCTTTGCCATGCATGGCCCACATTTGGCTGACATTATGCATGTCAGTGCCGGCAACATGCCAACAGTGCCATAATGAGGCCATAATTTGAGCCAAGTCCAGTTGCTGTGTGGGTAGCTGAGAATCGGTACCAATAATAAACCTGTTTTGGCCCAGTTCAGGGCCAGTTAAGGGTAATAAATTGGCTGAGATTCGGGCCGGTTATGGCCCATGTGTGGCCCTTGTCTTTAATCCAGTTATGGGCCACTTCATGACCGTCATTCTTAGGGTATTACTAGGTATACTTGAAACATCCAGGCAGGTGTGTTGAGGCAAGTTGGAGCTAAACCCTGCAGGGACACCGGCCCTCCAGAACCGAGATCGGTGACCCCTTGTAAAGAACGTACTTTTCTAACGACAGAGTAGTACATTTAAATTCAAATGCAGAACTTACTGAGTTGTAGGCGATTTCGGACACAGCCATGGTCCTTTTGCTGAATGATCATCCAGTGAACAGTCATGACAGATTTTTCTCTCACTGCCTGGGGTGTGGTCCTGGAGGATCACTCAGCAAGAGGACCATCATCTTTGATTGCCTGGAGATGTTGGCTTTTTCTAATGAAACCTTTCCTTCTGAATCTCAGGGAATGATAGCCCACTTCATCACTGTCAAAAAGTTTCAGAAACAGTTGTCTCTTGCACTTTTATACATGAGACCTTTGCAGTGGTAGCTCATGACCCAGGGATTTTCCTTGATCATTTTGCATAAGGTAATGCCTTCGACCCTTATGGCATACTTACACTAGGTACAGTTGCATTGAACCATGTCCTCCCTCCCCGATGGCCTGCACTCACACTGCATTTTGCCTTCCGAACCTGAGCACGCTTATGTCATCGATGATGTGACTGTTCAGTTTAACAGGAGGAGAAGCGCTCTCGCTCAGCACAGTAGATATTGTTTTAGTTATATCGTTTTAGTCGTGACACGCAGTCAAATATTTCCACAACTTTTGATGCTCATAAGTTATCATATGGTATTAGGGGGTTAGCTGAAGGTGCAGCTGACTTGCAGCGAGGGGTTTGTATCTTTAATAAACTATGTGTTCAATTAATAAATCCATATGAAACAGTCCCTTAAAAGTGATGTTGCATCTTCAGTTTCGAGCGCAGGTGCACTTTACACTCACACTACAAGCGTACCGCACCAAAACCCAACCGAACTGCGTGTTGGCACACTTCTTCCAACAGGGCGAGGGCCGGCCAACTGAACTGCACCTGGGCCTGATTCAGAGCACTCAGACTTGGAAAAACAAACCAGGAAACACGCCTGGGCATGGTTCGGATAGCATAGTGTGAGTGCACCCTAAGACATGTTGAAGAAGCCTTGGTTCTTGTCCCAGAGACTGGTGTTGGGAGCAACTTGTCATCTCTGGGGCTGGGATGTGATCGTTTGCTTATCCTTAGCACAGGGTCTGTGGAGGCCACCATGTGCTTGTTTGCACAGACAACAAGCGGTGGTCTCCAACATCAATGACCAAAGGGGTGTGAAGTTGCATGGCCTCTCTGGTCTGGCCCACCAGATCATTCCTTCCTCTAAACACTTCCTCCAGCACCTCCGGGGAGGTTCCAAGGCATTCCCAATCAAGCTGAGAGACAAAGTCCCTGCAACGTGTCCTGAGTTTTCCCGGTAGGACAACCTCCCTAGGTCCCGGAAAACCTCCCTAGGTCCCTAGGCATCCAGGAAGCATCTGAAATATATGCCTGAACCACCTCAACTGGCTTCTTTGGATGTGGAGGCACAGCAACTCTAGTCTAAGTTCCTTTTCCAAAAATTGCATGTAAATAGGATTGAAGAGGTTTGCCACCGACATGTAAAAATTATATTGCATTTGTTCAATTGCAAACATTAAATTGTCTGGTGCCCCCAGCAAGCAGGGCTGGCGCGTCCATAGAGGCGACCTAGGTGGCCGCCTAGAGCGGCATAATAATGAGGGCGGCAAACGCGCCCTGCCGCCCAACCCAACGAACTGACTTTCATCCAGAACATCAACAGAACACTTGCATAATAGGGGTCTGGCATAATAGTGAGGGCGGCAAACGCTCTTCGCCGCCCAACCCAACGTACTGACTCATCCGCAACATCAACCCCCCGTCCTCACTTTATGAACTGGTCAGGTTCGTTTAGAGCGGCAGTTCGGCTTGCTCCGGCCCTGCCAGCAAGTCATGGATGCCAAAAAAAGGATGTGCAAGTAAATAGTCAGTACGTAAAGTGTATTTATGTAGTGCATTTATTGTGTATGGCCATACACCTAAAGTGCTTCACAGTCATGAGGGAATGGTTGTCTCTTCACTCTAATACCATTGTGCAGCATCCACTTAGATGATGTGATGGCAGCCACAGGACAACGGCGCCAGTGCGCTTACCACACACCAGCTACAGGGACCGTGGTAGAGCCAATTAGGTGGATGGGGATGATTGGGAGGCCATGATTGGTAAGGAAGGAATTTGGCCAGGACACCGGGGTTACACCCCTACTCTTTATGAAAAGTGCCATGGGATTTTTAATGACCACAGAGAGTCAGGACCTCGGTTTAACATCTCGCGCTTACTGAGCACAGTGTCCCCTTCACTAAACTGGGGCATTAGGTCTCACACAGGCCGCAGGTTGAGAGCCCCCTGCTGGCCTCACTAACACCACTTCCAACAGCAACCTAGTTTTCCCATGTGGTCTCCCCTCAAGGTACATTCAGGTGCTTAGCTTCAGTGAGTTCAGTGGGCTGCAGAGGAATATGGATGTGGCTGATAGGGATGTGCAAGACTATAGTTGCTGCAAGTTGACACTAAACATAGTGGTTACATTTAGTTTTGCACTTAAATATTAGCATTGTTTACACAAACTACAGTAAAATTAGATTTCTGCAACACTTTGTAGTTTTGTGGCATCTCCAAAACTCACATTGATCTTCTTCAGTTAAGCTGCCACTAGATTCCTTTTAAAAAGAGGGATCACATGACTCATTTTCACTTGACCTCAGAGCATGAAGGAATTTGTTTTCTCCACATCACTCATGGCACGTAGGCTATGTCACCTGGCAGTTAAGCTCTGCTTACAGACATGTCATACCACTGGTTATGAGGCACAATTCTGAAAATTATACACTCATTCTAGGGGAAAACTTTATGACCAAATAACAATAAATTTAACCTTGTGTGTGAATTGTGCCTTGAATATTTAGCTTCTAAGCTAAGACCAGGCTGGAAATGGCTGGAAACCAGCCTGGGAATGGCCAAAACCCCTCTAAAACCAGGCTGGTCGACCAACTAAAACCAGCCAACCAGCTTAGGCTGGTTTAAGCTGGATTTTTCAGCAGGGATGGCAGGATGAATGTTATGCATGCGGAAACAGATAATAATAGGCTTTCAAATAAAAGAGCTTGTCAACAATTACTTGCAGGGTAATGGACGTTGGATTGCTTTATCTTCTCTGTCTTTAGGCGTTTTGGTCCTGCTGCAGATCAAACCTCGTCACTGCTGAGAGAACTGAATGTGAGCGGTCAAATGCTAACAAACACACAGGTGAAGGATCTGGCTAAGCTGCTGCGGGACAAACACGGTCGGATCAACACACTCACGTGAGTCTCACATCATTCAACGTGTTACATGACTACTACTAGCAACATTAAAGGGCACTTAGGTTACCCCTTTTTCCAGATTTAATATAAGTCTTTTGTGTCTCCATAATGTGTCTGTAAAGTTTCAGCTCAAAACACCCATCAGATTTTTTATTATACCTATCATAAGTTTCTATTTTGTAGCATTTAGCATCAGCTAGCGGTTTTTGTGTACTGCTCCTTTAAGGCTAGTCCTTCACGCCCACCGTTTCCACAAAAAATGTCAAAACAAGCTGAATATAGCTGTATACTATACTTTTTATTTAAAAAAGCATTTAAAAAAAAAAAACAAAGAAAACTATTGACTTTTACAAATTAATTATTGTCATGTATCAAAAATATGCGCAGTAATCTGTCCTGGCTAAAGGTCTCTCAGATCACCAGTTAACTACACATACATGGAGAGTTAATCTCATAATGAAGTGATGTTGTTGTAAAAAAGTGATTAATTAAACCATATTAACAAAAATAACCGTAGGCAAAAGAAAGCAGGTGAAAAACATACCGTGTGTGATAATGAAAGGATGATCACACGGTTAATGCCAATGTCATGGTCCTGACCTGACAGTATTGTTAGTCCTGTCAGTGTTTAATGTTTGCCTGTTTATCCTGTGTTTATTAACATTGCTGTGCCTTAATTCGTGTTGGCCATGTGCTCCTCTTGTCTTTCCTCCTCGTTTTCAGTTCCCCCGCCCTCTTATTTAGACCTTGTTATCCTGATTGTTTTCTCTCGTGTGCTTTGTTCTATATATTGTGCTGTGTGTTCTCATCACCTTGTATCCTTGACTTGTATCTTTACTGAGCCTCTTCATCTTGCCTGTTCTAGTTCTCTCGTCTACTTCTTGTCTGTTTGTAGCTATTACTTTCTTTTGTTTGTTCCTACTGTTGACTTATTTTGTGTTCTAATTTTTATTTTGCTTTTATCCTTTGAACCCCTTTTGTTCAATTTTTTTTCTGTCAGTCCCAGTCTTATTAGTAGTTGATTTATTAGTTGTTTGATTGTTTAATTACTCTCTTAAGATTCTAGAAGTCTTTCTTTCAGTTTCTGTTTTATCAGATTGCCCAAGTCGGTCTAGTTCTCCTAGTATTTATATTGGATTTTGTTATTTTAGATTTAGTTTTATTTTATTGTATACTATTGCTGCCTGTTTGCTGTCCTGTCTTGTGTCTTATGATTTTCCAGTCCTATCCCGTGTCCTGACCTCCCTGGCCTGCCAGTCTCATACCTGCCAACACTCCCATTTTTCCCGGGAGTCTCCCGTATTACAGACCTACCTCCCGGTTTGTCATTTCTCCCGGAAAACTCCCGGAATTTTAACCCCTTCCCCCAGTCCTTAAGTAATTGGTACAATCTGTAACAACCCATTCACACGGGGCTTCAGCGTCAACGCTTGACAGAGGGTGTGTCTGAAGTTGGGGCTGAGGCGATCATCATAACAGCGACAGCCAATGAAATTAGTCAGCAATCGGCTACTGTCTAAGCTGGTGTATTTGCATACAGCAATCTGATTGGCTGGCACTTCCATCGGCACTTGAAAAGTTGAGAAAGTCCCAACTTCTGCAGCGATCAACGCCACTGAAGTGGCGCCGATGGGTCCACAATGGAGTTCGGCAATGCCTGAAGTCACCTATTCAAAGTGAATGGGAAGCGTTAAAACTGACACCCCGAGATCGCCGACAGACCATGCACCCCTTACGGTCGCTCTGCTCAACAGCTACCCCCACCCATCACCCATCCCCGTCCCCCGGATTTTCAGAGACAAATGTTGGCAGGTATGGCCAGTCTGGAGTTTATGTGGCTTGCTCCAGGATTTAGCTCTGGTTTTGACCACTGTTGCTCCGACTCCTGGCTGGCTGTTCTTTTAGTACCACTCTACCACTGGCTTCCCTGTGTTGTTGCCCCTACTGTTTGGATCTTGTCATAACTTTGTCTGTCTACTTGTGCCTTAGGCCCCATTTACACTAATGCGTTTTCGTTTTGAAATGGCGTTTTAGATCAAAAACGATCCGCGTCCACACTAGCGTTTCAGCTAGCGTTTCTAAACATATCTCCGTCCACACTACTCCACCAAAAACGTATATCACGTGACCATTCGCGCACTCTGGGCATGCGCGTCCAAGTATAAACAGGAAGCATGTGTCTCGCTCGGCATTTGGTTATTGTTAGTCAACAAACACTGGTTGAACGATGAACGCGAGTGATTAGCGAGTGCTCGAACTATAGCTTGCCTCTTGCGAATATATGCAGCTGCTGTAGTAAAAAAGGCAGAATTTAATTGCACAATGGCGCCTAATACGAACAATAGTGCAAACAACGCTCCCATTTCTGTGTTCATGTTGTTGTTTACAATGAGGGCTGGTCTGCCGTCTTCCGGTAGCGTTATAGTCATGTGATAGGGGCTTGACAAATAAGGGAAGGATACGCAATGATCCAAAAGCCCCAATCAAGTAGCGAATGTCTGCAGCCACGCCTCCATTTTCAGATGTCTCCGTTTTCTCCCATCCACACTGAGACGGAGCAGCAGCGTTTTAGAATAAAAACGGCCTCTCCAGCGTTTTCAAAACGCTCCGTTTTCGGGGCTCGAAAACTCTGGCGTAGTGTGGACGGATGGCATAACCGTAGCAAAACGTATGCGTTTTTAAACGAAAACACATTAGTGTAAACGGGGCCTAATTCTGTCAATAAACCCCTTTCGTATAGTTCATTGCTGCAACTGGGTCCGCTTTCTTGCAACCAACTGTGACAGCCAATTAATAATCTGTTCAAAGCAAAAGCAACCGGTGCTGCTTACAAAAAGACCTATTTGGAGCTCTTGAAAGCAGCAAGACTGTAAGTGCATTAGCAGAACTTTTTGTCTGGTCTATATGAAAGAGAACCGATCACAGTTGCGTTTCAGGCACGGTTGCTTCAAGCAAGAAAACAGGAGCGCTTTAGTCGCGTGCATCACATCAGCTGTTAGCGCGACTGATCATCCTCTCATTCATTATTCACTTGCTTTCTATTGCTCCCGCAAACGCAGTTATTTTTGTAAGTCGAGCTGCTTCTCGATTCTAAGATCACATTTGCACGCATATTGGGTCATCCTTATAGTCGAACCCTGCTTTTATGAAAACCACAATTTAAAATTATTTTCAACCAGCCAAAGTAGCTAGTGGGAGTGTCTGCCAAAGCTGAAATCTACCCTCATTTGGCAGGTTGGCAGCAGTTAATGTTAAACCCAGCATCCAGCACTGGCATACAGCATGTGGGCCAATAATGGCCCTGGTTTGGCAGAGGTGGCACCGTCTTTATGGCAGTAAACAATACTTGAGCCAGATATAAATTGTAGTATTTGGCCTAGATGTTATTAATTGATATGTGGCCCATGTAAGTTTGGCCTATCTTGACCCGCAATTAAAATATATTTTTTTATTATTTTCAAATAAAGAATTTTTTTTTACCAATCAGGTCGCTTCACGAACGCCCTTAGCATGCCTAAAGCACAATGGTTCATGGGTTTATCAATTTCATTGGAGTCGTGACACACCAACATATCTGGCCCAGATCAGGCTCAGCTATGGGTTATTAACTTGACCCAGATATGGTCCATGTTTGGCCCTTATATTGAAGCCAGACTTGGTCAAGCAAAAGCTGACTCAGTAGGCCAGAGCTGGGTCATAGATATTTTGCTATGTGGGTAGTGTTTCTTCCAGAGCTCTCTGACACTTTTGCACCAGACACTTTCTTAAAATTACTCCATACATCTATCAAAACAGCATTGTGCATTTCTGAGTGTGCCTCATATAGAGGAGTGGGCTTGACAAACCACCCGCAGAAACACTCTCTTCTCTCTATATGCACTGGACACTTTACTTTAACTCCATTTTACAAGGACTCAATAAGGAAAACAATGTTTAGCCACGATTGTACCACAAATCATCTCGCACTACTTGATTTTTCAACATTAATTATTTATTTTGCACAATGCCATGCACAGTATTGTTCTTTCT
Organism: Danio tinwini; assembly: GCA_903798205.1. Lineage (NCBI taxonomy): Eukaryota > Metazoa > Chordata > Actinopteri > Cypriniformes > Danionidae > Danio > Danio tinwini. The sequence continues at coordinate 3,596,527 of CAIGQZ010032594.1, forward strand.
TATGTGAAAGCCCCCTACTCAACAATATGTTTCAGTTGGAAGTGCATCAACATACTGAAGTAAAAGTCTTCAACTCTGGTTCACGCATGACTATTAGAAAATGTGGGTCCAAACCAGCTAAGAAACACTGCCTTAAATGTCTTTTCTGTCTTCAGTCTGTCTGTTTGCAGTATTAAAGAGGAACAGTGTGTATTTCTGACTTCAGCTCTGAAATCAAACCCATCACACCTGAGAGAACTGAACCTGACTGGGAATCAGATACAAAACACAGGATTGAATCACTTTTGTGCTATACTGAAGAATTCACAATTTAAACTGGAGAGACTGAGGTGAGAAAGCTTAACATAATGGAACAGGTCATGTTATTCCCTTTTTACCTTTATTATTTTGAGCTATATTAATTTGAGTTTATATATATATATATATATATATATATATTAGTGGTGGGCCGTTAACACGAGACTCTTATCGGGTGATAAAAAAAATATTGCCGTTAATCTATTCTCAAAGTTGGGTTTGGAGCTGGGTCTATTCTACGCAAGCTATGACGACTTTCACCTTGATATTTTACCTCAGATGTATACCTGGCTGAATTGCACTGTAGGTGGCGAGAACGAGTCTTCAACCTGTGTGTGTTCCTACTGTGAAATGACCACATCAGACGTGACGTACTAACATGGATGCAGTTCACTAGAGTGAATCTGATTAATGTTCCACATCTAACTATGAGGCACCTGTAGAGTTTATGTGTTCGAGTAAAACACACAAATAAAATGGAGTGGCTGCTTTTTAAAATGAATGACGGTGAATGAAAGTCAAACCGGTGAGCCGTCTGACAAAAAAAGTACCCTTCTGAATCAAATCAGCAGGATGCCCTTCTGGATCTTTCACTTACTTCGAAGACACGACTGACTACGCTTACATGGACATCTGTAGTCTAGTTATTTGCCTTAATAGACAATAATATATGTGAAGTGCTTTCATGTAAGAGTTTCCTGTAGTTTTAGGTGACTTTAACTGCAGTTCGGCAGTTTCACATTCACTCATGAACATTTCATTCATGCCCCCATGACAAACTGAGGTATTAGACGCAAATAAGGACTAAGAACTGGTGAGAGTGTTATGGAATTTAATAACGCACGCCAAATGGAAAGAAAAAGCTTCTGCATTTCGCGATGTGTGTGTGCGGTACTTTACTGAAAGCCGTGTGTGTGGATCTTGTGGGAAAATATGTGGAAAAGTCCTCCATGACGGTAATAGTTTGATTGCGGTGTTTACTTCAATAATGCCACGGATATCTGCAAACTCCACGTCTTCATTCATTTCTGTTTAGTTCAGTTATGACTTTAGTCAGATTAAGGTAATCAAAAATGTCTGTTTGGAGCTTATGTAGGCCTACAGTTCAACATTGATGTTTAACTGAATAAACAGTGAGTAAACACAAGTACATTTTGTTGAACATCATTTATTTTCATCATCAATTATCATAGTAGAACAGTTTCTCAAGCAGTTTGTGATGCATTTTGGAAACAGGAGATGAGCCCCTGGTCTAATACACCACCTGGCTTGCATACACCACTTACTTTTAGTCATTATTTGGGTAGTGCACATATTCTGAATGTCTTCGGCAGAATTCAAATGAGCCATTTTAATCCAGATTAATTCCAAGATTACAGTGAGATTAATCTAGATAAAAAAAATTTAATCTATGCCTACCTATTTTTATATATATATATATAGTCAAGGGGTCTAATACTACACTACCTTCTGCTACAGTTACCTTCCATCCACACTACCCCGGAGTTTTTGAGCCTTGAAAACTGAGCTTTTTGAAAACTCTGAAGAGGCCGTTTTCATTTTAAAACGCTGTTGCTCTGTGTCAGTGTGGATGGGGGGAAAACTGAGAGATCTGAAAATGGACGCATAGCTACAGACAGTTGCCCATCTGATTGGGGCTTTTTCCTCAATATTAAGTGCACAAAGTTCAGATTGCATCCTCTCCTTGTAAAATCAGACTTTGTGAGTTTGCTATGGAAAACAAACTCTTAAGGACACGTCAGGTAAATCTTCAAAAAGTGACAGTGTACTTTATAACGTCATTCACATCTACGTTGTTTCACTATCTTAACAATAAAGACATAAGGAACTGCCTATTTACATTTTAATGTTAACTTAACAGACACTAAAAATGTTGAGGCGTCATGTAGCTACATATTTATATGACCGTCATCTTCACTGTATGCATATTTATAACAAAACGAAGCCTATAACATTACTGCCTCCTTTCATTTTCTTTGAAAAATGCAAAGCTCTTTTGCTGAGTATCAGTTTTAATAAATAATAATGGCCATTATGAAAGTATAACGTACAATAAGTTTATACAATATAGAAATTAAAGGAAAGCAATCAGTCAAATTTGCATAATGAGTGTACATGGTTATATGAATTATGCTAAATTATCTTTGCGCTCAGCCAAAACACGTTACCCGAGAACAAGTAATAAATTCAAAAGACCAAAGAGTCATTAGATAAATGAATTAAATATCACATTTAACAACTACAGTGAGATGAAATCCAGCGGTAGATCCCTGGTAAACAGTCCAACCTGCGCTGTTTTCAACTAGGGAGGTGTGCTCAAAGCACCCGCTGACCGCCAGGGGCTCACAAGACTCCATATGCTGCAGCGCATGTCAGAGTGTGTGTGTGGTGACATGATGTGTGTTTTCAGCAGCACAGTGTGGACGGAGATCTTTTCAGAAACACTAGATGAAACGCGTGGACGTGGATGTTTTGTTTTGGGCTGTGTTCAAGGCACTGCCATGCTTGATTATTGTCTTGTGAGATTTTCACACCTCACACATCCTCTCTGGAAAATTTACATCAAAAATGTATTTCTAGTGTTTCTACTATTTTATACATGTCTCCTTCTCTCATACAGATGGAGATACTGTTTCATGACATATGAAGGTTGCTCTGCCGTGACTTCAGCTCTGAATTCAAACCCATCACACCTGAGAGAGCTGAACCTCAGTGGGAATAACCTAGAAGAGTCTGGAGTGAAAAACCTCAGTGACTTCCTGATGAACCCACAATGCAGACTGGAGAAACTACAGTTAGTATTACTTTACATCACAGCAAATACAGCGAGATTATAGGTTTTTATATCACATGTACATTAGTAGAAAACACAGATTTAATTCTGAGGCACTGTGGGCATAATATTGGTTAATATGCTGAAAGCTAAAAAACAAAATGGCTGCAAAAAATAAAAACA
>CAIGQZ010032594.1:3619060-3630594 GCA_903798205.1 Danio tinwini
GGCGCATTATTATCATTAACTATTCTTAAACTCCTGTGTTTAAACTGTTCATTTCGATGCAGACAAAACACTTTGCTATTGTTTTTCAATGTTTATGTACTAGAAAGACGTGTATAACTGTTACTAATATGTAAACTACACCCTACTTCGTTATGAACTAATGCTGAGTTAAGGCATGCGCTAATCATGAACTAACTTTAACCACCACATGAGTCAAATGCGTGAATAATGGCTACCTTAATTACTTGTTAGTTCAGGTTTGTTCATTAATGCGTCAACTATCCCTTCAGTTAAGTAGCTTGTAAAAGTAAAGAGTTTCTTACTTATCTTGTAGGTTGAGTTACTGTTTTTTGACAGATGAAAGTTGTTCTGCTGTGGCTTCGGCTCTGAGATCAAACCCATCACACCTGAGAGAACTGAACCTGAGCGAGAATCAGATAGAAAACGCAGGATTGAATCACTTGAGTGACATACTGAAGAATTCACAATGCAAACTGGAGAGGCTGAGGTGAGAAACGTCATGCTTTAAGTCCATGTTATATTAATTTAATCTAATTGATCTGATCTAAATAAGCTGTTTTCTTTATAGTGTAAGTTACTGTGGCATTACGGACGTTTCTTTTTTAACTCAGTCCTTGAGAAAGGGGAAAAAAGTGCTGCAGTTTTTAAAAGAGCTTGATCTGAGATTCAATAACATTAAAGACTCACAGCAGCAGCTCATTGACGTGGTACAACACTCAAACTGCAAACTGAGGTGGGTACACTCCCTATATTTCCTCTGATGTGTGGAATAAAAACCCAAGCTGTCATTTTTGTAATAATAAAAAGAGTTCATTTCAAATACAGATGAAGCACAATAACTTTCAGATAGTAAAACATAACCATTTGACTTAAAGCGGACCTTTTATGAGCCCTTTTTACAGATGTAAAATAAGGGTGCTTTCACACCTGCCTTATTTAGTTCGGTTGAATCGCACTAGAGTTCATTTTCCCTCTTGGTGCGGTTTGTTTGGGCAGGTGTGAATGTAGCAATCATACTCTAGTGCGCACCAAAAAAACCTCCTTGAAAAGCGGGTCTCGGTACATTTTCAAACAAACCCTGGAGAGGATCGTTTGTGGTGAGAACATGATCCGAACTAAAACAGACCCAACCGCAAAAAGCACTGCGCCTTTTTGGACTAATCCAGCAGCCGTAGGCCGATGCGCTGTGCATTATGGAATTTGGAGGAAAAGTATTTGTTGACAGCGTTTTACCAAAAGAGAGAGAGAGGGGGGAAACATTACCTGATGGATCGTTGGTAATATTTCCGGAAGATGACCATGTTGCAGTTTAGCTAAATGAATTCACGCCTCCTCCTGAAGTGACGTGCGATGCACTTTCGCCGTTTGCAATACCTTAAAACATTGTTTTCCAACCACAGCCACGCTTCATTCTCGAAATGTATAGTTTGCCTAAGTGATGTATACAAACTATATAGTATACTATGAGCCTGGATACAACCAGCCAGCGCAGTCGTCCCTCCAAAGTGTCAAGCGACATTTTGTGTCTGCCGGTTTGTTTATTTGCGGAAGTTTCATTGGCGTTTTCCCGCACGTGAATTCTGACCAATCAAAAAGCAGTTTAGGAAATATGTTCAACAACATCTGGCCAATGAGTGATGTGGATTTTGTCACATGAATGCATTTTGGTTCTTTTCAACTGGTTCAGACCAAAGCAATCAGTGTGGTGTGAAAGCGGCCCAAAGACGGCAGAAAATGCTACAATGTATTTCCCTTGGTCCAGACCAAAAAAAGCGAACTACAGATGTAAAAGCACCCTAATGGCTCGTTTCCACTGACTGGTTTGGTATGGGTCGGTACAAACCAAACCGTACCACTTTTTTGGCACCCTTTCGAAAGGGTACCAAACACGAGAAAGGGTACCAAAAGGGTCACAAAGGCGGAGCTAGATGCGCAGCTGAACGCTATTGGTTTACAGAGATACGTCACGAGCTCACACAAGCCAGAATGAAAGCAAAGGAGCTGCCATGTTTTCATTCACAGTCGAGAGACTATATATCCATATAATAACATAAAATAATGAGCCCTGTTTGATGTGAGCTCAAATGAACATTGTCGTCGTCTTGATGAACAGCCACAAAAACAAAAAAAAGAGGAGATTTTACTCTGTGCCCTGTAGTTTTTTACGAGCCAGTCTGAAGCGTAAGCGGTTTTGCTTTTTTGCTTGCGCGTCTATATCTGAAATAACAAACTTCTTGAGCTGATGATAATAACTTGCGCTTGATTATTGACGTGCTTTTGAAACCTGATCCTGTCAGAAACTGACAAACGCGAGAGTGACGCGCCAAAAAACAAAAGGAGAAGCCGGAAAAAAGGAGCACATTATTTTTTTCAGCAAACGTGAACAAACTGCCATGTTTAACTATTATCATCACCTTTTGGACTATTATGACCTCAGAATGATGGAATTACTCTTTAATAGAGGCTACACGTGTTGCTGAAGATTAAAGACATGTTTAATCATAAGAGGTTTGCTGATTGTGGGCTGTATTTCCTGCTGTTTTGAACCTAAATACGGACTAAATGTCTGCTGTGTGTAGTTTTTCTGTAATTGGTAACATATCGGAGACTGTAAGGGTCTGTATGTGTTTATATATGTTCATTTTTTTATTTATTTTATATAATTGCAGACGTTACAGTAGACTTTTTCACATCATTGATCTGCAGTTATAATTAACTCATGTTCATAGTAAAGTTAGTAATAAACATTTATACACAAGTATTTATGTGTGTAAAGCATCTGTTTTGTGAGAAGTGCTTCTCATATGATATGTGAACCTGTACAGCTTTACTGTAGACATTTTCTCGGGCGAAAATTATGTTGACTGCAACTTTCTGTCCTACACCATGCCCACCAAAAGAGTACCATTGGTACCCTTTTAGCAGTGGAAACACATACCTGATAAAGGTGACCCGTACCGACACGTACCGTACCGTACTGTACCAGTCAGTGGAAACAAGCCATAAGGGTGCTTTCACACCTGTGAATCGATTAATTTGTTCCGAAACAGGGATTCAAATTGTTACATTGTTGCTCTTTGTTCTTGGTGAGGTTTGCTTTCACACGGCAAAGTTTCTAAATGGACCAAAATAAGTCACGTCTGAGTAAACGCTCCTCACATTGGTCAGAGTTTCACAGTTTATTTTGCAGAGTCCGGCTCAGCTGTCGGTGGTGGTTTGGTGGTGTTTGACAGGGTGCGCGTGACATGTCTGAAGAAGAGCGAGGTGGGATGCAGTGGGGAGGGGTGATGAGAAGGGTGCACGTCGGATTTGAGGACCGGGAGGGAGACGTGCGATTTCTGAGAGATTATCACTCATTTGCTGGCATCCGGGAGTCTCTGTGCATTTGCGGGAAACTTCCGGAACTTTCGGGAGACTTGGGATGTCTGGAATAACCTCTCGCTCTACTCATAATTCTCTCTTCATATAGCCGTATGCCTATTACATATTCATAAAACACTGTGATATATCCGGGCTCGGATCGTATCGCTTTCTAACTACAATCGATCCACTCCAGCGTTTGTTTCAATTGAGGTGAATGAGGTGGTCTCGGAGCGATTGCTTTGGCGCGGATCCAAGCGCGATTGCCCTGTGCACATATGTTAAAGGAACCACGCTAACTGGGCAAACGCTCCAGGTTCCGGAACAAAAGTCTAGGTGTGAAAGCATGCTAAGTCTCTGATGTCTCTAGAGTGTGTATGGGACATTTAAGCTGAAAATGCCACACACATAATGTTTTACAACTCTCTGAAACTGACCCTTCAAGCTAAATTGGGCCATTTTGGTGACCGTCGCTTTAAATTGAAATGAGATTGTGCTCTTTGCAGTAGAGGGCGGAGCTACAAACTGTCCTAGTGGGCAGGGCGTTCTCCCTGTGATGATGCGTACAAAGGGAGAATGTCAATCAGAGTGTTTTTTGCAGACTGTTTTTGATCAAATCTGATTATAAATAATAGGCTTAATTAATTTGTACCATTAGAAGCTGGTTATATTCACACACTACTGACATACAACTGTGTTTAAACCCCTTATAAAAGTGATTTTTGCATAATAGGCCCCTTTTAAATAAAAAAGTCCCTCATACTGTAAAAAAAATTTTTAATTGTAAGCCAACTTGCCGCACAGCTTTTTTGAGTTGACTCACCTTTTAACCCAAGTACTGCACTTGACTTGATTTAGGTTGATTACATTTATTTTACATTAGTTTAATATGTTACACATGGCTTTTCTGAAATTAAAATGTTTTCGTTTGTTACAGGCAACAATGACAATGTTCTTATTTGATTTTTGCAGCATAGACACCGAGGAGACAAAAAGCATTCGTGAGCGGATTATGTGCTGGTTTTAAGATTGTCATTATCAGGTGAGGATCATTCGCAGGACCTTCATTATAGTGTCGTATCTACAAGAAGAAGGAACACCTCTGATGATACAGACGTATACATTTATTAAACAATGAAATCTGTGTTAGTAGCAGTTTTAAAACTTTAAGACTTGCAGGACGACTTACTGTGTCAGGATTTCTATATTTAGGCATCCAAGCATGCAAGGGGAAAGTATTATTATATTTCTCCCTTACACTGATCCTAATAGTGGCGTTTTGGTGACTGTCGCTTTAAATTCAAATGAGATCGTGCTCTTTTCAAAAGAGGGCGGAGCTATGAATGACTGCGTGTCAGCATAGCGGCGGAATCAAAGACAGTACTGATGTCATATGTTAATTAGGGAGAGATGGTCACTAGTGGGCGGGGCTTTCTCCCTCTGATGATGCGTACAAAGGGAGAATGTCAATCAAACTGTTTCTGCAGACTGTTTTTATCAATAATAGAATTAATACATTTTCCCCATCTAACTACACCGTCTAACTACACGTGACACCCCAATATGTGATGTGTATCTTTTTAATGTTAAAAGAGTTTTTGTCCTAACCACCTGGGATGGTGATGTGCAAAAATGTTTCTATTTCTGCGACGTCTTGAACAACAGTATATACCAACTATGGCTATAATTTTGTCTGTAATACTTTTCATATGAATCTGTAGGGATTGCTAATTTAAAAGATTAATAAATGTGTTAACTGTAATGCATATGTAAATGTACAAATACCAAATGGAAGAGCTCGAATAATGCTTAATGTCATTATAATCATCAATGTGCAGGAATGATATGCAAAGTTTATTGTTCATTTCAACTTAATTTTAGGTTTAATTTAAGGTTATTTCATTCACTTTCGTTATATTTGGTGTATTATACTCTGAACACTGATTGGACAAACATACTGTTGAGTACTATACAGCTTCCTTAATATTCCATATCTTCATTCATTCATTTTCTTCTTGGCTTAGTCCCTTTATTAATCAGGGGTCACCACAGCGGAATGAACCGCCAACTATTCCAGCATATGTTTTACACAGCAGATGCCCTTCCAACTGCAACCCAGTACTGGGAAACACCCATGCACTCTTACATTCACACACTACGGCCCATGTGTTTGGACTGTGAGGGAAACCAGAGAACCCGGAGGAAACCCCACCAACACGGGGAGAACATGCAGAAACTCCACATAGAAATGCCAACTGACCCAGCTGGGACTCGAACCAGTGACCTTCTTGCTTTAAGGTGACAGTGCTAACCACTGAGCCACCACATTGCCTTCATATCTTCATAATTTTAATAAATATATATGCCTTTAATATTATGTATGAATTCATATGTAGCTTCGCATCGAAATCATTTAATCTGTATACAATTAATCATAAATGTATAAATCACTACAACCATATTTGTCTTTCTTTGCCTTATAATTGATGTAATTAATGATTTGTTCACACAATGTGCTCTTGTTCTCCGTGTTGGTGCTGTGGGTTAGTAATTTCTTGCATCGCTAAAATGTATTCAGTTTGTACTGTATTGCAGTTTATTAATCCAATTTGGACTGTCTGATTCCAATTTGTAAGTGAAACTCAATTAACCAATTAAAGCTGATTAATCATTGGTTGTGTTTTGTATTTAATTTAAATTGATTATTCTGAACACCCCAACCGTTAAATTACATTTTACGTTACAGAGCAAAGGAATTTTTCACAGTGTGTCTGAAAATATTTTTTCCTCTGGAGAAAGTCTTATTTGTTTTATTTTGGCTATAATAAAAGCAGATTTTAGTTTTTTAAAAAACATTTTAAAGGGCACCTATGGTGAAAAATCTACTTTTCAAGCTGTTTGGACAGACATATGTGTAGGTGTAGTGTATAGACCGTCATATTGCGGTGATATAAACACACTCTGTCCTTTTTTTTTCTTCAATTTAACAACATAAACACGGTGGACCAACTGGAGCGGTTTTGAGATCGACCGCAACTTGACGTAGAAGTGCGGTCGCTCCGCCCACCAATATTGATTGACAGGTGCGCATTACCATATCCTCAGTATGTTGTTTCACGTCTGCCATTTTCAGCGTGTGAGTCAAAGCGACGTCATCAAAGAAACACCCTTGCTCTATTTTTAGATGTAAGGCTCATTGGGCTCAACATTCACCACGTTATCGCTCTCCTCGCCGCCAGTGTTTGTGAGTTTTGGTGGGTTTGCATACATGTGTACTTTTCATTGTGTCTTCCTTAAACTTCATCGGTTTGGATTTCCCGCGGTCACAGAAGCTCTCTGTCATCTTAACTAGGTGCAGCTGGAAAGTGCGAGCGCGTTGCCTCATGTGCGCATCCCTCCATTCGAAATAACGAACTAACGACGCGCAGCACCATGCATTTCGCATTATCGCGGATGAAAGTGAGGACCGGGAGGGTGTCGCGGATGAAAGTGAGGACCGGGGGATTCGCTCACTATTCTGCCGCCTAGGTCGCCTCTATGGACGCGCTGGCACTGCTCAGGACTCTTCATATTTCTGTCGCGCCACAGAGCGTTATCTGAATAATTTCATTTTAAATAACATGCGAATGTGTGCGTCTGGTGTGCCGCGTTGTGGCTCTGAGCGGAGCATCCGGTGTATGACGCCCTTTAGTTATAGCCTTAAGCAGGTCATACACCAGAAGCGCCGCTTGGCGACAAGCAGCGTCACACATTTCTGAATTCTAAACATCAGTTTCTATCTGGTGACACACACCGGCGCCGCAAGTGTGCGATACTTTTAACTGTCATGTGCGCGCCGTGTCGCAGTGCATCCGGTGTGATGCCCTTCAGTCAAAGTTAATTCAGTGTGCTTGGTTATTAGTCTCAGTGTAGGCTACAAGTTCTGAGCTTTAAACTAGCACACAGTTGGCTGTAAAACTATACAAAGACACAAATGATTTTGTCCTCTCTGCTTGGTCTGTGTCTGAGTCATACATGTACGGCTGAATGCTGGTCCTCTCACTCATGTTGCTTCTCTCTGTCTGCCTGTCTATTGCAATACACAAAGCGGGGGAGCTCTTGGCTCCACCCCCTTGTTAAGTTGGGCGGGAAGTCTAAACTAATTTACATGTGAAGCAACACGCCCCTAAAACAGCGAACTGTGTACACGCCCCCAAAATGACACTTTTTTAACACATCATAATAAAAAAAATCTGAATTGTGTTTTCAACTAATCCTAAACTGGCACACTCAGAGGAACCATAATATTAATATTACATCTTAAAAGGGGTGAAATAGGTGCCCTTTAAGGTCAAAATTATCCGCCCCCTTAAGCAGTATTATTATTCGATTGTCCACAGAACAATCATTATACAATAATGTGCCTAGTTCCCCTAACTTTACTCTAATTAACCTAGCTAAGCCTTTAAATGTCACTTTAAACACTCTGTTAAACAGAAAAGAGAAATACACACACACACACACACACACACTGATTGCAATTGATTGCTTACTTGAATGTGGGACATATCCCTTTACATCCAATGCAGTTTGGATTTAGAACAAATCACTCAACCGAATCTGCTAACTGTTATCTTATAGAGAATATGAAATCCAAACTTGACTGAGGTGAAGTAATAGGAGCAGTTTTTTTAGATTTAAAAAGGGCATTTGACACAGTAAATCATGAGGTACTCCCCCCGAAGCTCACTCTTTTTAACTTCTCATCAGAGGCTATTATGTGGATGACTTCAAATCTAACAAATAGGAAACAATGTGTGCGCCTTGGTAATAGTCAATCAGTATACAGAATCAGTAATTGTGGAGTTCCTCAAGGATCCATCTTGGGCCCAATCCTGTTTAGTGTGTATATAAATGACCTCCCACAAGTCTGTCCTACTATTAATATTCAGATGTATGCTGCTGACACAGTTCTATATGTGCACGCGAAAAACAAACAACTGGCAACTAATTATTTAACCGAGGCTTTAGTTCATGTCTCTGATTGGTTGTGTAACTCATATCTTAATTTGAATATAAGCAAAACGGTCTGTATGTTTTTTCCACAATTACTGACAGTTACACATCCTCCTGATGCATTTGTTAAAGGAGAAAAGCTCAGGGTTGTCTCTGATTTTAAATATCTAGGTCTAATTTTAGATTCACAGTTGACATTTGAAAGCATGCCAAGATGGTCGCTAAAATTGTAAAGGTTAATCTGGCCAACTTCAGGCATATACGACCTTACTTGACTAATGAAACAGCGAAACTTTTTATGCACTCTATAATTTTTCTCATATCACATATTGTCTTACTAGTTGGTCACACACCAGTAGAGCAGTTTTAAAAACAGCTGAATCACTTTATAAACAGGCACTTAAAGTATTTGATCAGAAGTCTATTAGGTATCATCATTGCAATATAATACAAATACATTATTTATTGAGCTTTGATAATATGTTTGGCTGATGCTTGTATGATTTTTAAGATTTTAAAGGATATGCTCCACCCTCATTATGTGAGTTTGTGACACACAAGAATAATAATGGTCAAGCAACACGGTCAGTTACCAGAGGAGACTGTGCTGTGCAGTTTAGGCGTACATCTTTTGCACGATCTCAGTTAGAGTCATTTCTGGAACACACTTCCTATCGATTAAGGGGTGTTACAAATTATTTAACATTTAAATACAAGTTATAGAAATGGCTAAAAGCAAAACAAGTTCATGTGTAATTCTTTTTTTTTGTCTGACATTTTAAGAAATTCTTATTATGGGTTTTGTTTTTTTGTCATATGTAACTTTATTGTTATTGTATATGTGATGATATGCTTTTTGATTTTAGGTTGCCTTTTAAAATCTGCCAGGGGGCAACAGATGAAAATTAGCCCTTGTGGCAAACTCTGGCTTGTTTACAGTTTTACAGATAATTAATGAGCATTGTCCCTGTTAAAAAAAATAAATAAATAAAATAATAATATATATATATGCAGACTTGTTTTATAACTACATTTTTATCTCAAATCATTTGCTACAAACAAGCAAATCTGACCACTAACAGTGTCCTGTTTTATTAAAAGTGTGTCCTAAATATTTATTGTAATGATTATAATACACTCAAAAATTATGTTTGCTGTTTGTTCAACTACTTATTTAAATTCAGCTGAAACAACACAACTCTTGATTTTTTTTTATTCAATCCACTTAAATTTGTGAAAATAAATAAGTTAACTTAATGTCTTCATGCTGTCCCAACACAAATTAATTGTGTGGAACCCAACATTTGTTCTTACAATGTAAAAACAACCAGCAATAGTGTATCAAAGCGACGTGCCCTGTTTGCAAACTTTGATAGGGCTTATATCACAAGACAACAGCACCATCGTGTGGTCATTTTATGGAACAGCAGGTATAATTAGTTTACCGATTTTACTAAAATAATTATACTGTAATAAATGTTTTTACTCAAACATTGCATATTTACTTATGAATAATAAGTAGTAACAAGAATACACAGATTGGTAATAAGTTTGACAGCTTTAACTCTCACAGAGTTGGCATGCATGTTATTTGGCAGGATCATGCGAATAGTATGACAATATTTATTTAAGTAGTTAAACGTGTAATTAAATATAATAATAAATTATTTATTGGTTAAATATAAATAATTATATGTAGCTATGGAAACCATGAAGCAGCCACTTGAATTTGTATGTACTTATAACTTATAGTTTTGTGTTTTGAGTTTGTTTTATCCTCTAAACATATGGGGTCATTGATGCTAATTTAAAATAAAAATGGTGTCATATAGAGCATATCCCTGGTGGACCACCCCCCCCCCCCCCCCAAGCTCAAACCAGCCTATGCTGGTTGGCTGGTTTTAGAGGGGTTTTGGTTTCCAGCCATTTCCACCCTGGAAAATGACCAGTTAAAACCAGCTAGACCAGGACATAGCTGGACCAGCTAAGACCAGGGTGAAAAAGCCTGGAAGGGCCAAAACCCCTCTAAAACCAGGCTGGTCAACCAGCTAAAACCATACATGTCCACATTGGGATGTGAAAATAAGAGATATGCCCACCATAATAAGGGATTCCCCCCACGACCCCCCCCCCCCCCCCAAAAAAAAAAAAAAATAAATAAATAAAAATAAATAAAAAACCCATAATTAAATAACTAAATATGTTGATTTGGAGCTGTTAAATATTATTATTTACAAAAGAAATAATAATAATAATAATAATAATAATAATAAATGGTGTACATTAGCAAATAAATTAGCAAACAGCGTATTAATAACAGCTTATTAAAATAATAGCTATTATAATTAAATAAAATCAAGCTATTAAATCTCATTAGCGGTTTCTTCACTGTATAATGTACACATTCTGATTAAAGAGCAGCAAATGAATATCTTATTAATAAAAAAAAAATGTTTGATTACATTAAATAACAGGTGTCACTTCTAAAATGCACACATCTAACGTTATAAAGAAAGCATTCGATTGCTTTCCTAACTTTTTATGCTTATTTAGGACGAAAGTTGTGTTTGAAAAAAACCAACACCAAGATCGACATCTTTAGATATTATTATTATTAATTATGTGTATATGTCTGTTTAAACATGCACCCAAAACCCAGACTTTCGCTCCGTTTCAAATCACGTGTACAGAATCTGTTTGGGAAACAGCCTCTATTTATCACTATTGAGCGCGTCGGCTGACAGTCACGCACCGCTATATGACTGTTTTGAGGATTGCATATGAAGGGGAGACGGCACCTGTAATAAAAGGAAAGGGAATCCCACCGTTTTTATATTTATTTCAGTGTTTTCATGCATAAACAAAGAGAAGGCACAGAACAGACTCACATTTAAGAGCAAAGGACGGCCCCTGGTGGTTTGGCAGTATGGGTTGGGTATAGGGAGGCTCTGCTCTTTAATGTTTATTGCCACCCTTCAGAGAAAGACTGAAAATACGAGAGAAATACGGGAAAATACCTTTACGGGATGATATTGGGATAGAACTGTAAAATACGGGAGAATCCTGGGAAAACGGGAGGGTTGACAGGTATGGCTAAAACCAGCTGGTTTAAGCTGTTATTTTTTTCAGCAGGAATTTCCTGCATAAAATAGCAAAAG
>CAIGQZ010032594.1:3630694-3648369 GCA_903798205.1 Danio tinwini
CACACACACACACACACACACACACACACACACACACACACACACTATGAACAATTTAGCTTACCCAATTCCCCTATAGTGCATGTGTTTTTGGACTGTGGAGGAAACAATCTTTCTGAAACCAATCTAAAAATCCATTGAATAGGTCTACTCATTAAAAAATTTGTGAGGAACTACTTTCTTATTTTCTACTTTCACGCCTTCAGTATGACATTAAAATGATTCTAAATATATGAACAAAATAAACATTTACATGTTTTTTTTTTGTGGTTGCCGAACACTTCAGTTGTTCATAAGCACGGACGCAGCTCATATTGAAGATCAGTAAGATCATCGAGGAAACAGGCGGAAGTCAATCGGCTGGAGAGGAAACTTCCTCAGATTGTAGAGTTTTGAAGCGCGACGCGAACGGAAATCTCCCTTTCCACCATCATTAGTCAAAGAAAAAGTTCCCAGGGTTTACAGTGTGCTGGGTTGAGAGAGACGAGTGTGTTTGATCTGCATAAACACACTTACGATCAGGTCTGCTCTCTGGAGAACCATCAGACGAGCAGAAACACAAACACTGATCTCCGCAGAGCTGCTCATTACTGCCGTTAATAATTGATCGTCATTGTAGAGTTAGCTAATTGCCTCTTTTAGCGTGATGGATTAGCCTGTGTGAGAGAATCATGGGTAATTACACTCAATCCTCCTCTGTGTTTCTACATGGAGGATCAAAGGCATATGGAGGAAAAGATGGCCGACACAAGCGCAGGCTACAAGATGCGTCCCAAATCACATGTCTACAGAATGCACTATTCTACGCCATTTTGTAGTATGAATAGAATAAGTAGTGCGTTCACACTGAACACTCTAAAAATAATAAGTGCACTTTAAATACCCGGATGATGCACTCATTCATCCGGTAAAATGAAGTGTGGAGTGATGGACACTTCATGCACTTAACGGCCGCAGCTTTGCTGACGTACCGGATGGTTCGAAGCTATCGGGCGCACATGTTTGATTACGTTATTTATTTTGGATTGTGAAAGCAAAATTTTCCTACAAGAGTAATAGTAGCACATCCCGACGGTGAATGCGACTATACTCATGGCAGGTATCACAGCAAAAATTCCAGTGTTAAATATACAGTGTGATTTTTTTTGGTGTTAAAACTGGAGTACATTTTAATCCACGAGTGTGAAAGAGCGTATATTTAAGAGTTTATTTTTTTTCCATGTTAAACTTTTAACCCAATATGCAGTGCATTTCCCATTAGTGATTGGAAGTCCAGTTTTTTTACTCGAACCGGTTCTTTCGGACAAACTGTGATCAAACCAGTGTGTTTTGCCTAAACTAAACATGTCTTGTTGCATTTTAAAATGCAAAGAGTTGAATGTGTTGAAATTATTTCTAATAAGATTAATGAACATTTAATAAATTAAAACTATTTTCAACATATTTGATCACTGTTGTGTTACACACATCAATTGATAATATAGAAAAAGGTAATATATTAACTCTTTGAAGGGTAACACACTCCAACTCGATGTAAGAATGAACTCTTACTGTGTAAAATGAACTCTGAGAGTAATGTACAAACTTCACACTTTAGAAAGTGTTATTTTAACTCCAAATTGGAGGGAGTCATATGTACACCCAAGGAGTGTTAAGTTAAACTCAAATTGAGTTAAGTACACTGATTTTTTTTGCTGTGTATTATTTGGTAGTTTGCTTATTTATTTCAGTAATTCGGCAACCGTCAAACGTCATCAGGGAAACAGTTTGAACTTCCACTTAGTAAAAAAACATTAGTGTTCCACTTGGGAATACATCGATAAACTTACATATTTAATTAACGTATGGTTAATTAAACTGCGGACACTGAATGCTGAGAATGAATCGTGAAAGTGTAAGTTATTAAAGTGGGTTTTATATTCATACATTCATTCAGTGACAACTTGTGACACACTCCCTATATTGTTTACCACGGCACTTTGAGTATTCGCTCAGAAATAAGCTGCAAGTGTGACTTGAAGACAACATGAACACTGTTTATAGACTGTGAACAATGTTGTACTTTGATAGTCGTTGGCTGCTAATATGATTTCGCTATTTAGAGTTTGCAAATAATACGTTTATGAAATGATATTATTAAGGAGAAAGTCTGAATGTGCCTGAATATAAAACCAACTTTACCTCTATGTGTAAGGTCACATACCCTGGGCCTGCCGTACAGGTGTAGTTCGCTGTCAGAATGCAGTTTTGCTGTTGATGATTAACGTTAGCTCCGTTTTTTTCCTTGTCTTTGGCTCGGCAGAACCTCGGTTTTTAGCACTACATAGTTTTGAATTTCGTAATCATGAAACATTATTTCTTGCACATGACCACACAGAACAACATTATTGGCATCCAAACAATTGTAGACCTTTAACTTCTCTCTTGTAAAAGCTTAAATGAGATGGTATATTTCGGGCTGGATGCTTGTCCAATATCCATTGGGAGGGTGCTATCGCAAATGGACCTGTCAGATGAACGCTGCTCACTTTAACGTTAGTTTTGCTGAATCACTGTGCTTATCACTGGGTGACAAGCTGTTATAATACACTGAAAGCATTATGTAAATAATATATATAATATGTAATCATTATATCTTATTTCTAAGACAACAACAAAATCTGTACCGCATCGGATGTCATTCCCTCACTGTAAATGTTAGCGCTTCGTGTTTTTCTGCCACCTCCTTGTGCGAGCATCCTGAATGTTTACAAATATGGTAATTGGTCTATAGTGTGCCATTTGGGACGCAGCAAATTAGATGCTTACTTCGATTTTCAGTAGTTTTTTTACTGTGTGCTAAGTGCGATTTTTTTAGCTTTTAGCTTGTAGCATAGCTAACTCCTTTTAAAGTGTGCAGATTAATTGTAGTTTGTACATCTGGATTTTTGACCCAAAATAGTTTCCAATTAGCTTTACTAGCTATAATCAAAATTTGAGCTAAAGTCAAGCTAAGCTTTCCAAAGGGAAGACAAGATATCAGCAAAATATCATGAAAAAAGAGGACTTTAGGCGAAGATTATTATTTCATTTAATCAGGCATCAATATTTACATTTATTGGTTTAAATATTGGTTATTGGTTTCAAAATATACAGAGTCATGGTATTGAGCAAAGTGGTTCATCCCTAAAAATGCATGTGCTGCGTTCCAATTTATATACTATTCATCCCAAATAGTATTTGAAAATAGAATTAGTGTGTCCCACATCGTAGTATGTTGAAAAGAGTATGCCAAAGGTTCCCTAATGGTTTACTATTTCCTGGAAAAAATTTAAGTGCGGAACCGTCCATACTCTAACCGCTAATATTGCCCACAGTACATTGGACGTAAATTCGATTAGAACTACAAACGCGTTGTGTGCCTGGCTGCTCTGTCCCTGGAGGACATTGAAGATAGCTTCCTATTTTGAACTTTGATAACAGGGTTTCTGCTGACGGGCTTATGCAGGGCCCTGGGGTATCCACGATTGACGAAAGCGGTCAGTGCTGCTCAAAACCCCACCAAGCTGGCCGGCTTGATTGAAACTGTAGCAGGTAGAGTCGCTGCTAATCAGACTGCTGTATTAGACCGCAAATTGGAAAACATTGGGGTGAAATTAGCAGCTTTGCAACAAGATTTGGCCAGGACTGGAGACCAGTGTCGGACATTAAATATCTGTGAAATTGGCAGATATTCACCTAAATTTGAAATACTTTTTTTCTCTTTCGGCTCCCAGTGTTTTTCCAGCCAGACGGCCTCGGCTGGAGAAAAACAAATTCTCCCGGTTAGAAAGATAAGGAGACGCTCTGAAATTCCTGCTCTCTGTCAAGGACACCTGTTGGACTATACAGGCTTACACACACACACATACACAGTTACAAATAGACTTATCACTACCGAGCCCCTCATCCCACGCCTTCGTGTGCTTTCATCCACTAAAGGGGGTAGGCGGGTCTGTGACCAGCGCTTCTTTCAGCTGCAGGACCGGATGGCTGCCCGCCCTTGCCGGACTATATCCACATCCCCTGTTCCGATTCCCTGTTGCGATGTTTTGTCTTGTCTATGTGTTTATGTACTTGACTGCCGGGGCTTTTTTTAATCCCTGGTCTCACTCTGCCTTAATTTAAGAGCAGGGTGAGAGGGAGTTCTTTCCTTATGTATCTTCCTTTTTCTAAATAATACCTCCCGTTGACTTGTCTTCCCCTGAAATGTTTGTGTATGGTCGGGGGGGTCCAATTTTGCTATATGTCAGTGTATGTAAATACATGGAAGTATATGTGACAAATAAATAGCACATCATCATCATCATCATCAAATGTGGGGGAAAAGTGTAGAGTAACTACAAACATGATGGACGCCGGAGACCAACCGTCAAGTAGAGAGGCTTCGGCATGACTTAATTAATATGTAGCTCGCTGGAAAATATTTCTGTGTTATTTTTCATCGGCAACAACAATACTGAGCTTATATAAAGACGTGTTTGGACATTAACGTCTGATTGCATAATTATCCAAAGACCTGAGGAGATTTCTCTGCATAAAAGACTTGCGAATAGGAGATTAACCTGCTGCTGATTCTCCAATAAGGTAGGAAATTAAATATGAAAGAAATGTGGATGATCGACAGGGCTCATAACTAAGCGACAAAACGATCTGTTAACGAGAATGTAGAATGTCCCAAAGCTTGCATACTCTTCTGTTGCACACTCAAAATTATATTTTTTGAGTAAAAAAAAGAAAATACTTTTAGGGTGTAGTATAAGTATGCGAATTGGGACGCAGCAACTGCCTTGTTCAAAGGCCCCGCCCCCAAACTTTATCATTTAATCTTAAACCCCTCCCTCCCCAGCACTTTTCATCCCCCAATCCTAGGCCAACTGATATATCAAGCCCCGCCCATTTTTCAACCATTAAAACACCATGCAAGGAAGTAGAACAAGTTGCACATACTTGGGCTTAGCTTAAAAATTCACAAAACATGGTTTGTTTTAACATTAGCCGTGAAACATTTGCAGATGAAGGACGATGCTGCTTATGTCAATTTAATTGGTTTTTACTTTCTCTCGTTAATCTTGCACACTCTCTTGAGGAGTCCCAGATCATGATTTCTGTCCCAAGTCAAAACACTGAGCTGCTGTCCAGTTGGCTCTATATCTCGGGAAACTAATGCACAAACAAGCACAAATCTTTTAAATGTAACCTTAAATCTGAAGACTTAAATGTACACGCGCTCATGATCATCTGTTTGCCGTATGCACTTGGCCTACGAAGACAAAACTCTCCACCAAAGATTTGAGTACTTGAGAGGACAACTGGCCAAAGCAATCCAAACAGCAATGACTTCGATGCAACAGTGCTTCAGTTTACATGTAGTATAAATACAAGATTAAAACCACTATGATGGCATTACTCTTTAGATTTGTCACGAATTTATAACTGGCTTGTTGCGCAAGAAATGATCATCTTTGAATTCCCAAAGCACAAGACTGGTCCATTACAAGACCAGAGGTAAAGCAGAATCAGCTTTGCAGTCAAAGAGTTTTGATGACGTTTTAAGGAAGTGTGAGGTCCTCATCGTCTTATCAGCAAGGAATTGTCTGGGAATTGAGCCAAACGAGCCTAGTTTGCGAGTTTCTACTGTGTGTTCTTACTGAGGCCATTAATAGCACAATGTTGTACATTTGTCCAATTTTTCAGATCATTTATCACTTTAAATCACTCTCTGATTGTTTGCTTTTATTTATTATTTTTTTCAAATACACCCAATGGGTGAAAAAAAGTGGGCAGACATTGCTGGGCTCTATTATGCAAAGGCTCCACCACCAAACTGACATCACCAAACATTATTTTTTCAGTATCTCCCTTTCAACCAACCATCACTTCTCTAATCATCCAATCACTGGCCGGTTGTTAAAACCAAGCCCCTCCCAACTTTTCACCTATGTTGTACATTTTAAAATAGCATAAAATGGCATCCCTACAAAAGTATATAGGATTTTACCACATCTACACAACTCAAGCATGCACTTCTTGAATGTTTCCAACAAAAGTTTCTTGACCAAATTGGCAGTTAGCAAATCTTTGAATGGGTCGATATGGTCAATAAGACAGATATGCACTACATTCGGTGTCACATTTGATCTTTTCATAAGACAATTGTTAATTACTAAAGCAACTACATGCATGGCTACATTTGCAAAATGGAAGAGGTGCAGTGGAATTCTGCACGGGTACCGGCAAATCCACATGTCTAGCTGGCCAGATATAATCCAAATGGACGCAGTTTTAACCAAATGCATGGAACTTATCAGCATGGAAAAGTTGAGCTTGTGTTTGGGAAGTGAGCCAACACTGTAGAAATGTGTCCAATAGGAGTTTCTTGGCCAGGCTGGACCGTCAGCACCTCTGACATCGAGACATTTAATCATTACAGAAGTAGAAGCTACAAGCAAGTCTACATTTCCGAAATGAGACAAGATGCAGTCGTGTTCAGCACAGGTAAGGTCGTATCCTCTTGTCTGGTTTTGGCAGGCACAATCCAAACGGATGGAATTTTAACCAAGTGTGCGCTTCTCATAGTGTCATCAGCAAGGGATAGGGGAGTGCATATCTGGCAAGCGAGCCAGAACTGGAAGGTTTCCACGAAATGAGTCCAGTCTGCAAGTTTCTGTACATTTTCTTGAACAGTGTCTCTTTTCAGGTGCACATGCAGAGCTTCTTGAATGTGTCCAAGAGTTTCTTGTTTGTTAACTTTTTCCTAATGAGAGGCATGAACAACAAAGATGACACATGACCAACATTTGGTGCCAAATCAGACTTTTCTGTGAGACACTGAATGGATGGGAGACCGCATGGGAAAGCTAGGTTGCTGCCGAAACTGGTGTTAGTGAGCAGGGGGTGCTCAACCTGTGATCTGTGTGGGTCCTAACACTCCAGTTTAGTGAAGGGGACTCTATACTGCTCAATGAGCGCCATCTTTCAGATGAGAGGTTAAACTGAGGTCCTGACTCTATATGGTTGTTAACAATCCCAGGATGTCCTTTGAAAAAAAGAGTAGGGGTTTAACCCCGGCATCCTGGCCAAATTTGCCCACTGGCCTCTTTCCATCATGGCTTCCTAACCATCCCCATATCATAATTGGCTTCATCACTCCGTCTCCTCTCCACCAATCAGCTGGTGTGTGGTGTGCAGTCTGGTGTAATATGGCTGACGTCACGTCATCCTGGTGGAAGCTGCACACTGGTGGTGGACGAGGAGATTCCCCCAAAAAATGTGTGAAGTAAAATGTAAAAAATTATCATTATTATTACAGAAGATGCAGTTGTTCTGCAAAAGTAGGGTGTATCTGTTTGTCTAGCTTTGGTCGGACATTATCCAAATAGCTGGCATTTAAACACGTGTGTCTGACTCTCATTGACATAACCAAAGGAGAGTAAATTTGGGAAGTGAGCCAAAACTGCAGTTTTCCTAAAATGAGTCCAGTCTGCAAGTGTCTGTACATTTTCTTCAATTTGTCTCTTTTCAAGCACATGTAAATCTGAATCTTAAATATACAGTAACTGTATTCAACCTGTTCAACAAAGTTCTTGGCTCTCAGCACTTTTCTTAAAGAAAGAAAGGGCCTAAAGGTGTAAAGTAGTCAACATTTGAAGTGGATCACAACTTTTCACCAAAGTCATACTATTGAACATGACCCATTCTTGTCTTGGGACACTTTAAAGATATTTTTTGATCCACGTCAAATGTTGACTACTGTATATCTGGGAGTTGAGTCAAAACTGCACAGTTTACCTGAGATGAGATATATACCAACACTGTTCATGTCCAATTAGTCATCCTGGCCCAAATCAGACATTTGCATGAGACCTTTCATTGAAATCGAGTCCAGATACAAGTCTATATTTTCCAAATGAAGAAAGATGCAGTGGTGTTCTGCATAGGTAAGTTTATATGGCAGTTGTTTTAAGTCTGTATTTCTTGGAAGTGAGTAAAAACTCTTAAAAGAGCTCAGTCTGCAAGTTTCTATGTTTATTTCCCTAAACCGTTTCTTTGGTCATGGTCCCAATGTCGCAGTAGGGTGCTCATTTGACCCAAAACAAGACCTTTCGATGAGACTTTTTCATTGTTACAGAAGTAGAGTCAGGATTTGTTCAATATGCATCTACTTGTCTGGCTTTGGTTGAACATCACAGTTTTCATTCTGTGAGTTTAATTGTTTCCCTAACAATGTCCATTGGTCATGGCCTCAGTGCAGAATAGGTCATTTGGCCTAAATCAAACATTTACAAAAACATTTCAATTGTTACAGAAGTAGAGTTTTCATTTGGTAAATGAAGCACAGGTAAAGGTGCATCTGCTTGTTTGGCTTTGGTTGAACATTCTAGTTTTCCCAAAAGTGCCTAGTCTGCACATTTTCCATGAACAGTGTGCCATTGGCCAGCTTGGTAATCTGACTCCCAATCAGACCTTTGGATGAGACTTTTAATTGTTACTGAAGTAAGGTCCAGATTTGTTGATGTGTATCCTCTCGTCTGGCTTTTGTTGGACATTACAGTTTTTCCAATAGAGCCCAGTCTGCAAGTTTCTATGCATCATTTTCTGAATAGCATCCTTAAAGCCACAGTTCCAGTGTCCTATTGGCCAGATTGATAAATTGAACCCTAAATCAGACCTTTGCATGATATTTTTAAATGTTATAAGTAACACTCTACTTTAAAGATCTAAGCACATAGTCTGAAGCACATGATGCAGGTGCACTTGTGAAGGGCAAGTACGAATCCACTTTTGCTATTTTAAGGATTGGAAAAACAGTTGTCATGGTCTAAAAGGGTTGTCCTAATTCGTTATGGGTGTTTTAGGGTGTAAAGAGTCTCATCTTCCATATCCTTTAAGAGACAGTTGCGAATTCACTATTTACATGATGGATTATGTAAGAGGAAAAACTGAACACTGCACTAGTGAGGAAATGAATCTGCTCATGCACGGTATCCACAGATCCAGCCAAATTGATCAATGCCCCCTGAGGTGAAGGCAGCATGAAAGGAGGTAGCAGTTTTCATATTTATGTAGACAATAACAATCTTTTACATTTGAATCCTTTCATTTTTCATATTTAAAGATGTTTGTGTGCTGCTGCGCATCCCTGTGTGTGTAATAAGCAAAGTGTATGTGCGTTTCGGACTGGCATATTACTAATGCACTCTTTAAATAACAACAACAACAACAAAATAAAAAGTGCCACTGACTAGACAAGCTTTCAATTGATCAATGGCATTTCAGACCAGCATGCCTATATGGGCGCACCAGTGAGTGCAAATGCATTTGCTATTTAAACGACATGGTGCATGATGGAAAACGATACCTGCACTGGGATGAGACTAGTAAAAAACACTTGACTCATGCATTGCACCAAATATGCAATAGGCTCCGTAGAGTCAATATTTGCTAAACGGAAGTTGCAGAGGCGTTCAGCAAAGGTAAAGGTGTATCCTCTTGTCTGGCAATGTTTGGATTTGGCCGAATGTGATCCAGAGAGTCAAGCGTTCCTCCAAGAGAGGCTCGGGTTAGTTTGCGAAATGACGTAGAGAGCGTTGGATAAAGACTGATGATGGATCCGCGGGACCAGTCCATTTTGGGAGCGACTCGCTTCAGTATGGCACGGCGAAATAGGATGTAAACCCAGGGATCCAGGACTTGATTTCCTGTGGCAAACCGAAGCCAGAGGAGCAGGTATCGAACATCGAGCTCGCTTCCTGACAGCACGGTCTGTGCAATAAACACCTGTTAGAGTAAAAACAACGAGTATGTGTGAGAGAAATGCAAGAACAAACATTGAACACGAGCCAACACTTGAACTCCACTCCATTAAATAAACACAATGACGTAAACACTGCGGTCCCGCCACAGCCTTCATCATCTCGACATGTTTATGAAAACTAATGGATTTCTGCAATGAGAATCTCCAGAGTGTTTCATCTGGGTAAGTTGGACAGACACAGTTTCCAGGAACGTAATAATAACTTTCATCATGATGATGCTAAATATATTCACCCCAAAAACAATGCGGAACGTTTACTAAATATATTTTAAATATCTTTATTTAAATTAATAAACAATTTTAATGAGTTTTATTTTATATTATGATGAATATTAAAGTTATTTTAGTGAAATACACAACACAAATAAATAAAGATGTTGGAAATAAAATGCACTTTTTCCACATTAAGTCAGTAGAAAGCTTTTTTAAGCATGAAATCGGCTGATTTTGTTGTTGTTGTTGTTGAGGATTTGTGGGTATTTGTCCAAAGTCCTGCAAAAGGGTTTGTTGTTAGCAACACACAGTATAATACAGCAAATACAGCAATAATGGTATAGTGAGCTAAGCATTTCTAAATCATTGACCTTTGCAGAGCGTTTACTCCACACAATAAACATTTTGCACATGCTGATCACTGAAAGTTTCTGCCAAAATATTATAGATTGAATATTTATTGCTACAAAGAAAATATGGGATACATGTATTAAATAACATGGCTTTGCTTTATTAAATGTAAAATAATATTTTAAATAATTAAAAGGACGACGCGGTGGCGCAGTAGGTAGTGCTGTCACATCACAGCAAGAAGGTTGCTGGTTCGAGCCTCGGCTGGGTCAGTTGGCGTTTCTGTGTGGAGTTTGCATGTTCTCCCCGCATTCGAGTGGGTTTCCTCCGAGTGCCACGGTTTCCCCCACAGTCTAAAGACATGCTGTACAGGTGAATTGGGTATGCTAACTTGTCCGTAGTGTATGGGTGTGAATGAGTGTGAAGATGGGTTGCAGCTGGAAGGGCATCCGCTGCGTAAAACGTGCTGGATAAGTTGGCGGTTCATTCCGCTGTGACAACCCTCAGATTAATAAAGGGACTAAGCTGAAAAGAAAATTAATGAATAATTTACATATTTATTTAGAAACTATTTATAATATTAAATATTTATATTAAACACATTTATATTAAATATTTAATTGTCATCATTTGTGTCTTCAATTTACCTAGTGTTTTATATATATACTTTATTAGGTACACCTTACTAGTACCACATTGGGCCCCATTCTTGCCTTCAGAACTGCCTTAATCCTGTGTGGTATAGATTCAACAAGGTACTAGAAATATTCCTCAGAGATTTTGCTCCATATTGACATGATAGCATCACGCAGTTGCTGCAGAATTGTTGGCTGCACGTACATGATGCAAATCTCCCGTTCCACAATATCCCAAAGGTGCTCTATTGGATTGAGTTCTTGTGACTGTGGTGGCCATTTGAGTACAGTGAACTCAATGTCATGTTCAAGAAACCAGTCTGAGATGACTCAAGCTTTATGACATGGTGTGTTATCCTGCTGGAAGCAGCCATCAGAAGATGAGTACACTGTGGTCATAAAGGGATAGAAATGGTCAACAACAATACTCAGGTAGGCTGTGGTGTTGACACAAGGCTCAGTTGGTACTAATGTGTCCCAAGAAAATATCCCCCACACCATTACACCACCACCATCAACTTAAACCATTGATACAAGGCAGTATGGATCCATGCTTTCATGATGTTGACGCCAAATTCTGACCCGACCATCCGAATGTGTCAGCAGAAATCGAGATTCAGACCAGGCAAAGTTCCTCCAATCTTCTATTGTCCAGTTGTGGTGAGCCTGTGTGAATTGTAGCCTCTGTTTCCTGTTCTTAGCCGACAGGAGTGGCACCCGGTGTGGTCTTCTGCTGCTGTAGCCCTTCTGCCTCAAGGTTGGACATGTTGTGTGTTCAGAGATGCTCTTCTGCAGACCTCGGTTGTAGCGAGTGGTTATTTGAGTTACTGTTACCTTTCTATTAGCTGGAATCATTCTGGCCATTCTCCTCTGACCTCTGGCATCAAGGCATTTGTGCCCACAGAACTGCTCCTCACTGGATATTTACTCTTTTTCAGACCATTCTCTGTAAACCCTAGAGATGGTTGTGCGTGAAAATCCCAGTAGATCAGCAGTTTCTGAAATAATCAGACCAGCCTGTCTAGCATCGACAACCACACCATGTTCAAAGTCACTTAAATCCCCTTTCTTCATCATTCTGATGCTCGGTTTGCACTGCAGCAGATCGTTTTGACCATGTCTACATGCCTAAATGCATTGAGCTGCTGCATGTGATTGGAAATTTGCGTTAATGAGCAGTCGGACAGGTGTACCTAATAAAGTGGCCGGTGAGTGTATATATATATATATATATATATATATATATATATATATATATATATATATATATATATATATATATATTCAGGTATATACTTATAATTCTTAGTTCACGTTACAAAATTTACTAACTAATGAAGCTTTATTGTAATGCTTGACCAGTACATCTATTAATGTAGTTAATATTTATCTAAAAACAATATATAAAAGCATTTGTAAAAGAAAATCTGTACATAATCGGAATTTTAAAAAAGACAATGCTATAAATGTAACACAACCTTTAACAAATTGGCCTTATTTGAAGAAACGTCAGAGCGTATTTAATCCAGCACACAATTGGCTAACTTTGAGTACATTGTGTGTGTGTTTGCTGCGTAAAACATGTGCTGGATAAGTTGGCGGTTCATTCCGCTGTGGCAAACCTCAGATTAATAAAGGGACTAAGCTGAAAAGAAAATGAATGAATAATTTACATATTTATTTAGAAACTATTTATAATATTAAATATTTATATTAAATACATTAATATTAAATATTTAATTGTCATCATTTGTGTCTTCAATTTACCTAGTGTTTTATATATATATATATATATATATATATATATATATACTCACCGGCCACTTTATTAGGTACACCTTACTAGTACCACATTGGGCCCCATTTTTGTCTTCAGAACTGCCTTAATCCTGCCTAAATCCTATATACTTATAATTCTTAGTTCACGTTACAAAATTTACTAACTAATGAAGCTTTATTGTAATGCTTGACCAGTAAATCTATTAATGTAGTTAATATTTATCTAAAAACAATATATAAAAAGCATTTGTAAAAGAAAATCTGTACATAATCGGAATTTTAAAAAAGACAATGCTATAAATGTAACACAACCTTTAACAAATTGGTCTTATTTGAAGAAACGTCAGAGCGTATTTAATCCAGCACACAATTGGCTAACTTTGAGTACATCGTGTGTGTGTTTGCCGAGCACTTCCTGTTCTTCCCTTTAAACAGGAAATGGTTTTACCCCTCAGTCTTATCAGTATTTCTCACATGAAACTCCTCAACTTGAGAAAAGCAGACCGTTTCCTGAGTGGAAAAGCTGTTAGTGTGCTTTCTGAGGAGTGAAACGGCACCTGTGTCTCGCAGCGTTCACAGATAAACTAATGCTCAAAAACAGCGTCACAATCAAATGAGGTGATTACAGGAGTGCTTTTCAATATGAGAGTTCACAGCAGATGCTGCGACATCTGGACCTGAAATGAGTCTGGATTTACAGAACATCACGTCTAGTACCTTGAAGCAACTTACAAGACGACTTTCTGCCTTTTTAGTGCACTTAAGAAGGTTCCTACACAGTAAGCTGCGTATACAGGAGCATATATTAGAAGCCCACTAGATTTCAAATTCTTTTTTTGCATTTTAAGAGCGAACTAGAATTCAAGAACAGGTTTCATCTCTTAAAAGCTCCCTACTAGATTTCCAAAAACATGTTTCGCATTTTAAGAGCTTTCTAGATTTCAAGAACAGCTTTCGTTTTATTTTCGTTTGAACACTAGGAGCTCTATTTTAATGATTTAGGCGCAACGTCTAAGGGCATGCTCACACTATGCTATCCGAACCATGCCCAGGCCCGTTTCCCGGATCGTTTGAGAAGTGTGAGTGCTTTGACTCGGGCTCAGGGACGGTTCACTAGGGCGGCCCTGGCCCGGTTGGAAGAGGTGGGCCTGAGCGCGGTTCACTTGGGCTCAGGCGCGGTACGCTTAGGGCGTACTCACACTATGCTATCCGAACCGTGCCTAGGCCCGTTTCCTAGATTGTTTGAGAAGTGTGAGTGCTTTAAATCTGGCGCAGGCACGGTTTACTTGGGCGGCCCTGGCCCGGTTGGAAGAGGTGGGCCTGAGCGCAGTTCACTTGGGCTCAGGCACAGTATGCTTACAGTTTGAGTGCTAGAGAGCCTGAGCCCGAAATTGAAAGCGAGACGTGACTTTTAAGGGACTGTTTCATATGGATTAATTAATCATTTGTACTGTTTAATGAACGCAAACTGTCATAGATTATTAAAGACGCAAATCCCTCACTGCATGACAGCTGCACCTTCAGCAAACCTCCTAATTCCTGCAGCACGAGGACTTTATGATTGTTTATGAGCGTCAAAAGTGGCTGATCTGTTTGGCGAAATATTTGACTGTGTGTCATCGCATATCAAACAACTTAAACAATATAACTAAAGAAATCTCCACTGTGCTGAGCAAGAGCGCTTGCTGAACAGCGCATCATCGATGACGTAAGCGCACCCAGGCCCGAATGTAATGTGAGTGCGTGCCATCGGGGGAGATGGGAGGTGGGACAAGCATGCTTTGGCCCGGTTCAAGGCAACCGTACATAGTGCAAGTACGGCCTTACAGTGTGAGTGCTAGCGAGCCTGAGCCTGAAACTGAAAGCGAGACGTGACTTTTAAGGGACTGTTTCATATGGATTAATTAATCATTTGTACTGTTCAATGAACGCAAACTGCCGTAGATTATTAAAGAGGCAAACCCCTCACTGCACGACAGCTGCACCTTCAGCAAACCTCCTAACTCCTGCAGCACGAGGACTTCATGATTGTTTATGAGCGTCAAAAGTGGCTGATCTGTTTGGCAAAATATTAGACTGCGTGTCACCGCATATCAAACAACTTAAACGATATAACTAAAGAAATCTCCACTGTGCTGAGCGAGAGCGCTTACTGAACAGCGCATCATCGATGACGTAAGCGCACCCAGGCCCGAATGTAATGTGAGTGCGTGCCGTGCGTGCTATTTTAAGGATGCCGTGCGTGCTATTTTAAGGATGGACAAATACATTTGTGCCTGCCGCATGGTCTAACAGGGTTATTCTCTTAATAAGTTATGAGTGTGTTTTGAGCATAACCTGCATTAAACCAATCAGAGTCTCATCTCACATTCCCTTTAGGAGTGTAGGTGTAAAAACTGAACGCTTCACTAGCGAGAAAACAGTTAAACAGAGCATCTACAGCGCGATGATAAAGAACGAGCCTCCTCCATTCAGCCTCTTTACTTTCTCTTTACTCCTTTACTTTGGTGGAGTGAGGAAACGGTGGAAACTCACTCCACTAAAGACATCCATTAGTCTACACATTTAATTTATTTTAAGCGCAAAGATTTGTTTCAAAACTATTTCTAAATTCAGCTCTAATTTCCAGCAAAGGATTAAATGAACAGTAATAATGAGGTGTGGTCAAACAACTATCCAAGTTCTATCCAAACACACGTCCTGTTCTTATGCCCCATATGGTGATGCAGACATCTCCAAAACCCCACAGGTGGACAAATCTGAATTAGTTTTTATTTAAAACAAATATTAATATGCAGATAATAAATAATACTGCTAATAATAATAATAATAACATTATACAGATGCAGATTGTCATGAATAACCTGACAAAAGTGGTTTTTATATTTATGTAGAAAATAATCATTTTTGTAACATTTTAATCCTTTAATTGTTTTCATCCGTAAAGTTATGTGTGTTGCTGTACATCCTGTGTGTATTAAGCAATGTGTGTGTGGACCTGCATTGGCGCATAACACTAATGCACTCTTTAAATAAAAAAAAAAACCTCTGTGCCATGGACTTTAGAGCAGCTTTTAGTTGGTCAATGGCACGGTCTATTTCAGTTCCTCAGAATAGCAACGCGCCAACAACGCGCCTTAACACACCTCCTTTTCAGACCAGCACACCCATGAGTCCACAATGTGGTGTAAATGGATTTGCCATTTGAACAACATGGTGCAAAATGTGAAAATTACTGTTGCGCTGGTCTGAAAATAGCAACACATCGCACCAAACACGTCTTGCGCCTTATTGCGCCAGGTGTATAATAGGATCTTTTTTCCCATTTTGTGAGTTTAAGAAGTTTCCGTTTTTCTAAAGCCTCACTACTAGATTTCAAAAAACATGTTTAGCATTTTAAGAGCTTTCTATATTTAATTTTTAAAAAGTTCCCTAATAGATAAAAAAAACATTTACATATTTTAAGAGCTTTCTAAATTTCAAGAAGCTCACTACTAGACGTCAAGAAACAATTTTCGCATTTCAAGAACATACTGGATTTCAAGAACAGTTTTCGTTTTTTCTAAAAGCTCATTAATATATTTCTAAAAACATTTGTACATTTTAAGATATCAAGATTTTTTCCTTTTAATTTAAATAGCACTATTAGATTTTAAAAAGAGAGTAATGCGATTTTTTGATTTAATTTAAATTTTTTAAAAGCTCACTACCTGATTTAAAAAAAAAAAGATTTCATGATCTTTCTTGGAAACTCTACCGACTGAAAATTATTAGTTTGCTAAAATCAGCCAAAATAAATGGTGCCAGTAAGAAAACTGTAAAATAGTCAAATATGAGACCGTATCAGACACGTTTCAAACTTGATTTTGTACCTATTATTGCACTATTACTGTTTTTATTATGTTTTACTGTTCTGTTGGGTGGTTGCATTTTAAGCGTTTTCAAGAAATTTTCCTTTTAAAAAAATTTGCAATAGTAAATTTTTTGTCACAGCATCCTAGATATCGAACACATTTTTTGATGTTAGTGCATTAGATGTTGATTGTGTTCAGTTTTCTACCACTTACCAGCAGAGGGCACCAGCAGATGGAGGCAATCACCATGATCAAGATGAGCTGAACCATCATCTCCACCTCGTAGTCGCGTCTCCTCTGAGCGCTGTCAGCTCCACAACACACCCGTAATAAAGTGACCACGCTCACAGTGTTCAGCATGAACGACACAGCCAGAGACGCCAAACCCACCAGCGAGAAGATCAGACCGAACGTCATATCCAGAGGAGCAGAACTGATGTTGAGGAAGCACCAGGAACCGGGAACCTGGAGGTAAGGGTGGGCGATACGGCAAAAGTATCATATCACGATTTTTCCAGGAGTCAAAGTAGTCACGTAAGGAGTAATTAGAAATATTAGAAAATAATAAGTTAAGTTATTAGAAAAGGTCTGTTGAATTGTAAGAAAATAATGCACGGTGTTGTTCGTCGTGACTGATTCAAGGAATTAGAGTCAATTATTATGCTTAGGCTAGTTTTTAACAGAAGATGATGCTCTAGAATAGATTTGAACAGCAGATGGTGCTCTAGACTAGTTTTGAAAAGCAGGTTGCATTCTAGGGTAATTTTTTTTAACACCGGCAAAAACTGTTTTTAACAGCAGACGGCTGTAACAGCTTTTTAACAGTAGATGGTGCTCTAGACTAGTTTTTAACAGCAGACGGCACTCTTGGCTAGTTTACCAGCAGATATTGCTCTAAGCTATTTTTTTAACAGCAGATGGCTGTAATGGATTTTTAACAATAGATGGCGCTCTAGACTAGTTTTTAATAGCAGATGGTGCTCTAGACTAGTTTTTAACAGCAGACAG
>CAIGQZ010032594.1:3660826-3673206 GCA_903798205.1 Danio tinwini
GCTTGATGCTGTGGAGCAGTTCACAATCAATGCTAACATCTGGCGATCTGCATGCCTGCGCAGTTAGCAAGAAAAACATATTCTCTGCATAGTTTGGGCCTGTAAATAAACCCTTACGTAAAAGACACATGTTTATTATTGCACTTGTGTCTGTGGTGATTAATGCTCAGATGTTTCTCATTCTTCTAAGAGATTAGCGTATCTCGAACACAAACCATACGTGCTTCAGACGAAACACATACAGCTGAACTCTTGACCCCATCTACTTCATGCTACCGGCTTTTTTATGACACGTCTAGGGTTATTCGCAGACGTGGACTCTATAAGCCGAGTGAAGAGGTTTATAAGTCATCTGAAGACTCTGTCAGAGCTGCGTCTCCAGGGAAGAGATTATGATGATGATGATCTATTCCTGCATTATTGCTCAGTTGAGTCACGTGCTTTGATTTTCCTCCAAGATACTTATTTTTAAACTCTGCAGCGACAATAATCTGGAAATAAGAGTGTACGCTGATGGTAAACTGTGATTCAGTGCTAGTATACAAACATTTCCACAATTAGATCACTTTGTGGTTCATAAAGTGCTTTCTTTATTCGAAATTTGATGTAATCTCGATTGAAACATACTGAAAAGAGGGTGGGGCATTTAGTAACCCCGCCCCCTTTGTTAAAAACAGCCAATAGCGTTTAGTTTTTAATTACAGCTTTGCCAGTGTGATCCCAGCATTTTTTTTTGTGTTTAATAGACGTCTAATAGACATCTAAACATAGACAGCTTGGCTAAAACAAGGCTAAACTTGGGCTGTCAGTGAAAGTCTAATAGACGTCTAAGAATAGGCCAAAACTAGACCAGTCATCAAATAGAGCGATTAGACAGACTTTAAATGTGTAGTCATTCATTTCTGTTTATTTGAGGGCTAGTCTAGTTTTGGCCTAATGTTAGATATCTATTAGATTTACACTGACAGCCCAAATTTAGTCTTGTTTTATCCGAGATGACTATGTTTAGTCGTCTATTAGACATCTTTTAAAAACAAAAAATGCTTGCTGGGATTGAGCTCATATTGCAAAAGTGTCTTGAACGAGGCGGGGCTTGTCAGATAGTAGAGAGCATTTGATTGGTCAGGAGATTTGATGAGAAACCAAAGTATGGAAAAAAAACGTTGATCCATTTAGGCAGGATTACATTTTTTTTGGGTGAACTACCCCTTTAAATCCCTCCAATAAGTTCCTCTTTTGTTAAAGGTGCAGTGTGCAAGTTTGACACCAAGAGGTTGAACTAGGTATTGCACGCCTGGTTCAAAACACATCCAAGCGCAGGTTGCCAGATTGACAACACCAACATATCAGTGATTCAGCATGTACATTTAATAACGTTAAAGAGGTTTAATATGTATTAATTAGATTAGAAACCTTACCATTTAGTTGGAGTGCAGTGAGTGCACTATTCTGTGCTTCTGAATGGCTGTATTTAATATTCTGTTGTGCTGCGTCTAGTGCAAACAGCCTATTGTACAGACATATTGCATCAAATCTCGTGACGTAGCACATTGTTAGGACACAGGGTTTTATTGTAACCTGCTCACTCAATGTTTACATTTATAACATTTATATAATTTGCTTATTAATAACCACCTGGCGGTTCATTCCGCTGTGGCGACCCCGGATTAATAAAGGGACTAAACCAACAAGAAAATGAATGAATGAATAACCACCTTATGTGGAACTCCGAGTCACCTCATAGTCCAAGACGACTATGTTAAGATGTCTATTAGACATCTTTTAAAAACAAAAAAAATGCTTGCTGGGATTGCGCTCATATTGCAATAGTGTCTTGACGGGGTGGGGCTTGTCTGATACTAGAGAGCGTTTGATTGGTCAGGAGATTTGATGAGAAACCAAAGTATGAGGTGACGTCAAAAAAATCTTTGATCCATTTAGGCGGGAATAAAAAAACAGGAGATTTAAATTTTTGGGTGAACTACCCCTTTAAATCCCTCCAATAAGTTCCTCTTTTGTTAAAGGTGCAGTACGTAAGTTTGACACCGAGAGGTTGAACTAGGTATTGCAAGCCTGGTTCAAAACACACACAAGCGCAGGTTGCCAGATTGACGACACCAACATATCAGTGATTCAGCATGTACATTTAATAACGTTAAAGAGGTTTAATATGTATTAATTAGATTAGAAACCTTACCATTTAGTTGGAGTGCAGTGAGTGCACTATTCTGTGCTTCTGAATGGCTGTATTTAATATTCTGTTGTGCTGTGTCTAGTGCAAACAGGTTAATTTCTTATTGCAGCAAATCTCGTGACGTAGCGTGTTGTTAGGACACGGGGTTAGAATATTACCTGCTCACCTAATGTTTACGTTCATAATATTTATATTATTTGCTTATTAATAACCACCTTATGTGGAACTCTGAATCTGCGTCTCAGTTTGGAGTCTGCTAGTTTTACCCGAGGTCGCATTTTGGTCACAGATGCATGCTTTGAGTGAATGAATGAAATATGCTGTTTTCCACAAAGGCAAACTGGGGTGCTGAAATATCATTGGCTAAACTGGCAACTGTTAAATGAGCAAAACAAAGACAGCCATTGCAGCACGTAACTCACATTTTCAAAGCAGATATTCTGACTTCAGCATTGTTTTTTAAGATAAACTTAGCATGTTTCTTAAATATCTGCAAACATACTGTATTATGGTATTTTATGCTTTAGAAGTGTCAAAAACTGACATACAGCGACATAAATATATAATTTCACTGTCTTCCGAGTGACCCGAAGGTCCGTTCTGAATGGAAAGTGAAAATAAAACGGGATATTGGACCTCATTTTCAGCTAAGTTAAGGGAAATGCCACTAGTTAGCTAACGTTTTCTTTCCCAAAGAAACGCTTTAGCTGCCATTTATCAAACTGAAGTTAATGAACTGATTCTTTCACTATATTAAACCTGTCAAGATACTGAATTTTGTTAAAGAAATTTATAAAAACCGTCAATTTCCCACTAACATAAGCACTGTTGAAATCAACAGCGCTGATTTGCCATGGTGTTCACGCGCTCAACAGAAAGGACTGTGATTGGCCATGGAGGTCATCAGTTCACCGCTGTTTACCCAGTGCAAACACAGACGAGCGATCTGCTGATGACTCGGCTGATCTTTGCGGCTTTAAAACACTCCACTGTTCGTGCATCTGTGTTTGCACTCAGTGAAGTGCGGTGAACTGATTACCTTCACGGCCAATCACAGTCATTTCTGTTAAGCACTGGTGAATATGGCAAATCAGCTGCTTAAGAATGCGCTCAGCGGCGCTTAAATGTTAGCAGGAGATGTTTTTTTTTCAATTCAGTACCGGGACAACACTATTACAGACAACACGAGGGTGTGCTACAGAGGAACGCGTTGTTTTATCACTCACCGGGTTACATAGGCTGAAGCAAGCAGGGAAGCCCCCACTGTGTTTACCTTCTGCCATGAACTGAAGCCCAAGAGGAGAGATTGTGATGTTGTTTGATGCCTAATATGCTTGTTTAAATTAAACTGAACTGAAACATATTAAAGTGATGTTTACACCATATCTGCGTTTTGAAATCGCGGCAGCAGCTGGAGGTTTATAGTCCACAGCATGTTGCTGCAATGTTTACAGTGCTGATCCTATACTTCTAGGTTTCTTCCCACCACAGACTCGCTTTGGTTCTTTAAAATGAAATAAGCGTATAAGCCCCAAAATAAGTCCCATCAATCTGCACACCTGAAGCAGCTAACAAACACACCAACATATCAGTGATTCAGCATGTACATTTAATAACATTAAAGAGGTTTAATATGTATTAATTAGATTTGTTTTTAGAGGGGTTTTGGCCATTTCCAGGCTGGTTTCCAGCCATTTCCAGCCTGGTCTTAGCTGGTCAGGCTGGAAAATGTCCAGCTTAAACCAGCTAAAACCAGCTTGACCAGCCTGGTTTAAGCTGGACATAGCTGGTTTTGGCTGGTTAAGCTGGTTTAGCTGGTCAACTCCCTGCCTGACCAGCTAAGACCAGGCTAGAAATGGCTGGAAACCAGCCTGGAAATGGCCAAAACCGCTCTAAAACCAGGCTGGTCGACCAGCTAAAACCAGCCAACCATCTTAGGCTGGTTTAAGCTGGATTTTTCAGCAGTGTGCACCTTTCTGTGCTCCTGAATGGCTGTATTTACATTTTTATCATGTTTCGTCTGGTGCAAACAGCCAAATTGCTTATCACTGCAAATCTTGTGACATAGCGTGTTGTTAAGACACACGGTTAAAATGTAACCTGCTCACCTAATGTTTATGTTCTTAATATTTACATTATTTCTAACTATTACTTCATGTGAACTTCATGTGTAACTCTTAATCTGTGTCTCATTTTAGAGTCTGCTACTGTCCACCGGAGGTCACATTTCGGTCACAGACGCACACTTCTACATAACTAAATGAATGAAATACGCTTCCATCCACCAAGGCAACCCAGGGTGCTGGAATATAATTAGCTGAACTAGCATTGGGCGGGTTAAATGACCAAAACAAAGTCAGCCGTTCTGGCACGTAAAGCACAGATAAACAAGAACGTTCACTTAGCATGTTTCTGAAATATCTGCACACATATTATGGGATTTTTATGCTTTAGAAGAGTCAAAAACTGACATACAGCACCTTTAAAATTTATTGTCAGACAGTCAGATTTCCTAATATGCTGTGGTTGGTCCTCCAGTGTGGTGAACTCATGTTAATAAGCCCACAAAAAAAACCCATCAGTCGGCGCACCTGAAGCCAAGCGCTCTGTCAGTCAAGTGGCAGTCATCTGCGGCTAACAAACAGACACGTTCTGCTTCATTTCACCCCGAATCAGTGCATTTCCGTGTAATTAAATTAAAGGCCTGCTGCCATGCCCACTGGGCAGCTTGTCAGGCCGCCCCTTTAATTGGCAATGGGCACCTGCAGCGCAGATGCCAACACCTGATGCCCACGTCGGCACCCTGGCACACGGGTACAGATCAAGGTCAGGGACGTCCCACTGTTTACACCTCCGTGAGGGAACAAACACACACACACACACACACACACACACACACACACACACACACACACACACACACACACACACACACACACACACACACACACACACACACACACAGGTTTGTTTTTGTGAATTGTAGGGACATCCCTTGTTATTATGTACAGTTGAAGTCAGAATTATTAGCCAGAAGTAATAATAATTTTTTCCCCCTATCTTTTGATTTTTCTTCAGCACATTTCTAAACATGATAGTTTTAATAACTCATTTCTTTTCTTTTTGTTAAAAATATAATATTAATTTGGCTTACTAAATATATTTAAAATGTTTACTTATAATATAGGCCTATATATATATATATATATATATATATATATATATATATATATATATATTGGGTAAGTAAACATATTTTATATATATTTAGTAAGCCAAATTAATATTATATTTTTAACAAATAGGCCTAGATGTTGACTGTAGTCCTATTTTCATTTTCATTCATACCATGTGAGATTCTATACAACAACAGGATGAAATTGCACAATAAATTGGTTTGTGGTTCAAGATATTGACTGATGCAGATTCTAATATTCTCATTATTTGTAACTCGTACAAATTGAATTAGAAGGATAGTTCACCCTAAAAATGTAATTCTGTGGTCATCATCAAATACCTATGCGTGTATTTTATCTGTTGAACACAAAAGTAGATCTTTTGAAGAATGCTGAAAACCGTTGACTTCCATAGTGATTGTTTTTCTTATGGGTGTCAGCCTTCTAACATTTTTCTAAATAATTTAATGTTGTGTTAAACAGACAAAATAAAACTCATAAAGGTTTGAAACTGCTTGAGGGTGTGACTGAGTCTTTGGGAAAATAAGTTTTAAAATAAAATAAAAAACAATTAAAAGAATAGGCCTAATGCTCTAACTCTATATACTTCAAAATACACCATGATTTTTTTATTTTAGACAAAACATTTGATGTACATATTTCCAAAAAAGGGTGTTTGAAAATGTCAAAGCCTAATACTGTTTCGTAACAGCAGCTATATTCGTAATAATACAATGTTAGCAGTAGATTGTGTTCCAGTTATAAGCGATAGGAAGTCCCTAATGGCGTGTTTTGAAGAGCTCAGATCCTCTCACACATCAGCAGCACTGATTTCAACTCCAGATCCATTTGTTTGTTTTCGAAAGCATTTCCTCCAGCAGTTCAGAGGTCAGACTTCATCACCAGTAGCCTTATTTGGTAGATGATTTCTGTCCCTGAGTTTATTGCTGAAGGCCCTGAATCACTTTCCAGAGTTTGTGTGAACTTGTCTGGAGATGTTTGTGTGATAATTATAACATCATTGCCAGTAATATTTGACTTGATCTCTTGACACGCCTTTGATTGTTAAAAGCGGGTGCACGCGGTCGACGCATGCGCTTGTACAGTGCTATTCGCGCCTTAAAAAACGAACTGAATGTGAGATACGCATCGAAACTCGGGAAAGCGGAGTATTTTAAGCGCGTTGGACACGAACACGTCGTTGAAGCTATGTGTAAACAAGTCCAAAATAAGTTTTAATATAGGCCAATGCGTTTAAGAGACCTGATTCGCGATGATAACGGCTTTTAAATGATTTAAATTATGGCGCGAAAAATATGAGCGGTTGCCGAAATAAAGAGGAAACCAAAGATATAATGCGAACTGTGATAGTCTCAATATGCTGTTGTGAATTTGGTAAGTTGGTTGTAAAAAAGGTATGCTTATAATATTTGAATGAAAAGGAAAGATGTTAGCTGTTCTCACATGAAAATATATGTTATTTAGGCTACTTATGAATGCTCCAGCATATGGTTCTGTTGTGTTAACAAAAGTGAACTGATAAACTGTAATACATATACGTTAGTAGTTTTTACTAGATTAAACGGTGGTGTATTAGCTTATGGTTGTAGAAAACTACAGTATTGTGCAATTTGTTTGTTATAGTTGTCCTGTTACCACAGCAACTAGGATGTTTGGACTTAATTAACTTTGCTACAATCAACAGAGGATGTTTTAGGTTGTTTCTATTAGTACGAACTCATAAAACTGCATTCATTTGGATGAGTTACAACCTTAGGACAGCGGGTGAAAGTTTTCTGTCAGCCATCCAGATATCCGTCATGTTGATTTGGATGCTGTCTGGAGTCATGCGGTGCAGTTTTTCCGTTTGAGTTCAAATAAAGGGCGTCTCTATCGCAAACCACCTCTGGGTTAAATGATGGAGGCTGCGCACTTACAGGCACCTGTGTGTGTGTGTGTGTGTGTGTGTGTGTGTGTGTGTGTGTTTGTTTATGTGATTTAAGAGGACATTTCACCTGAATACACGCAACATTGTAAGGACTTTTTCAATTATGAGGACAGGCTCGGTGTCCTCATAATTTTAGCAATGTAGAAGTGCTTCTATAGCCAGGGGGAGTTCAAATCCAAAATATCTCCACATGACTTTATAGTTCACATAAACCTGATTTTGTGTATGACGTGTGTATTCTACATGCGCCCCTGTAGGCCGGACCGGGTACTGCACCCCCTCATTAATTATGTATGCGAGTGTATGAAATTGCGGCATGTGATTGGCTGACCACCAAACGTCCTCATAATTACTGTATCTGTCAAACAACTGTGTAAACAACAACGATAAAAAATCGTTTTAAATAGATATAAAATATGAAATATGTTCTAATTAAACAATATAAATAACCCACTACCTTTATAAGATAAAAAAAAAAACATATGCCTGTTATTGGACAATCCTCACCACCTGACTCAATCACTTCCTGCGCTGGACAGATGGATATCACTCATCGATTTCAAGACAAGAAGCACGGAGCTAGTTTATTTAACGATTGATTGAATGAGATTGCTTTAATAAGAATTAATTTATGAAAATGAATAGCCAGTGATCTCAAGAGATTCCATGCTGGACGATCTGATGACACATGGGTGTCAATCATCAATTTCAAGACCCTTAAGGTAAGTCTGCTAAACAAACACCCAGCTAATTTAGTTTATTACACGATTAATGCAAATTATTTGACTAAAATTAATAGCCAGTTAACCAAGTAACTGTTAATGAAGCCTTGTAAGTTAGCTTACTTTTCATTTCCTGTCAAGAGTGATGAACTGTCGTTTTTAAAATGTTGATTAATTATTTTAGCATTACGTTCATATTTGCAATGTCGCCATGCTTTACCAAAGTAACAGATGCGTTGCAAGTAATATTTATTTATTTTATTAATTATGTAAGGTAAGTATTTTCCAATCAAGTCATAACGTTATTGTCAGTTTGATATCACAATGTAATAAGTTACCCTTTTAGGGCTAACCTGTTATTAGAACATTTTTGTGCACCCAAGATATAAGACAAATATGTTTCAATAACATTAACTGTATTATTCATATCATGTGGTAATGTTTAATCTAATATTGTATCTAATATTTTATCTAATACTAAGTTTAATATTTAGTCCTCATTTGGATTTGATTTATGAATAATGTTGCTTACAATTGTAAAATTGTCAGAAGAGATTCACAAATGTAAAATACAAATGTGAAACGTGATTCCTGAACACTTTTGGTGGTTTTGACATATGAATTAACATAGGATTCACAAAAAAAGTGTTCCAGAAGCACACATTTCACATTTGTATTTTGCACAAGTGAATATAATGTTTTTTTTTTTTCTGTAAAGGTAATGTGTCTACAGATGTTTCATCTTAATGAATATGTAGTCTGTGTGCATTTACCATATCTAGACATTTCTAGTGACAAAGAAAAAAGAGAAGATCAGCAAAAGCAAACAAATTATTTTAAATACATTACAAAATGTTTCTTTTTTCTGTTTCACTGGCATGTCATACTGACATACATATTACAGACCAATTACAATTTTTAACATGTATACCCTGTGTAAAAAGTCAAATAAATAAATAAACGAAAAATATATGTGATGAAAAATCTCTATAAAAAGGCATTGATGTACAGTGACATTGGTGCACTGCAGAAAATAGTGACAGCAAGGTCCCAGAGAGTCAAACTAAAACCGAAGGATAAAGTAATAACCAAAGAAGAATGTGAAAAAAGATGCAGACTTTATCATAATGCACTCGAAGTGTTTTTGTTTGAATTCTGTTTTAATGGAAAACAGTTATGCTATATTGCTTTATTAAATATACTGACATTTATATTTCAGTATTTTGCTAATATATATTTATAGTACCTGATCTTTTCAGAAACATTTTTTGTGACTTGCAATTACTTTGTAATTTAGTAAGTACTGTAATTACATGAGGTGACATTGTTCTTTCAGATTCGAGGTTTATGCTGCAAGAGAGCTCACTTTTAACTATTATGATTCAGAATGGCCATGGAGAAACAAGGTATGCAAATATTAAACTTGTTTTTATTTAAATGTGATTTGGTTCTATATAATTAAGCAAAAAATACCAATTTAATCTTTTAGAAAAGTTAATGTTTTAAATACCATATTCTGCATTTACACAGGTGACCTTGTCAATTGTGTAGAGATTTACATGTACAGGGGTCCCTCACTATAACGTGGTTCACCTTTTGTGGCCTTGCAGTTTGCTTTTTTTTGTGCAATTTGATAGGCTTTTTTATTTATTTTTTACAGCACATTGTATTCTGCGTCCTGATTGGCTGTAGACCATTGTCAATAAATCTCCTCTGTGTCTCCTGTACAGTACAGAATGCGTTTAGCTTGCCAAATGAACATAAATCTTCGATCACTGTCAGTGGTCCAAAAAGGATGCAAAAAGGGTTGTAACTGTCTGCAGCAAGGCTATTGTAAAGGGGTTTGCACACCAGATGTGCCATGCCAAGCAGCGAATTGTAAACATAGGTTTCTATCAGGGTACGCACACCGGTGCTGCAAGTCGGCAGCTGTCTGCAGTGCCTAGCTACAACTCAGGACACTGTTCATATTTCTGCTGCACCACAGACATTAACATTGTGTTGGTTATTTACACAGGTGACCACTGACACTGAAATTCAGACCAATACTTCCCTCAGCTGTGCAGGAGAGAATGGTGGAACACATATGGTAAATGTATGAGAACACTGACTGTATATTTTTCCTTTAATTTAGCTATATATATAGTCTAAACACATGCGCCATAGGGGAATTGAATAAACGAAATTAGGCGTTGTGTATGAGTGTTTGTGAATGAGAGTGTATGGGTGTTTCCCAGTACTGGGCTGCGG
Source organism: Danio tinwini (assembly GCA_903798205.1). Lineage (NCBI taxonomy): Eukaryota > Metazoa > Chordata > Actinopteri > Cypriniformes > Danionidae > Danio > Danio tinwini. The sequence goes on from CAIGQZ010032594.1 coordinate 3,671,117, forward strand.
CCGGAAGGGCATCTGCTGCGTAAAACATATGCTAGAGATAGTAGAGACTAAGCCGAATGAAAATGAATAAATATATTCATACAGTCACACAGTTTACTGTTTAAACAGTGTATCAGTTGTGTAAGGCTTTACGTGTACTAGGTATGCACGTATTGACCTCTTATCCGTTTACTGAAAGGATGCATTTTTAACCGATTAATGTTATCAGTTAAACGGTTAAAAAATATTATTTAATTTTTTATTGTTGTACGTTTTACTGCAAAAATATGCAAAAATTTGTTAACTTGCAGAGCATTCACACATGCAACCCCACGTGCCTACAGACGTGTTTTGCCAAAGAAGCAAAATGAAAAGAGCAAAAGTAAGGATATTGGTTGTCACAGCTTGACATAGACAGTTGATGGACAAACCAGCACCGATGGTGATTGTCTCTGTCCTGGATCCACGTCATAAACACCTCTGTTTCTTTGCACAAATGGAGAAAGAAGCGGCAAAAGCAAAACTTTTTGAAATGTGTTCTGCTTGCAGAATAGCTACAAGTTGGAATGCCCAGGTTTTTTCTTACTCCGAGCGTGCTCTGGCACCCATCCATCATAAACACAACTGATAGCCTATAGTTTTGATGATTTAGTGTACAACCAACAAACCAATCTACTTTATTTTCATTTAGAGTATTACAGTCATTAATAGTGCTTTTAAAAATCTATTTGTAAAATAGCCTAATCTAATAAAACAAATCCTGATTTACGTAAATTATTTTTGCAGATGACTCAACACCAAACTGAGGCTTTCATTTTATAGCTATATAAACTGAAAAAAAACATATGCAAAGTAATGCAATACTATAGTTAAAAAATCATAATAATGATAAAAATTATTATTTGCTGTAGTTGGCTAGTATAGGCTTTTTTAAATAAAAGTCAGCATACAGTATGCGCCTTGTCATTGTCTCCCATCACCATCACCGGTTATAGCATGCACATCTGTTTAAAGCTTCATGTAAAGAACAGACCTACATTTGACAGATGACACAATGTCAATAAAAAACATGATGTTTGCAGTCAACTATAGGCTACACTAGGGCATTCTACGTTACAACATTGTTAGGATCATCTGTTGTTAAGTTTAGGCCTTGTTTCCTTCTTAGTATTAATTTAAAATCTCTAATACTATTATTGTCACTCATTGCCGGTAAGATAACCAGCCTTTCAGCAAAACCTATATTGATATAGGGGCTGAAATTTATATGCCAGTTTGACAGACTACAGTACATTTTTATGAGTTTAACTAAAGTCTCTCGCTTAAACTCGCGAGAGTGAGACAGAAAATAAAAGCACAACATGCTGTTGTTTACATGTTATAATAAATAAATATTTTAAAATTAATGTGTCAGACACAAAATAGACATTCATTAATTTTCCTTTGGCTTAGTCCCTTCATTCATTATGGGACCACATCGGTATGAACCGCCAACTTATCCAACATACTGTATGTTTTACGCAGTGAATGCCCTTCCAGCTGCAACACAGTACTGGGAAACATCCATACACGCTTAGATTTACACACACACTCATACACTACCACTCTACAGCTAATTTCAATTCCCCTATAGCGCATGTCTTTGGACTGTGGGGAAACTGAAGCACCCAGAGGAAACCCACGCCAAAACGGGGAGAACATGCATACTCCACACAGGACTCCGGGACATGAACCAGTGACCTTCCTGCTGTGAGGCGACAGTGCTGACCACTGAGCCACCGTGTTGAACACAAAATAGACACGTCAATTGATTATTTTATTTTTAATAATGGTCATTTAATATTGGAGTCTGATCAGTTATCGGTTAATATTCGGTTGACGAGCTGTGGTTATCAGTTGGGAAAATTAACGGAAATGAGCATCCCTAACATGTATTAACATTGTGTTGTTCATCTACACAGGTGACCTCTGACACTGAAATCCAGACCAATACTTTCATCAGCTGTGCAGGAGAGATGGTGGAACACAAACTGTAAATGTATGAGAACGGTTGCTGTATATTTCCTCTTTATCTCTGTCTCTCTCTCTCTCTCTCTCTCTCTCTCTCTCTC
>CAIGQZ010032594.1:3693206-3707068 GCA_903798205.1 Danio tinwini
AAGACAAAAGAAGATATTTTGAAGAAACCTTGAAACCTGTAACCATTTACCTCCATATAAGAAAAACAAATACTATTGAAGTCAATGGTTACAGGTTTCCAGCTTTCTTCAAAATAATTTCTTTTGTGTTCAACAAATGAAAAAACTCAATGGTTTGAAACAAGTGTGAGTAAATGATGACAGAATTTACATTTTTTGGTTGAACTATCCCTTTAAGAGTCTTTAATCAGCTTCTTTAGAGTAACTGTGACAGAAACCCAAAAACGAAAAGAAAAAAAAAAGTATAAAAACTCTGGAGTCTGGAGTTGGTGACCTGAGTTTTAGTGCATAAAATGTATTAATAATTGTTGAAAAAAGTATAATTCACAGCTGAGAAAGTTTCTAAAATATTTTTCGGGGTTAAAACGTATGACAATACTTTTGTTTCTCTCCCAACCTGCAGTATTGGATTGAAATTGGACATAGAAAGGGAAAGTCAAATTCTGTCATAATTGACTCACCCTTTATAAGTTTCTTTCTTCTGTTGAACACAAGAGATGATATTTTGAAGAAAGCTAGAAACCTGTAATCATTGACATTCATACTATTTGTTTTTCCTACTATGGAAGTCAAGTGGTCTAGTAAAGGTCCTGACCTGCATCCAATTGAGATGCTGTGGCACACAAATAGTCCTTGAAACGGTTCTTGCTCAAAAACCCTCCAATACGGCTGAATTACAACAATTCTCTAAGGATGAGTGAATTAAAAATTCATCCACAGCGCTGTAACAGACTCATTGCAAGTTATCAAAAATGCTTGATTGCATGTGTTGCTGCTAAGTGTGGCCCAAGTTATTAGGTTAGGGGCAAACACTTTTTCCCACAGGTGGATGTAGTTTTCCATTTTTGTTTTCCATTAATAAAAAATAACCTTAATTTTAAAACTGCTCTGAGTGTTTACTTGTGTTATCTTAGACTAATATTTAAATTAGTTTGAGGATCTGAAACATTAAAGTTTGAAAACATTAAAAATGAAAAATCAGTAAGGGGGTAAATACTTTTTCACACCACTGTAGGAGAAAACTCAAAGGTTTGAAACAAGTAAAGTGTGAGTAAATGATGACAGAATTTACAGTTTGGGTTTACTATTCCTTTTAAGAGTCTTTAATCAGCTTAGAGTAACTGTGACAGAAACCAAAAAACTCACCAGAGTCTGGAGTTGGTGACCTGAAAGACTGACTTTAAGTGCATAAAATGTATTAATAATTGTTGAAAAGTATAATAATTCACAGCTGAGAAAGTTTTTAAAATACATTGTTTTGGGTTAAAACATATGACGATACTCTCCAACCAGCAGTATACTGGATTGAAATTTGACGTAAAAAGGGATGGTTTACCCCCCAAAAAAAGTCAAATTCTATTATAATTGACTCACCCTTTATAAGTTTCTTTCTTCTGTTGAACACAAGAGATGATATTTTGAAGAAAGCTAGAAACCTGTAATCATTGACATTCATACTATTTGTTTTTTCCTACTATGGAAGTCAAGTGGTCTAGTAAAGGTCCTGACCTGCATCCAATTGAGATGCTGTGGCACACAAATGGTCCTTGAAATGGTTCTTGCTCAAAAACCCTCCAATACGGCTGAATTACAACAACTCTGTGAGGATGAGTGAATTAAAATTCCTCCACAGCGCTGCAACAGACTCATTGCAAGTTATCGAAAATGTTCCCATAGGTGCATAGTTTTCCATTTTGTTTTCCATTAGTAATAATAACCTTAATTTCAAAACTGCACAGTTTGTTTACTTGTGTTATCTTAGACTAACATTTAAATTAGTTTGATGATCTACATAAAAAAAAAAAGAAATCAGTAAGAGGGTAGAAACTTTTTCACACCACTGTACATTGTAAAACCCCCCGTTATTTTATGTTTTTTCTGTCAGCTAGGGTGATGGAAAAAAAAAGTAAAATAATGGCCATTAAATTACAGACATTCACCGTAAAATTTAAATTTAAGGACATTTTTTGTAATGTCCTGTTCGTTATTTTACTGTAAATGTCTGTAATTTAATGGCCATTATTTAACGTTTTTTTCCGGCAAAAAAAAAAAACAGATTCTTTTTTACAGTGTAGGTATTGTACCTGGTTGAGCTTACGTTATTAGTTTAATCGGTTGCTATATGGTAATATCAGATCATGGAAAGTCATGATTGACCAGAATCAAGTAATGTAAATATAACTTCAAAAAGGGGGTGTTTATTTAATACTAGGCTAAAATAAACTCTAAACCCAACATACAGAGTCAAATATAGTGAAACCCAATGTTGGGTTTAGATGTTCAATTAAATGCAATTGATACGTTTTAACCCAATGATAGGGTTTGTCCATAACTGACCCAAAATTGGGCTATTTTTTTCAGTGTAGGCATATTGGTAACAATAAACCATTTTGTTTGTAATAAGAAATTAGAATTAACAGTGCATTTGTCTTAAAAAAGGAATAGTTAAAGTGTAATTCTGAGAACCAGCGGCAAATCTCCAGAAAACAAATGAAAGCATTGTTAAATCAAGTGCATTTGAAAGAATACGGCCCTGATTAGATCCGAATACAAGTGCGCCGAACAATTTTCGGAGCAATTATTGGGAGCAAAATGCATTCTATCTCGTTCATCTCCCGAAGATGATGTCTGCCTCTTTCTGCAGGATTACTTTTCCATGGCTTGATTCAATTGATGTGCCATTTGTAGCTCAAGCTCGGCTCTGCCACGGGCGGCGGACGGTCCAATTTACTTCTTTCTCATTTATTAGAAATTTCCATGGCTTTTGGCTGCTCGCATGCAAACGGCGCTTTGATGGGCTCCCGAGGAACAGCGCTAATGAGTTCGATGACTGACGAGAAAAGCAATTAGCCCACGATCTCCTTCACCTTCTCATTCGCATTGTCTAGAAAAATGAGGATCTCTAACCGAGTCTTAGTGCTACCTGGAACAACATTTATATCTACTAATCAGGTTCGGTGCGTATTATGAAAGTCTTTTTGATTTTATGTTTAACATTCAGGCCGCGACGGATCACAACACTCAGGGTTTGGATCATGTTACTACTTCTGTGTCAGAGATTGGATACATTTTTAGATCAGTGCATAATGAAAACTAACTAACTAACTAACTAACTAACTAACTAAGCGTGTAGTGGGGTGGAGTTATAAAATGCCGGCTTATTTTAATGTGTAATACTGTTGGGGTAATTTTTATTATTAAAAGAATAGGACCAAATTTAAACCATTGTTTGGGTGAGTTTTACCCAATTTGGCTTTAAATAACCCAGCATTTCATATAGTATTTACAGTAGATGTCAGTATTATTAGCCCCTCTGTTTATTTTTTTCCCCAATTGCTGTTTAACGATGAGAAGATTTTTTGAACACATTTCTAAACATAATAGTTTTAATAATTCATCTCTAATAGCTGATTTATTTTATCTTTGCCATGATGACAGTAAATAATATTTGACTAGATATTATCCAAATTTACATCTTTGTATTTATTTTATTCTACAGTTCAGTATAGCGAAGAATACAGCGCAAGGCTGTATCTCAATATTGCTTGCGCGCCGATTTTCTCTGTTCATGCACAAAAATCTTAGGTGCTCTCATATATACTCTGCTCAAGTGCGCTTTCAATTACACGCTGCTGAAGTGCGATTTAGTGTGTTTACGTAACAAGTATGTCTCCAACCTTCATTAGCTTTGCTAGAAATATTTAGGAATGTCTCCAATAGACGCGAGCGGCATTAATGCTCCCTGAAGTAAAGTGAAACGGCTATAAACTCCAGCAAGATAACGTCATCTATACATTTTAAAGTATTATAAAGCATTATCTATTATCAATAAAGTATAATTATGGAAACTGGGTTCATCTTAACTGAAAGCTACGCCATATTTGCTAGCCTCACGCATCACGCACCTGTCAGTCAGTTAGTGATGCGTGATGCGTAAACACACTAAATCGCACTTCAGCAGCGTGTATTTGTAAGCGCACTTGAGCAGAGTATATATGAGGGCATGCAAGAATTTTGTGCATGAACAGAGAAAATCGGCGCGCAAGCATCAGTTAGTGACAGGGTGAATTTTGGTGTGGCGCCCTGCCATGGAAAAATGAATGTAGCGGAAACCATGCAGTAGTAATCGAGTGTGATCGCTCACTCACATGACATGACATGCACTTGGAAAATACTAACTTTAGAATATAATATTTAGAACAAAACCTCATTACTAGTACAATTTAATCAAATGTGATCAAATAAATATGTGCTTGAATTTGGTTTAATTAGTTATAGACAAGCGACATCAACCTCAACAATGAGCAGCAGGGGGCGTGAGAGTATTGCGGTACGCCACAAAAATTTCGCGATACGTATCGTGGTTGGTGCATCGCGATATTTCGGTTCGGTTTGTAGTATCGTTACACCCCTAATATATATATATATATATATATATATACTTTGACTTTACTATAAATGACTATAATATTTTAAATGTGTAACACCTGGTTTTATTGGATTTTGTTTTTGCTGTTTTATACTTGAATGCGTTTCTGTTTAGTACAACATATTAACTGCAGTAAATAATTGAACTGACCAGTTCTCCCTCAGATGTTTCATTGACAGTTTTCTTGATCCCTAAGATATGATTGACTTGGATTTAAGTTGCTTCGATTTAAATATGAAAATTGTAAAAAATAGCTTTGATGTAGCTAAGCAACTTTGCCAAGTAGCTTTTAGCTTAGCTTGCTACAGTGCATTCCCCAGAGGGTAGCTTTTATTGTAGTTAAGCTAAATTTGAAATGGAGTAGCTAATAGCTTAGCTCGCTACATTTTTCAACTAGCTTGCCCAACACTGCTAATATGTATGAAATCTCATTCGTACAATTTAATATGATTTGCTCATCCCCCAATAACTATTGGGTTTAGGGGCGGGATTTGGTGCCACGCCTCCTTTTAAAAATCATACATTTTTGTACGACTGAACTCGTAGGAATTAGCCACTAAACTGACAAAATGTAAAATAGTTGCGTTTTCTCGTGAGATTAGGCTGGTTGATATTAGCCTGATATTAGTTTAATCGGTTGTTATATGGGAATATCATACCTTGGAATGTCATAATTGACCAATCAGAATCGTAAATATAAATTCAAAAAGGGGGTGTTTATTTTACACTAGGCCACTTTTAAATGCATTTTGCCCATTTATTTGCAAGAGAACTGTTTCTTTATAAGCCTATACCATAATAACTTAACATTTTTTTGTTTGTTTGAGTTCACTTCAACCTTAATTATTTTAAAAAGCTAACGCACAGATGTTTACTCATAATTGCATTTAGTGGCTTGCAAAATGTTTCACTGTAAGGTTCCAAAATAATGCATAAAAAGTTAGTTGGAAGAGAGCGGTGTGTAAACACTCCCAAACATCGGCTTTGTTTTTCTCTCCGGTCTTCAAAGAAGCGGCTTCGCGGACCGGAGGGACAGTAAATAGCATCAGGTGAAAGGTTCAAGTCTCCAGACGAGGCCAGTGGCATTTGATGAAGATCTGCACTGAATCCACTGATATTAACAATCAGGCACAGTCTTAAATCCATGATGAAGAACACACAGGAGCAACCTCTGAAAATAAAGCCAGGCTAGAACTTCATACGTGATATATTTAATTAGATTGGCACATGCTAACAATTACAGACAACCGTCTATTTCCGTCCACAAGCCGCCATGTTGAAATTGCGATCAGCGGGTGGCAGAATGCACGAAGATGAGACGAGATGTTAGATTACGAGCATGTTGAGCTTATGCATGTGTTTACCATTCAGGTAGGGGGCCAGATTGTGAAAATAATTGATTGTTCTGTTGAGATGCCATGTGCGATGACAGCTGATTGGTCCTCGTATAAGCAATTTCATTTCGCCATCTGCCTTGTCAAACCGAGCTTATGAAATTTTAATGATCCTGCGGAAACGTGCACACCGCTAGATGCAGTTGACTTGATCATAACTAAGCCCCTCTTTCAGACCAAAACACGAGGCGCACAACCGTTTTCAGACAACATTTCTTTAATACAAAGTCAACATATCTACATACACAGTGGTTTCAAACCAATTATTGTGTGTCCGTCAGAAGTAACAGTTTGAAAGCGATAGCACTTGGCCTTCATACAAAGGAAAACAATTCTCATGTTCGAGTTTGGCTTTTTTTTCTTCTCTTCTTTTATTTTTTTGTGTTGGCCGTTGTGGTAATACGTTCACTTTTTGTATATTGGTTCTTCGTTATTTGTACTCTAATCAGTTTGTACGTTTGGCTCCTGTTGTCAAAGCTCAAATGTCCATTGGCAGAACGTTCGAGCACCTCTGCCATCGTAGAGATGTTTTTTTTTTTTTGGAGATCAGTCCGACAAGTCCAATCGCACGTTGGAAAAGTTCGTTAGAAACACACACAAAACTCCCAACAGTTTAAAAGGCAGCGCTGGAATTTCCAGATTCCAATTTCTCACCTACTTTCATCCCTTAACGGAAAAATCCCCAAAGTAAAAGTAAAAAAAACAAAAAACAGAACTAAACATGGCATGCATCTGTAAACGTCTAAAGCTTTGCGATGAACTAGTAATCAAACAAAGATGGACAACAGAGGCAGTGGTGAGAGCAGGACGTGTTTTTATGCTAGTGAAGCTAATCACCAAACACGCAACCAATTCAACGCAATAAGCTTCTGCTGTTCATGTGGCATTTTATAGGCACTGGGCATTTCAGCCCTCCTTCACTCAGAAGCATGAAACGATTACTGATTTATGCTGCGAATAGGATTCGATTTTTGGGTTGAATCTCTTTCAACAACTTTACGTCACTCCAAAATCAAAGAAACTCAATTTTACTTGAAGAAAAAAAGCCTAATTGTAGGTCCAGTAAGATCTTTTGCATGGCATCAGTATATTTTAATGACAACATTCCTATTGGTGGCCCACTGAAGCTAGGCGGGGTTAGGACAGGTCACGACCTGAGGCTGCTTTTACACTAGTATGTTTTCGCACATTCGAGAACAATCGCTGTCCTAAAACACGGCATGAGTCCATTCGTAAAGACTGGGCACGTGCATTTCTTGTCTACCACTAGCGTAACTGTCATATGATCAGGACTTGACGAATCAGGGATGGATTCTGTGCTTAGTTTTGACAGCAGATGGCGCTCTAAGCTAGTTTTTAACAGCAGATGGTGCTCTAGGCTAGTTTTTAGAGCCAATAGAGCTCTAGGCCAATTTTTAATAGCAGATGGTGGACTAGGCTAGTTTTTAACAGTAGATGATGATTTAGGCTCATTTTTAACAGCAGATGGCGCTCTAGGTTAATTTTTAACAGCAGATGGCGCTCTAGGCTACTTTTTAACAGTAAATGTCGCTCTAGGCTAGTTTTTAACAGCAGATGTTGCTCTAGGTTAATTTTTAACAGCAGATGGTGCTCTAGGCTAGTTCTTAGCATTAAATGGCGCTCTAGGCTAATTTTTAGGAGCAGATGGTGCTCTAGGCTAGTTTTTAAACAGTAAATGTCACTCTAGGCTAATTTTTAACAGCAGATTGGGCTCTAGGATAGTTTTTATCAGTGAATGTCGCTCTAGGCTAATTTTTTACAGCAAATGGCGCTCTAGGCTAGTTTTTAACAGTAAATGTCGCTCTAGGCTAGTTTTTAACAGCAGATGGCGCTTTAGGTTAGTTTTTAACCATACACTTTAATGCTCAAAAGAAAGAGCAATTGTGCGTTCAGTTGAATCATGTAAGTTTATGTTAAGAGATTAATGTAAACTAAGCTTGCTATGAACGCTAATATAATTTGCTTAAACCTTTTCTAACTTTATTAATGATTATTTTAGGTTCAACTGGTATTTGTAAAGAATTTGGATGCTAGCATACAGCGCCATCTACTGTTAAAAACTAGCCTAGGGCACTGCCTGCTGTAAAAAACTAGCATAGAGCACTGCCTGCTGTTAAAAACTAGCCTAGAGCACCATCTGCTGTTAAAAACTAGCATAGAGCACCGTCTGCTGTTAAAAAGTAGCATACAGCGCCATCTGCTGTTAAAAACTAGCCTAGAGCCCTGCCTGCTGTTAAAAACTAGCCTAGAGCACCATCTACTATTAAAAAATAGCCTAGATCGCCATCTATTGTTAAAAAGTAGCATAGAGCTCCATCTGTTCCATCAAACTAGCCTAGCCTGAGGGGCCATCTGCTGCTAAAAAGTAGCCTAGAGCGCAGTCTGCTGTTCAAAACTACCCTCGAGTGCCTTGATCTAAGAATGGATTTTCCACCACAGCTCCATAAAAAGACGCCTAAGTGTTTTCAAAATGCTCTGTTGTTGGGGGGTCAAACGCACCAGAGTAGTGTGGTTGACAGGCATTACCGTAGCATATGCATTTTAAAATGAAAATGCACTTGTGTAATATGCATAAACCTCGGTTCATGCTGGATGAGGTGCTAGTGTCCAGCAGGTGGTGCTACGGGTCTGTGGGTTTTAGTGCTCCAGTATAGTGATGGGGACATAAAAAAAATTCATAGGATGTGTTTTGAAAGAAAGAGCACGGGCTTCTGTGTCCACTGACTGGCTTCATCAGTCGGTCAATAAGTGGGTGTGTGGTGGGCGTTCTGCTGCCCAGTCAGCCAGCAGGCTAACATTTACCCCTTCAGAAATGTGTAATGAAACAACTCGAGTGCTGAGAAAATGTGAATTCATCACTGTTGTTATTATTGAAGGCTTAACTAGGTTAATTAGGGTAAAGTTAGGGTAATTAGGCAAGTCATTGTGTGGTTTGATCTGCAGATAATCGAAAAAATATTGCTTAAGGAGGCTAATGATATTGACCTTAAAATGATTTAAGAAAATAAAAACTGCTTTTATTGTAGTCTAAGTAAAACAAATCAGACTTTTTCCAGAAGATAAAATATTATAGGAAATACTGTGAAAAATTCCTTGTTTAAACATCATTTGGGAAATAATTAAAAAAGAAATAAATATTCACAGGAGGGTGAATAATTTTGACGTCAACTGCAAATGTTTTGTTAGAATGGCCAATATTTGGCTGAGATATAATTATTTGAACATTTGGAAATTGAGGGTTTAAAAAAAAATAAATATTGAGAAAAAATCCCCTTTAAAAAGTTCAAATTAAATTGCATATTAAGCATAATTAAAGCATTTTTCCTTTAGATTTTGGAGTGAATTGAAAGTCGTTTATTTAGCGAGATTCTCCTTAAAAAGTTTCTAGAAACTGCGCAGCATGAAGTCTCTGGGAAAAGGAGAGGCGCTGTGATTTCTCTCACCACTGGACTGCAGCGTGTGGCGGCGAAGATAAGAGAAAAGTGAAGAAGTGGGGGGGGGGATAAAACAACCAATGCAACAAAAAAAAAGGAGGAATGAAGGGAAGAGAGATAAACAGAGCTGTTAGCGTGAGACAAAGCTTCTTTCAAAACTGCGGAAGGTTTCCATTAGCATAAACATTTCTTTTTTTTTTTTTTTTTTGTCGTTTATCTCAGTATTGTTCAAAGACAGAAATCTTGTGGGTCAAATTATACAAATACATATAATATATATTTGTTTATTTACAGGCATTATATTCAGGATCATAGTTGATATCTAACAAACGATCGAACATTCGGTGGTTTGAAGAGTAAAAAATTAAACAAAAGATGCTAAACGAAATGAAAGCGAGAGATGGGACAATTTTTGTGGTAAAATTTGGAAAGTATCAATTATATATATATATATATTGTTCAATTCAGTTTGTAGTAAACCAATATAAAAGTAATACTTTAGTTAATACCAGTACTATTGATGAATAACAAGTAGTCCACCCTTCATTATTAAGCAACAGGAAGTCAAATCTCCCCCGCAGTGATTTATGGGAAATTTTCTTTACAAAGAATCATTCACGATTTCATACACGCATAATTTCATGGTGGTATAAAAAATGATCGCCCGCTTAAAAACAATCCAAAAAAAAAAAGGCTATTCATACGAAGATTTGGATATATCTATTATATTCTGCATTTAAATATATGCGTGAGTGTGTATGTATACATTCACGTCCCATTCGTTTATGTATACATGCGCACAAACATCTGCCGTAACATTTCTACAGTGAAAAAATAGAATGTCTTTTAACGTAACATGAGCAAAAATGAGCATCATCTTTTCTTGCTAATAAAAAAAAGAGAAGTATTTGTTAAAAACACTAAAATCAAGTAATCAAATGTCTGTTAAGAAAGAAGATAATAGTTAAAATAATACAACAATAACATATTCGTTTTTTTTGTTGTTTTGTTTTTTGTTTTCTACGATGTTACAAGAATAAGGCTTTTTTGGAAATAAGATTACACAAGGCTCCTTTCACTCTCTCACCAATCAGGTTCAAGCATTCTCCAGATCGGCCAATCAGATCTGACGGCGAAGAGTTGACCCCTCCCCCTCTCGTACGCATATGCATGAGCGTGTAGAACAGTCCCACCTACGACAACAAGATAGCTGTACCGCAATTTCATGACGCGAATATCCATCGTCTATTAAACGAACCAACGCAAGGAATCCCAAAATAACCAGCAATGGGCTGTTTGGATAAAACAAAGGTGGACGCGCGGTTTTTTTTTGGGGGCATTGGGAAATGGTTTAAGTGGTGGGACCAACACACCCACACACGAAAAAAAATTACACTCTTTCACACTTAAATCGGAGTCTTCACATGTACACATACAGCATAATGGAGCGAAAGCAGCATGTTTGGTATCAAGAGCGAACTGAAACCAAATCAAAACAGTTGTAAGACAAAACAAATAAAAGAGTTGGCGATGAAGGTTGGTCACTGGGGACGCCAGAGTTACCGATAGCCACATATCGCCACCTACATATCCGGTGCAACCATTGGTGGTTTTTCAGGTCCAAAATCTCCAGGTTAAGCTCTCGAGATGATGGAGATGGAGCTACATTGCTGGAAAGTACCAAATAACTGTCCAAAACCTGATGCAATTAGCTTTCTGCCACTTCCTCGAATGCCTCAAGAACGCCGTCAGATTTCTATGGGAGGGTTTTACTTTCTCAAGTGGGTGAACGGTTCGGATTGCTTCTTAAGTGGCCCCCAATTTTGTCCAAATCACTTGAAAGAGGCTTGAACCGAGACGTGAGCAGCAAACAAAGTTTCCTTTCCAACTTGTCTTTGTACCTTTGCTCCAACTTCTCCCCTCTTGAGACTGAAAAGACGACAAACGTTTAGTAAACACTGAAGGAACCAACCAAATCGGGTGCTCGCTGTGTATTGGCGAAACTCCTTCCTTTCTTTTTTTGTCTTTTTTGTTTTATTTACTATGTTTATAGAGTCAGTCTGGAAAGAAACGATGTTTGTCCTCCACATCAGAACACTTGAGGTAAGGTTAGTGGTCCGACACTTGGATCATTCCCACCCTACAGCCTGAGCCAAAAAATGTTTGGTTCCTCTTTGATATTGGGGTTTCTGCGCTTGTTGTGGTCCAATTGGGAAACTCTTGGTTGGATTGGTTCCAAAAAAAGACGATTTGTGGAAATAAACGCTATGGATTTTCGATAGTTGTCATCGTTTCATGTTTTTCAAGCAAGTTTTTATGGCTCAGGAGGCTGTTGGGGGGAGGGGGATCGTGGGGCTGGGGCGAGGGGGGGGAGACAAAAAATGGCTTTTTTACGTTGCATAGTGATCAAAACTTCCAAGGTACTCCAGAGCCGCCTGGTAGCAAAACTGGTACTCGTCCTGTAGAGACAAAACACAAAGACATCAGCGATGGCTTCAGCTTGCTAGTTATTTAAGCTTTTAAAATGATACTTTACCCAAAAATGTGGATAGCATTTTGAGAAGTTTACAAATAGGTTTTAACAGCAGATGGTGCTCTAGGGTCATTTTTAACAGTAAACATCTGTAGATGATCTGCTGTTAAAAACTAGCCTAGAGTGCCATCTGCTGTTAAAAACTAGCTTAGATCGCCATCTATTGTTAAAAATTAGCCTAGAGCTCCATCTATTGCAAAAAAAAAACTAGCCTAGAGTGCCATCTGCTGTTAAAAACTAGCCTATAGCACCATCTGCTGTTAACAACTGGCCTAGAGCGCCGTCCGCTGTTAAAAATGAGCCTAGAGCACCATCTGCTTTTAAAAACTAGCTTAGAGTGCTATCTCCTGTTAAAAACTAGCCTAGAGCACCATCTGCTGTTAAAAATTAGCCTAGAGCACCATCTGTGGTTAAAAACTAGACTAGAGCGCCATCTATTGTTAAAAACTAGCCTAGAGCGATCATCTGCTGTTAAAAACTAGCCTAGAGCACCATCTGTTGTAAAAACTAGCCTAGAGTGCCATCTGCTGTTAAAACCTAGCCTAGAGCTCCATCTATTGTAAAAAACTAGCCTAGAGTGCCATCTGCTGTTAAAAACTAGCCTAGAGTGCCATCTGCTGTAAAAACTAGCCTAGAGTGCCATCTGTTGTTAAAAACTAGCCTAGAGTGCCATCTGCTGTTAAAAACTAGCCTAGAGCGCCATCTGCTGTTAAAAACTAGCCTAGAGTGCCATCTGTTGTAAAAAACTAGCCTAGAGTGCCATCTACTGTAAAAACTAGCCTAGAGTGCCATCTGCTGTTAAAAACTAGCCTAGAGTGCCATCTGTTGTTAAAAACTAGCCTAGAGTGCCATCTCCTGTTACAACCTAGCCTAAAGCACCATCTGCTGTTAAAAACTAGCCTAAATCGCCATCTGCTATTAATAAAACTAGCCTAGAGTGCAGTCTGCTGTTAACAACTAGCCTAGAGCGCCATCAGCTGTTAAAAAAATAACCTATCCTAGAGCGCTAAAAATCTTTTTTTATTTACAGTTAATTATTTACTCTCCCTCTTGTCTTTCCAAACCAAAAATATTTTTGTTCATCTTCAGAACACAAATGTAGATGTTTTAGATGAAACCCTGGAGCTCTCTGATTCTCAATAGACAGCAAGGGTCATAAGATATTTAAAGTCCAAAAAGGAACCAAAAACATTAGCTATGTTTTCATCCACTTATTTTTATGTGCCTTTTGGAATATCACATAAAAATTGCTTAATTAAAATGCCATGCATGTGATGATAAAAAATGCGTTTCAGGGACCCATTAATGGACTTTGCAGTGTTTCCAGCACATTATAAAACATCTGAAATGTTGTTTTGCTCATTTCTAAAACCCCTCAGCCATCAGTCCATCAGCACAGTGCTTTAGTATTATTATTATTCTATTATTATTCCCTCCAGAACTGTCTTGAGCATCTGTCTGCGCTCCTAAAGCCCAAAGGCTGTGCTCCACGCCTCCAAAAGCCAAACCATTGTGTTCATTGCTTTCTATCTTTGTCTTCTGAGGTGTAACTCATTTATTAGAGAACAAAAAAACACCACAGTGGCTGCTCCAAATGCACTAAACTACATTTTAAGTCTTATATTTGCTCCAGTTTATCAGGAAGTAGCTATTTTGTTCTCTTTGACTCATCAGATTGGAAATGCTGCTTTATTCGCAAATGTTTGTGTGATATTACAGTTTTGCACCTAGATTTACTTCGCATATTTGGATAGAAACCTGTTTTATGTTATTTTTCTGGATCCCTTGCTGGCTTATTGAGGATGAGAGAGCTCCTGGATTTCATCTAAAATACCATAATTAGTGTTCAGTAGATGAACAAAGGTCTCAGAGAGCTACTGGATTTCATCTAAAATATCATAATCAGTGTTCAGTAGATGAACGAAGGTCTCAGAGAGCTCCTGGATTTCATCTAAAATATCATAATCAGTGTTTAGTAGATGAACGAAGGTCTCAGAGAGCTCCTGGATTTC
>CAIGQZ010032594.1:3713665-3733789 GCA_903798205.1 Danio tinwini
CCACCCCCACCACATCTACTACTACTACCACCTCCACAACTACTACTACTACTACTACCACCACTACTGCTACCACCAACCACTACTGCTACCACCACCAATACCACCACCACAACTACTACCACCACTACTACCACCCCCACCACAACTACTACTACTACCACCTCCACAACTACTACTACTACTACTACCACCACTACTGCTACCACCAACCACTACTGCTACCACCACCAATACCACCACCACAACTACTACCACCACTACTTCTACTACCACTACTAAGATATACAAGTCTACACACACACACACACACACACACACACACACACACACACACACACACACACACACACACACACACACACCATATAAGAGATGTATGACTCACTAATTAATTAAAATCTAATATATTATAACCCCCCAAAAAATAGTTTTTTTATATTACCTTTATAATTACATAAATCACATAAATAATTAGTTAACATTTTTTTATTTATAATTAATTAAAAACAAATTTAGGGCGACGCAGTGACGCAGTAGGTAGTGCTGTCGCCTCACAGCAAGAAGGTTGTTGGTTCAAGCCTCGGCTGGGTCAGCTGGCGTTTCTGTGTGGAGTTTGCATGTTTTCCCTGCGTTCACGTGGGTTTCCACCGGGTGCTCCGGTTTCCCCCACAAGTCCAAAGACATGCAGCATAGGTGAATTGGGTAGGTTAAATTGTCCGTAGTGTATGAGTGTGAATGAGTGTATATGGATGTTTCCCAGAGATGGGTTGCAGCTGGAAGGGCATCCGCTGAGTAAAACATATGCTGAATAAGTTGGCGGTTCATTCCGCTGTGGCAACCCCTGATGAATAAAGGGACTAAGCCGAAAAGAAAATGAAAACAAATTTATTCAAACAAATTTATTAAAAATTAACCAATTATTCATAAATAATGATTGATTTATGATTTACACAAACATGATTCATATGTAAAATTCTACATATTTTAATTTCATCTGATTTCTATAAGTAATTTCAGATCAAATACATCAATTCCACTATTTACAGTGAATATTATTAATAATGTTTGCTAACAGTCACACAACACGTCTTTATTCTCCCTTTCTGATCAAAAATTTGTTTCTGCTCCAAAATAAGACGAAAGTGGCATATTAAAAGCGTGAGAACTGTGAGTTGGTGTGTGTCCAATCCACTGATTAAATACGTGACTGAGTATCCCATCATGCCTTGCCTTCAGGCTCCGCCCCCTCCAGCCACTCTGATTAAAGCTCTCTGATTGGTTCCTTCTGATTAGCGAGCGTCTGCTGGACGATTCAATCATAATTAAAGTGCTTGGCTAGAGTGAATTGCTCATTTGGCCTCGGCTTCGTCCAATCGCACAAACTCTTCACTCGAAAGAACACTCGACTGATGAGGGCTCCAGGCGTCAAGTGAGCATTTCTGCTAACCCTCGACTCATTCATATTCATACAACTACAGTCCAAATATGATGCAAAATGAGAAACTATACTCAAAAATGTCTTTTAAACTGTTTGAGATGATATTAGAATTCAATATTGAAGGAATATTAATTAGGAAGAAATATATTAATTAATTATTGAATATTACAGAGTTTTACCATGATTCACCATGTTTTTGTAGAGATTCATTACACTCTTTGTAGTATTTTCCACATAAACACTATGCTTCATATTTATGCTGATCATTAAATATATAGCCATATATGAAAATGCCATGGTATTACCATGTTTTCCTCAGAAAATGCCATTAATAATAATATTAAATAATAATAATAATAATAATAATAATAATTCCTTACATTTATCTAGCGATTTTCTAGACACTCAAAGAGCTTTACACAATGGTAGGGAATCTTCTCATCCAACACTAATGTGCAGCATTCACCTGGATGACACAACGGCACACACTAGCTGATTGGTGGAGAGGAGACAGAGTGATGAAGCCAATTGTAATATGGGGATGGTTAGGAGGCCATGATGGACAGAGGCCAGTGGGCAAATTTGTCCAGGATGTCGGAGTTAAACCCCTACTAAACATCTTGGGACTTTTAACAACCACAGAGAGTCAGGGCCTCGGTTTAATGTCTCATCCAAAAGACAACGCTCACTGAGCAGTATAGAGTGCCCCACACTATACTGGGGCGTTAGGACCCAGTCGTTGTCGTTGATGAAAGTGAAGAGTGGGGGGCGGGGGGAGTGAGTGGGTGGAATAATGTCGCGGACCCTTAATAATGTCTCTAGTATGACATGAATGTATGGGCCCTTAAAATAGTAATATAGTAATATTTGGTCCCATAAATCATACTTGCAATACCAAAGTATCATCATGGTATTTACATGATTTTAAACAGAGTACTATTATTAGTACTTTTTTATAAACAAATACCATCTCCAAAATACCAGGGTAAAACTATTTTCGTTCATAATAGGAAGGAAGGTATAGAAAGAGTACTAGCAGTACTACGAAAGTTCAGGTAACCCTGAATTTCAAAGCTGAAAAACAGTATTTTCTTGTAATATGTTTTACACCCTGATGTGCCATGTAAATACCTTAAAATGTTTTTCACAACTTACCCGGGCATCTGTCACTTTAAACTCTCGGAGGATGTACTGTGGCATGTTGTACTCCGCCATTGGATCCACCACAAAGTACTGATATCTAGCCGAGCGCTCTGCCGGCCAATACTGGTGACACTTCTCCTGCAAAAACACCCCAAAATTAAAGTTAACGTGAAACAAGTTGCTGAGACTTTTATTGTTTCAGTATGTTGATGTGCTACCAACTGAAATATTGAGTAGGGGGTGGGGCTTTCTTTTGTGCATCATTCCCTCATAGTAAGCTAACATTAAGAGGAGCGTGGTTAAGAATTGTTGACTTTTTGAACTGCTGGTGGCGCTGTAAAGTTGGGCTTGGAGAACCCAAAACTGGTCAGATGACTGTTTAAGTGGATCTCTATTACTGCACCAATTTTCATTATTTTCCTATGTTCACTTCTATAGGCTGCCAATTGAGTCCCATTCAAGAATAGGGGCGGGGCTTGAGACTATCGTGTGTGCTTGCAAAATTAACATTGTACATTTTGATTTCACACAAATTTTCAATGAAATCATTTGGATTTTAGTTAAACAACAAAACTCACTCTGCCCATCTCCCGCAGTTTGGTCAGCATCACCACAATGGTGGAGTTGTTCTCCCACAACATCCTCCAGAAGTCCTCGGTGGTTTCTGCTAATGGCCCCTGCGTGGCAATATATGCCTTCTGTTGTCTACAGAGAGAGAAAGTCAATCCCCGTCAATTGAACGCACACGTAACAACATTTGTTTATAACAGCGATGATGTCGGCATACCTGTATCCGTCAATAAAGCTGGAGTTGATGTAGTCGGAGCCCTCTAGCCCTCTGATTGGCTGCAGGCACACTCGAGTGGTCTCGTACGGCATGATGTTGACCAGGCGATTCTTGAATTTGTTGCATGGCAGATTGGCACTTATGAATCTGGACGTGTGCGCTTTGGAGTTCGCCAATCGCTGTAGGGGGAGAGGAACATTTTTTTGGAGTTAAGTAAATTTCCAAAAAGGCAACTGAAAGGGAGTGGGGGTGGGTCTTGGTCCCACAAGAACTACATGTCCCCCTTGTTGCATTGTAACTGCCAGTAGGATCTCTGAAAATACCTAAAAGGAAGCGGAATTCAATCATTCAATCAATTGGCATTGTTAGGAATTCTGGGCCCCCTGAACCCCTAAACTGTCCCACCCGATTGGTCTATTCATCAAACCTTCATAGATTTAGTTTGTGAAGTATGCCTTAATGTCTTGAAGCACTGGGACACATCATCAGTAATGTTCCCTCAGGTGATTAGACATTTTCAGAGCCAGACACCTCGCCCCAGATGTGTCTTGTACCCATGGATTAGTGTTTTGTATGGTATATGTTTGGCCAGTCTTCAATAGTGATTCCTATTGAGTAGTAGGAACTAATTTAGTGCCCCCCACCCTCCCAAAAGATGTTGTTACAACTAAAATTATTGCCGGTTTCTGTGGTGCAACCTTGGAATAAGGTACTTCCGCCAAAAGGTATAGGAACTATGAAATGTGCAAACGCTGCTACTGCTAGCTAGAAATGTCAGACTGCCATTTAACCGTCCTGACCTTTTATTTTTAGTATAATGGCTCTATTCTATTCCACTCCACCTGTTTGTCTGTTTATAAACGGGGGAGACTGGCTGACCTAGTTTATGTGCGCTTGCAGGAAACCTGTCAGCATTCGTTTCTGTAATAATCACCAAAAATCACTTTAATTGTCCATCAGGTAGCACGAAACAGTGCTCTGAATCAACAGGGAAAGTCATGCCAAACTTTTGGTGGCAATTTGGTGAAATGGGTCAATGATGCATTTCTGTATTCATGCGGTGACAGGACACCATCGTTTTGTACACAGACCATCCACCTCGTACTCTCATGTCATGATCCAAATTAGAGCTTGTAACCATCAATTAGCATCAACCGAGTCACAGTACCCACAACTCTTCTCCGTTTCTAGGTCAGTTGTCTGGAAGGATTGTCTCCTTTTCACTGGACGAGCCTGGCACATCTAGAAACTGTGCCGCACTCGCGCTCTCTCTCCTCTGTTCTGCCAGGTAATGCCTTTGCCTGGGTATAAATCCACTCAGTTCCTGCTCCAGGCCTAGTCTTTCTCGCTTTCTTTCAGAAGCGGCCACTGGCTGTTTGTCTTTCTTTTGAGTCTTTGAGTAGCTTTCAAAAGAGGGAGCTGGAAGGGCATGAGGCATTCCGGTGGGAAGCGTCAGCCATGAACCGAGCTGCTAAAATAATAAGCATGCACACACACTCTTTAGCTGGCTGGTTTAGAGGGCCAGATGAGTTTAATAGAGGTTCATGACATACTTCGCCCTCTAACCCATGCCTCTTATTAACAGTATGCCAAAATCATACCTCATGGTTATGTTGGGAAACATTCAATCTTATTCCTTTACAATGCATGCTGTGCTAGTCTTATAAATACAGGTATTTAAAATGAGTATAACAGAAGATTCGTACATTTTCTTTTTCGGCTTAGTCCCTTCACTAATCTGGGGTCGCCACAGCAGAATGAACCGCCAATTTATCAAGCACATGTTTTACGCAGCAGATGACCTTCCAGCTGCAACCCATCACTGGGAAATAACAATATATGAATGGTGAAATCAATGCTATCTAAATCATTTTTTTAAATTAGCACTCATGCTAAGTTGTAAAAGGACTTGTTTTGCATACCTATGATTTGCCAGCCAGCATAGTAGACAATTTACTAATTACTCTGCAAATAAGATCATACCTCCAGCAAATTAGCTTTGCTAGAACGCATTGATGCAGCATGCTCAGCTACTTTATATTGTTGTTCACATGAGCAACACATTCTGACTAACCTGTAAATCAATTTAGACCTTTTATTAACTAGCTTGACGATTCCTTGAAAAGAACCAACTCACTTATTCACACATTGCTAGTTTTCACTAGGACTTTTCAGCTAGGAATTTTCAAAAATAGCTATGCTGCCACCTTTCTACTGAGACCTGTTAATCTAATTGGTTCGCTACATTGCTAACGCTAGTGGCCAAAACCTGCAGGACCTCACTGCTCTCTGAGCTGGTGAGAATTACTTTGTTCCGGGCTAAAGAAAGAGACTCAAAATGACTGATGTAGCCTGAAAGAGAGAAAAAAAAAGACTGGATAGAAGAAAAAGCTTTTCAAGGTCTCAGAGGCCAAAAAACCTCCAGGATTTTTTGACTTACCAATTGGAACCCACAATCCCAATCTGCTCATTAGTGGACACATTGCTTCTCCTCAATTTCCGTCTTCATTGGGTGCTAATTACCCTTCCCAAAATCCCTTTCTGACGGTCATCAACTTTTAGTCTTCTAAGTCACAACCAGAGCTACACATCTGTCTCCACAGGAATCAAACACAATCCCCAAAGCATACTGTTCTTTTCTGACCGGTATGGTATATTTAATTATCTTGTGCCCAAATCAATGCTTAAGACAGTCACACCAGAGGACAGTTAAGTAATTTGGCTTAAAATTGATGTTTTTATAACAAGAGGTCCATGGAAGACAAATAAATATGTGTCCATTTACTGTGTTTTAAACAATGATAACACTATATTCACCTTTTGTCATGCATGACAGTGAAAATGCAACGTAACAGCAAAATCCCAATTAAAAGGTAAAGCCATCTCTAAATTGTCTTCTGGTTACCTTGAACTCCAGCTCCATGCCGCTGACATGCTCTCCTGCTTCCACCTGTGCCAGCTTCTGGATGTAGGAGAAGAGGCTTCTTGCCGCCACCTCCGTGTTCCCGCAGGCTACAGCCTCCAAGAGGGCATCGTGGATAAAGCTGTACTGGTCCTCCGTCTGCACCATGTAGTTCCTCTGGGAGCGCATGAGGGTCACGTGACCATAGATGTCCACTGTCTTTTCATGCTTGATGCGTTCTAGCATGGCGTCGATCACAATGAAGCAGCCTGTGCGGCCCACACCAGCACTGAAAATAAATGATGATACAAGTCAGGGATTAGAGAAAGGTACAGGTCAGTGCAATTTGGCTTTTGCCAAGGACTGTTAAAGGCGCTAAAAGTTTTTGAATCTTCTAAAGCAGAGATGGGCAAACTTGATCCTGGAGGTCCAGTGTCCCTGCAGATTTTGCTCCAACCCTAATCAAACACACCTGCCTGCAGCTTTCTAGTGATCTTGAAGACACCGATTAGTGTGTTCAGGTGCGTTTGACTAGTGTTGGAGCATAAGTCTGCAGGGACACCGGCCCTCCAGGATCAAGTTTGCCCATCCCTGTTCTTAAGCATAGTGGACATGTTTATCTGAAAAACAATGCTAAAGTCAGTAATTCTTCAAAAATAAATGTGTCTTCCGTTTCAGAATGCCTTTCTTTGTTTTAGTTTCTATAACCAGCTGAATGACTGGTAAATGGTTTTAATTGCATAACCGTCATGGACCAATGGTAGCTCAAAGGTGTTTGCGAGCCAAAGCAACTTTTGGGGAAGTTTGTTTTGGTTCCTAAATACCTTAAATCTACCTTTGGTTTATGACAACTATGCAGTAGGTGGGTGTGTTCTGGAACTCTGCCATCTTTGGGACTCAAGACTATTGTGGCCCACAGGTCATGTTCGTCAAACACCTGCAACCACTGGCCTTGCTCCCCTTTCACAGTTTTAGCCCTGCCCACACTTCTCATGCTACCAAGCCAACTAATCACAGACTGTCTTAACTTGACAGGTAATTGCACTTGTTGAGAGGTGTGTGTTAGGGCTTAGTGAAAGGTACGAAGCTATGCTAAGACTAAGTCTTGGGATGACAGTAAACTAGGAAAGAACAGATTTCAGACCTGCAGTGGGCAATGATGGGTCCGGCATCTGGTGGATTGCACGTCTTCACCCTCCTGAGGAAGGCCAGGAATGGAGTAGGGTACTCGGGAACGCCGTGGTCCGGCCAGGCGGTAAACTGGAACTGTCGAACCTCTCGCTTTTCACTGGAGCCATTCTAGAACAAGAGCAAGTGGCATTATGTGGTTGAATGCATTGCAAAAAAGAATCTAGCCCTACTTCTAGTAATGCACGATTTAATTTTGTTAGCCCGAGATCCTTGTTGTTCAAGCGCCAACTCAGATTCATAAACATGCTATTTCGATGCATCGACTTGTCTTCTGCGGTAAATTTAGATGCAAACAAACAAGTCTTCCACAGAGGAGATTTGGGTAAAAAGAGGGAGAGACATCAGTGTCCTGCTAGTTCTAGCTGTTAGCCTTTATTTCTCATCCTGGACGTCTTTAAAGGGAGGTTTTGCATTTCAATGTCGCTGCTGTTCCAACAGAGGCTCCCTCTGAATAAATGAATAAATAAACGATGTAATTAAGAGCAAACTGGCCCAGTTTTGCCGGATACTTTTTTTCCTCCGGCTGTCTTCTGCAGGCTGTGTTTCTCTGCAGTGGATGGGCTTGTGCAGGATTGTTTTTAAGAATTCATGACTCTGGGTTGACTGTGTATGTGCGTCTGCAGGATATGCGTGCACATAAATACACCCCACTGTTCCAGCGAGACAGTGTGTGTGTGTGAGGCTTGTAAGCAAACTCTCACTATTCAGCCTAGCAATGCAATACCACAAACTGTGGTGCAACAAAAACACACCTCATCTGTATTCAAAGATATCCCAATGGTAAAGACACAGTCATACGACAAAATAAGACATTATGTCTACTCTAGGCTGTCCAGGAAGACAATTTAATTGCTTACTCATAGCTCTGGATCTCTTGAGATCTCTTCTGAAACTTGTGGATTACCGAGGTTATTCATTCTGGGGCGAATCTGAGAGAAGATCCAATTACTGTCCGTGCTGTCTAGGAGAATCAATTGAGATATCGAAGAGATCTCATTTCTCTTTCCTATGGGTTTAAATGCAAGCTTCATCCCGTAAGCGCAGACACACTCTTCATGTGCGTACGGCAGTCTCTGTTTAATCAATGCTGCGGCTCATGTCTTACGGGCGCCCTTCACTACAGTAAAAGCTCAATCCATTTTAATTCACGTTACGGTCTGACCGTGCAACTCACTGACCCTTCTATATTTCTCTCCCTCACTCCCAACCACTTCATGTTTACTTGACCGCTGCGATGTCTGGGATGCCAATTTTACATGGAGTCATTTTGCTCTGGCCACTTAGCTAAGTGCCTCTCTTTGGCAGGCGCAACATTAAAAGATGATGGATGTGGAATGAGGAGATTATAAAAACATGGTGTACGCAATGGAGATGAGAACGCGGGAAGGGATTTGAAAAATGCTCCCGTTTGTCTCAACCGTTTGCAATCATTTCAGTTGCATATATCTGTCAGGGCCTGAAAGAAACTCCAGAATGAGCCCTTAAATGAGGGATATAAGAGGGCCATGCGCAAAGGCTACAGTGTTGCTCAAAGAGGGAGTGCATCTTATCTCATAAATGCTATTCTGTAGATCAGGGGGCGCTCAGAAGGAGCAAGCTCCTGTTGTTGGAGCTCCAAAACACCCACCTAGAGGTCTATGACAATTCTGCAAGACCTTGACTAGTTTAATTAGGGTTGAAGCCTAGCTCTGTAGGACTACTGGACTCCTGGAGTAGGATTAGGCATCCCTGCTGTTGTTCGACTCAAATCTTTTATACAAGAGCACGTGGCTCTGATTTCCAGTCTGAGCAGACACAAAACAATGTAGTATTTTAACAATAGTTAAGTGACTTCCGGTTAATAATTTGGAAAGGAATAAGATGACCACACAAACATGGGCATTTTCAAAACCGCAAATTTTCTTCATGATTTTTGAAAATTCAGGTCTGGGTAAAGACTTTCAAAAACCCCAGGGTCTGTGCAGTCATGTAGTTTTGGATTGGGCACTGTTGATGCAATTCCAGACCAAAACTCTTCTGCTGATAGCAGCACTAATGGGGCTTGTTTACATCTTATTGGAATAACAACTTTTTTGAGGCTTCTGATTGGCCAACATAACTTTACTATTGGAAGTATATCGCCATGTGTTTCTTTGGCATGCTTTTGACAGCACTTGGCATTTTTATTTTCATGTGGACGAGGTTAGTTTTTAAAAGCAAGTTAAAACTCTGACAAACAAAACTCCCTGACTTTCAATGTCTATAATAGACCTTTTAAAATGTCATGATATTCCAGAAATTCCATGAGAAAACCATTGGAACTTGGACTATTACTGAAATCTTACCTTGTGCAATGAGAATGTGCGCACACAGAAGGTGGCGAGTTCGATAGTGTCCAGAAGAGTGACTTGGATCATCCCGTAGGTCTCCGTACCTCTACTTGGCCAGTACTGGTCGCACTTTATCTGCAGAAGGGTAAGGGATCATTAGCATACCAGACATCTTTGATGTGGGTTTAGCAATCTTTTCTCGGAGGCCACTGACTCAAATTTACCTAGATATTTCTATGCAAATACCTGCCAAATTTCAGTGTGCCAAGCAATTATAGAGCTGCTGAACTAAGCCACACATATACCCTGCTCATTTTCAAGGGTCATATAATCATCTAGGAGCCAACCAAAGCTTGGATTTTGAACACTTTGGATTATTTTGCGACTTTTATTCTAGTTTTAAAAATGAATGGAAAACATTTGACAATAATCAGAAGAATATGTTTATCAATTACGCCCTTATATGTTCCCCCCACATCTTACCCCTCCCGGTGCACATCAGGAATTACAGGACAACCAATTAAGTGGCATGAGATAAATTCTGACATTCTTAAAATAAGATGAGGGTTATTTGTGCAAGATGTCCTTTAAATGTAACATATACAGCAAAATGCCTGTTTTACCATGGTTGGCCCATGCTGATGACAGTTCTGGGTACAGTGTTTGCAATAGTGAATATAACCACTGCTTAACCGAGATCACCACCTCTGTTCCAACATTCAGAATTTTGACTTTCGACACAACGTGAGGTTAAATAGTTTTTTTACTTGCAAAATTTTTGGACGGTGGGCAATGAACTTTAGCGAATATTGAGAGTTATACTTCAACAACAACCAAGGTCTTTAGAAAAAACAAATTTTTGTAACCTTAACTAAAGCATCAATTACAAAATTCCAACATTCTTGGATTGCCAGAGCATATGTAACAGTTATCTAGTCAACTTACAATAAGACACCTAGGATTCATGAAATGAATAGCAAGACTCATAACAGTATGATTCCCAAATAAGGTTCACACCTGCAAACATCTCAAACTCTTCTCGACTTCCCACGTCAGATCAATTACCCTGCTTTAATGTTTTCTTCCTCCCCCTGACACCTGGCACATTGACAGACCCCCTGTCCGCCACAGTCCTAATAAAGATTCACTCAACAGGGAGCACGGCGAGCAGTCGGACTGAACCCCCACCCCCCCAAAGTGCCCTGATGCGATGTGACAGCTCGCTGCTTCAGAAATGTGCAGGTTTAATGTGTTCTTTGCGCTTATGCTGCAGATTGAACGGCTCACTCTGATCACATCTGACAGAGCTCTAATATGCCATGTGCCGCCCGCTAAGACGGGGCGTCCCGAGTTATTGACGGCGTTTGCTGAGCCTGACAGTCTAGGGGTGTGACGGGATCGTCTTCAATGAACTTCTGGACGTCACGGCTGAGGGAGTCTTCAATATTAGGCCTTCTCAACTTCTGTCTCCATTTTTTTCTGGTGGTAAATGGGCCGAACTGCTCCTCGATAGAGCTGAGGGATGATTCCTGGGTTGTTATCGGAGAGGGCCCCTTTCTTTATTTCCTTTCATTTTTCTCCATGCTTTTTGCCCATTCACTCAAGCGGCAATGGCATTTCAGCTGGAATAATGTCAATTTGTTCGGTATGAAGCTCGGTCTTTTTTAACAAGGCTAAAAGAGAGACAGCCTATTATCTTTTTAGGGCCTATTAGCTCTCTTCTCACAGCCTAGCGAGCTGCCGAGCTGGACTGTATTTTAAAGGTATCACCAGATAAAAAGGTTGATCCAGAGTTCTTTTGGACAAATCGTAATGCTTTTTGTGTGTATCAAAGAGACAGCTGAAGCTGAATATTGAGTAGGGGGCGGGGTTTTCTTTTTACACTTCATTCCCTCATAGTATACTAATGGCAAAGGGGCGTGGCTAAGAATATTGTGGCTGAAGCATCAAAATGACGTTAACAGAGAAGCAGCCAATCCAAACGCAGAAGCAACTGGCCAGACTTTGATAGAAGATTAACCTAATTTTTTGTCTAGTCAATTAATTTTAACTAAAGAATAACAATGTGTACTAGCAAAATAAACACTTAAATTAGAATTTTGCACAGACTTATATATATATATATACTGATATTAATACTCTTAGCCAACGATGCAATACGTTTTAAAATTTAAAATCATCTGTGATACTATTTGAATTTCATTTGAGTTTATGGTATATCAATCAGTATATAATGTACGATGTAATGTGTTTTGTTAACTCACAAACACAAAGCTGTATGTAAGTAAAGTATATTTTATGAACATTAAAATGAACATATTCTGGATTATCCACGAGGAAAAATGCACTTTAGTTTTTTTAATAATACAGAAGCATTAAAAATAGGTGGATCAAGGGATATAAGTGATCAAGTAACACATGACTTATTACGAATAATATTATGAAAATATTACAAGATTCTTGTGTCTTAAATGTTTTGTTGTTGCATCGTGACGGTAAAAAGAGTAAACAAAAATACCAGAATGCTCGATACTGAAAATATGGAGTTGAACATGAACATGTGGATAGTGTCAAAATAAAAGTGCATTTTAAATAAATTGTTGAGGTATTGATATTTTACGCAAACTATCGATACATCATGTAGTCATTTAATTAATAAATCAATCCCTACTGCCCTATTTGTTATGTTTA
Organism: Danio tinwini; assembly: GCA_903798205.1. Lineage (NCBI taxonomy): Eukaryota > Metazoa > Chordata > Actinopteri > Cypriniformes > Danionidae > Danio > Danio tinwini. Next base: position 3,726,130 of record CAIGQZ010032594.1, read on the forward strand.
ATAATAAAGTAGGTTTAAGCATGTTGTATTATTAAAAAAGCTTGCAGATGTTAACAAAGTTAATAACTATTAACAATATTTAATACTATACTCAACCAATCTAGCACCTAACAGCTAAAAAGCCATTTACTATCACTTTTAAAATAATTTGGTTGGTGGGGTTTATGTTAGTCTGCTTTTCCTTATCCTGAGGTCTCCATAATCCTGGACCAGGCCGTATCCCGAGCAGATGCTGTGGTGGTCAAGAAGCAGAAAGCATGAGAGCATTCCTGAAAGACCCCAGTGACAGACAAGTCTCTTGATCTCTTGGGCCAGCCTGAACACCCGCCGGTGACCAGCATTCTCCAGCCTCCGGCGCCTAGACTGCACTAGAACTTTGGCCAGAGGAAAATTGTACCCAACTGAGCCTGGTTTCTCTCAAGGTTTTTTTCCTTCACTTTCGGCAATTGGTGAAGTTTGTTCCTCACCACTGGCTTGCTTGGTTTGAGACTTGTGGAGCTGCACATCGATGGACTTGCTCTTTAGTGTTTGGACTTTCAGCAGGGAAAATTAAACCACACTGAACTGAACTGAACCGAACTTCAACTCTGAAACCTGGACTGACACAGTTTCAATTTACTAGAACTTCTATGTTAAGCTGCTTTGACACAATTTACATTGTAAAAGCGCAAGAGAAATAAAGATGAATTGAAAAAGATGAATCGTTTAATTTGTAATTGAGTGTTTTTTTCTTCTTATTGTTTTTTTTGTACAGCATTTTGAGCAACGCTGATTGTGTAAATGTGCTTTAAAAATAAACTCAAACTCAATCCACAAATGCTGTCACTTTTCTTACCCGTGACTTTTCCTCCAGTCTGGTCATCATGACCACCGTCGCAGCTCGCTGCTCCCACACCATCCTCCAGAAGTCTCCGAAGGTTTCCGGCAGTGGTCCCTGTGTGGCTATATATGCATTCTGCTTCCTGTAGCCGTCGATGTAGTTAGAATTGATATAGTCGCTACCTGTGATTCCTTAAAACAAAGCATGAAGCAAACCTTGAAACGTGACAAAAACATTTACAAAAATGCGATTCTCACAAAGGTTTTGCTATGTAATACACAAGTCATCCACTTAGTACAGTAAACAACATCAAAAACATGTCAATAATGGAAATTGATTCAATGTCAATTGACTACCTTCATATCAAAACAACATCAAAGTGACATCTAACACTCGCATCAAAAAATACATCCTGTACATGGATCTTTGACAATAATGTTAGATGTCAATTCTCTGTTAAATGTCTTCTCTACTCAACTCTAGTGTACTTTTGTAATTGAAACTCTCAGACGAATAAGACCTTCTTTATGTTACAATACTTTTGTATTGTACTTTTGGTGGTCAAAAGAGCAATGTGTGGATGTCAAATTGACGTCAGGGCGATTAGCATTTTTGACCTGTTTTATGATACCGTTTTGACATCAAGGTGCTTGCTGGAAGGTCTATTTAGATTAATATTCTGACAAGTATTCATTAAAGTGTAAAGTGTATTTATATAGCGCATTTATCATGTATGGCCAAACACCCAAAGCGCTTCACAATCATGAGGGGGTCTCTTCACACCACCACCAGTGTGCAGCATCCACTTGGATGATGCGACAGCAGCCACAGGACAACGGAGCCTGTGCGCTTATCACACACCAGCTATTGGTGAAGTGGAGAGACAGTGATAGAGCCAATTCAGTGAATGGGAATGATTGGGAGGCCATGATGGTTAAGGGCAGGGTAATACGGCCCTCGCAAAAAGATAACCAATCAAAACAAAACATAGTCTTAAAGGTACAGTTTAGAGGCACATACAACTTCGAAGCTCGCTTTACAAAGCAACACTTAAGCTGCTTTTGCCACAAAGCAATATGAGTAACATTAAGAGTTGACTACAGAAGTACTTCGATACTCCTGTTTCCAGACTGTTCCAAAATGGCTAAAATATGTCAAAAATCAGGACTCACTTGTAATAGATTTTTAACAATGTTAGATGACAATTTGACACCGAGGTAGATCACATGCACTGTAGGGGTATAAATGTATACATTGGCAACGGAAGCTGTCAGATGAACAAAACTTTTGTTATATTACAAAATTTTTTTGCCGGGGGGGGGGGGGGGGGGGGGGGGGTTTGAGGCGTGCACGCAAGTAAATTATGATGACGATTTTTATGCATTCACTAGAGTGAATCGGATTAACGTTAGTTCCACAGTTAACTATCAGGCACCTGTGGAGTTTATGCGTTCGAGTTAAATATATGCAAATAAAATGGAGCTGGTGCTTTTTAAAATGAATGACGGTGAATAAAAGTCAATCCTGTGAGCCGTCTGACAAAACAGTGCCCTTCTGAATCAAATCAGCAGGATGCCCTTCTGGATCTTTCACTTACTTCGAAGACACGACTGACTACGCTTACATCTGTAATTTAGTTATTTGCCTTAATAGACAATAATATAATTAAGGTGTTTACGTGAAGTGCTATCCATGTTCCTGCAGAGTCTCATGTCATTTCGGGTGTTTCATCTTTAATCTTTCGACTTTAAGCGCAGTTCGGCACTTTCACTCATGAACATTTTATTCATGCCCCCATGACAAACTGGGGTATCAGACGCGAATATTTAGTAAGGACTGGTGGAGGATGTTTTAATGGGATTTGATAGCGCACGCCAAATAGAAAGAAAAAACTTCAGCATTTCGTGATCAGTGTTGCCAGATTTAGCTGACTGATTTCAACCCAAAAGCTATCCAAAACCCGCCAAAATGCAAATTCAAAACCGCCCAACCTGGCAACACTGTTCGTGGTGTGCGTGTGTGTGCGGTCCTTTACTGACTGCCTTGTGTGTGCATCTTGTTGCAAAATGCAGGATAAAGTCCTCCATGGCAGTAATAGTTTGATTGCGGCGTTTACTTTAATAATGCCACTAATATCTGCATACGCCACGTCTTAATTTCATTTCTGTTTAGTTCAGTTATGACTTTAGTTGGATTAAGGTCATCAAAAATCGCTGCTTACATGGACTCTTAATCAGAGTATTGTCTTAATCGTATTAAAATCATATTAAAGTATTGTTGCCCATGTAAACATACTCAATGTTCGACTCAATCACACTGTCAGGGCTCTGCGAACTTGGATTTGCGAAGCAGCATTTTCTGTATGTACATCAAAAGCAAGTAGACTATCACACTTAATAACAGTGGAAGATGATTTACGGTTAGTTGCGTACGGAATCCAACCACGGAACAAGGCTTAGCCATCACACTGAATCAGGTAAGCTGTATATTTATATTTCAATGTAATTAATGCTACACAATTTAAAAGCATTAAGTAATATGTGAATGATGTGTCCTAAAAGTTTGAAAACCCCTCGTCTAAAGGGCATCAATGTGTGGATGTCAAATAGACGTCAAAGTTTTGACATCAAATCAATTCTCATTTTCGAAGGTGCCTACTGGGAAGTGCATTTAGATTAATATTCTAACAAGTGTTCATTAAAGTGGCCCTCATTTGATATGCAAAAGCATAGCCAATCAAAACAGAGCAGTCTTAAAGGTACAATATTGAGGCACATACAGCTTGGAATCATGTTTCGTAAAGCAATAAAACAATACGAGTAACATTAAGAGTTGACTACAGAAGTGTACTTCGACACTCCTGTTTCCTGACAGTTCCAAAATGGCTGAGCATTGAGTCCCTGAACTGGTGAAAAACTTGCAACCCCACTAACGTGATATACAGTCACAGTCTGGTAAGAGGCTATTGCAGAGCTCGTGACAGATATCCATCATCGAAAATAATCCCCAAGAAAGAAAAGCCATCTAGCTCCCTTCACTGCCTTTTTTTTCCTCGCTTCCTTCCAGCTTTTTGCAGCTCTCAGAGGGCCGACCGACAGCATCCACTGCAGCTGATTTAGGGCCAGATGCTATACGATGGAATTAGGCTGGACTAGGAGTAAATCAGAGAGCAGAACCCATGCCGGACCCCGTCTCGCTCTCTTTCTGCCATCGCTCTGGGCGGCTCGCAGTAAATCTCTCGTAAAGCAGCCAAACATTCTCCCGCCTAAGCTTGGGATCCATGTGGCTGCGGGAATAGAGGTAAAGCCCTTGTGTGCCACTGCTAGAAGTAACATTCTTGTGGTCTACATCTCTCAAAACCACAAATGGGGTCTTGGTTCAAACAAAAATGGAATCCCAGGGTCTTTAGGGGTAGTTCTGGGTCTGTGATCACCTGTGTTAATAAAAATGATGAGGAAAAATGTTTGATTTATAAAAAAAAAAAAATCTAATGTGGGAAAAAGAATGTAGTTTCGAAATAGAGTAGATTGATTGTAAGCTCAATTAATAGTAATCTTATTGCTTACATGTCAAATTGTTTTTATTGACTAAAACTAGACTAAAACGCAAGGACTTTCAGGTCTTGATCACACTGAACGCATTTTTTTTGCATTGAGAGATGCCTTTTTTTTATAGTATAGCATACTAATGGCAGCAAATATTTTGTACTCTACTTATTACTCGCCTTATTTGCCATTGCGCTCTGTGCGTTTGCAGTTAAACAAAGTCAACTCTGAGCGTAAAAATCACAATAAGTCAGTCATGTCTTTTTCATTGTTCAATCAAATGAAAGCAGAGGTGGGGTTTCTGTTAAGGTGAGAGCAGTGTTTATGTTTTCAAAATGACTATGAAGACTGTTAAAGATGGAGGAGAGACTGCTGTTTCGAGTTATCAGGAGCTGTATGACTTCACAAATTGTAAATATCACAAAATATTACAATTATAATGTCAACAGCAGAGCTTGCGCACAACACACAGCGGATTGAATGGTTGCCTAGCGACATAAAAAGCACAGCACACTTCTTTTATTCTTGTCAACAAAAAGAGGAAGTTTGGTACATCTTGCGTTCTCAAAACAGAAAATCGCGTTCTGTGTGATCGGCTATTTAGTCCACTAAAGACGAAGTAAAAAAGTCACTAAAAGTCGAGTGATTGCCGTGACCCACGGCGCATGCCTTGTGTGTAGCTGTACATTTATACTTCTGCATGCTGTTTGTGTTGCTCTGCAATAACACTTCCGAAACGCTAGCTGGCAGTAGGTTTTTATGTTCCTCTGTGTCAAGTTTCTTCGCTGGTGTTTTGTTTTTTTTGAATATTACCTTAATGTCGCTAAAACTCTGGCAGAACTGGCGGACACTGCTCTGCAATAACACTTCCGAAATGCTAGCTGGCAGTAGGTTTTTATGTTCCTCTGTGTCGAGTTTCTTCGCTGGTGTTTTATTTTTTCTGAATATTACCTTAATGTCGCTAAAACTCTGGCGGAACTGGCGGACACGCAACAACTTTAATCATGGGGTAAACACAAAACAAAAGTTTTCATCTGGAGCTTCTTCATGGAAGTCGACACTTGTAAACACTCGCTCCAAGAGGTTCGTGCGGTTCTCATTCCCGCCCACACTCGTCAGCGCTACAAAACCGACCAATCACAGAGCTTGCATTGTGACATTTTTTGAAAGGTGCATTTCAGCTTCGGCATCAGCCACAGCGAGAGGTATGCGATTGTGCGAAGGCTGGGCCAAAGAGTCTGCTTGACGCAGAAGTATAAATCAGCCTTAAAATTAGTCCAGTAAAATATGGCTAAAACTAAATGACATTTTAGTCCAATGACTACAACTAAAACCAAATTTGCTGCCAAAATGAACTCTGGTGACCACCTCTCCTCAATGAACGGCATGATTGGACATGTCATTTGTGTATTTAGCACTAACAGCATAGGAGGAAATTATGCAACAAAGCTCAATACTTAAGGTTAGGGGAGGTTTAGCTCAAATCCCCACAGTAGGAGCAAAGCGCCATTAATTCTCTGAAACAAGTCGCTTGTAATTACACTCTGAGTCCGTGCTCGCTTCAGACCCCTGGCAAAATAACCTACGAGAGGCATATTTAATTGTACAGTTTATCCAACACAAAGGCTTCAATCACAAACACAGGCCCGCGGTGCTAAATTGTTGTTTTCGTGCTTTAACATCGAACAATGAAACACTTGGCCGTGCTCATTTTCTAGCCCCCGCTATGTCGGAGGAAAAAAAAGGCAAAATTAGCAATCAGGGGGAATAAAAAAAAAAGGAGAATGCCATTAAAAGCCTCTTCCTTGTCTCACAAAGCTTTCGCGGGAGTGTTTGGCTTTAGTCATAGCTAAGTGAACAGAGCACGGCTGCCTGCACGAATTGTTCCGCCGCTGTGTCTAATGGTGAAATCACTGCACTGTAAAATGGAAATTTCGAACTTGATTAATTTATGCATTCATGGGCGCTGTCTTTGTGATGATTCTGTTACGCCGTGTTATTGCTCATCTAAAATTGGGTCGTGGTGAACTGTGCCGAAAATCAAGGTGACGCGACGACAAGGGAGGGATCCTGGGGGGGGAAACATAACTGTAAACAGCACAAGGGAGCGTTGTGGATTGAACGTCGCCTCTGGATGGAGGAAAAAAAAAAGGATGGGCGTTTTAGAAACATAAAAGGAGAATCTCTACTGATTTTCCACTGACATTTTATGTTTCATCTGAATGCTTGACAGCTTCTATAGCTCTTTAGGGACATATCTGTGCACTATACCAATTGCACGCAATTTTGGACTGCTTGTGAATTATTGGACTTTTTCATGTGTGTGTGTGTGTGTGCGTGCGTGCGTGCGTGCGAGCGTGTGTGTGTGTGACATTAAAATTGTGTGGTAAAGGAGAAAAGCAAACTGGTGGTAACCCTTTACTTGAAGGGGGTGTTCATAAGACTGTCAGGGTACTTTATAATCATTCTATGTCATGGATAAGAAGATTTTATGCATGCTGGAACTGTCTTCAAGTGTCATTCACTCAGTTGTCATTTCAAATGCAAAAATGACATTGTTTGAGATGATTTTGTTGGCATAAGCAGATACATCATAGCCTAATCTTTGTTTAGATTAGGTTATCGCTCTTCAATTCTAGCCCCTCACTCTGCTTTCAATACCTGATGACGCTCCCCCCTGCTCTTCAATACCAGTCGCCCAGTCCCTTACTCCTCTCTTCTATAACTTAATGCCACTCCCCCCAATGCTCTTCATTACCTGATGCCACTCCCCCACATTCTTCAATACTGGTATCCCCAACCCTTCCCACATGGCTCTTCAATACTGGTCACCTCACCTCACTCTTCAATACCCGACAGTGCTCCCCACAACGCCCCGCGCTCTTCCATACCAGACTCCTCACCCCGCTACTCAATACCTGACACCACTCTCCACCTCCCCAACACTCTTCAATACCTGACACCACTCCCCCCACACTGTTTAAATCTGGTCTCCCCAACCCCCCCACACAGCTCTTCACTACTGCTCACCTCATCTCACCCTTCAATACCTGATGCTGTTTCAGACCCTTCAATACCGGTCACCCCAACCCCCAACACTCTTTAATACCGGTCTCCCCACCCCCCCCACCTGACTCTTCAATAATGGCGACCTCATCCCGCTCTTCAATACCTGACGGCACTCTCCCCATGCTTTTTAATACCGGTCGCCCCAACCCTCCACACTTTTTAATATCGGTCTCACCAACCCCCCCACCTGACTCTTCAATACTGGTCACCTCATCCCGCTCTTCAA
>CAIGQZ010032594.1:3733799-3745125 GCA_903798205.1 Danio tinwini
CCCCCCACCTGACTCTTCAATACTGGTCACCTCATCCCGCTCTTCAATACCTGACGGCCCCCCCCCCCCCCTCCATCCCCCACAGCAGTCCCCACACCTCCCACGCTCTTTAATACCAGTCACCCCAACCCTCCACACTCTTCAATACCGGTTTCACCAACCTCCCCCCACCGGACTTTTCAATACTGGTCGCCTCACCCTACTCTTCAAAACGTGACGGCGCTCCCCCCACTCTTCAATACCTGACAGCAGTCCCCAAACCCCCCACGCTCTTCAATACCAGTCGCCCCAACCCTCCACACTCTTCAATATCGGTCTCACCACCCCCCAACCAGACTTTTCAATACTGGTCGCCTCACCCTGCTCTTTAATACCTGACCCCCCCACGCTCTTCAATACCAGTCTCCCCAACTCCCTACACTCTTCAATACCGGTCTTCCCAACTACCCCACCTGACTCTTCAATACTGGCCGCCTCTCTCCGCTCTTCATTACCATTCGCCGCTTCCCACACTATAAAATGCATAAGACAGACATAAAAATGAATGGTGATCCTCCCAAATGCACATGCTAGCTCTATCCAGCACCTCTGAAAGAGATTTCCGGATCTCAGCATTGAAACAAATGACAAAAACAGTCCTTTTTTAAAAAAAAAAAAACAGACGTATCTGTGGGCGACAACAAAGTTCAGCCATTCCGGAACCTTCAGATGCAATTGAGACGTTTTTCTCTTCGAGAATCGGCATGTATGTGTTTGTGTGTGAGCAAGTTTTCCCTGACCTTCGATGGGTGCCAGGATTACGCGGGAGTGGTCGTAGGCGATGACGTTGGCGTAGCGGTTCTTGGGTTTGTTGACCTCCAGGTTGGAATGCTCCCAGGTGAACTGCTGACCCGGATCGATGGACTGTGGAGAGAAAAGCACGGAGTGAAACCAACCCTCGGGGCTTTTCCCAATCCCTCAGCATCACTGCCATGAATACTAATGCGAGAAGAGAGCGAGCTCGCATCCGCCAGAACATCAAATGAAGGTGGAGAAAAACAGAGGAGAGTTCAACACTCAGAAAGCGAGGTTGAGTGAGGCCACGGGGCCTGGGAGAGCTAAAACTAGCAGATGGAAAAAAAAAAAGAAATGAGAACCCTTCACAATAGCAGCTCAGATAAACATTCGCAACAAGATAAAAGTGCAGCACATTAAAGCGTAATTAAAAGCGTCTGCTATCGTTTTAAATATTCACAAGCTTTCGGCCAGGTAAGCTTTGGCGGGACGGTGATGTGGACAGTGAATAATAGCAAGGGAAACGCTGATAAAAGAGTCTGTTGCTTCCTGTGAGGGGGTGAATTATCTGACGCCAGCAAGATAAATGCCGCCGCGTTCCCAATATGAGAATTTGGGAATAAATATTCTATTCTGCTGTCGGGGTAATTTAGTATTCCATTATGATTCTCGGGCAATGGCTGGGTCCCAGCTCCTCTAGCTTGAGGGATGTTTTCATTTAGGCGACTATCGCTGCATGCTGAATCCGGGACTAAATAACCAACAATGAGGGGTTTGATGTAACTGTTTACCCTGCCATGATTACAGGCACAAATAACAGAGCGCGGATCCTCCACAGGTCTCAAAACCAGTGTCTCTTATCATCCACCCTGCAAACCGCCCGCAGGTTTTTTTTTAACGTGCACAGTTTGGATTGGTTTGTTCTCTTTCCTCCAAGGCTCTGCTGTGATCAAAGAGATCACGTATGGGCTGAAGCATGATGACATAATGTGGTGTTTGCTAATCCGCAGCATGCTTTTGCATAACGCACTGCCCACATCCTTGTATCTGACCAAAAGTTTACATCAGCTTCAACTTCTGATGCTTTTTCTTCTTTTTCTAGCCAAGCTTTTCACAAACATAAATCACTGATTTAACAGTGACTATTAGTATACTGGAACACTCAAGAGTATCAAGAATTTGTTCATTGTTTTTTCTTCTACAACAGCAGTACCCAAAACTCTTTCATCAACGGACCTAAAAGGTGTACTTCTAAATGAGTTTGAAGGCCCATTCACACCAAGCATAACGATAAATATAAATATAACGATAAATATATTGGCGTCCACACTGATGAGCGATAACGATGCTTATTTTTAGTTTATGCTTTTCATTCTGCATTATCACCAGCAGATGTCCTCAGTGTGCCACTAGCATATCTGTCCATTAAATCTTCATTCATTCATTTTCTTTTCGGCTTATTTTAGCTTACCCAATTTAGCTTAGTCTTTGGACTTGTCGGGGAAACCGGAGGAAACCCACGCGAACAAGGGAAGAACATGCAAACTCCACACAGAAATGCCAACTGACCCAGCCGAGGCTCGAACCAGTGACCTTCTTGCTGTAAGGCGATCGTGCTACCCACTGTGCCACCGTGACACCCCCATTAAATCTTTATTATTGTAATTGTATAATCTAATGTTCATTAATTAATGTAGTCAGTGTAATGAAATAAAAACAACAAACTATTTCCCCCAGCATTTTCTAAGGAGGGAACATAAAGATGCGAACAACTAGCACTGGAGACCTGAGGTACTTTTATTTTTATACTTCAATTTGACAGCCTGCCTGGCAAAACCTTCGATGAGTTTTAAGATTCTTTCGCATTGCATAACTAATTGTGATTATCTTTAGGTAATCCTTAAAAAGAGAACTTATTCTTATTATGTATGTATTATTATACAACGTCGTCTGTAGCTTTAAATTATGCAAGGCCTTTATATACCAAAGAATTTTGACAGGTTGTCAGTGTTTTATCGTTTATTAGCTGGGAATAAAAGTGTTCTGAATGTGATCCCAACTATAAATTTCTCTACGTCTTTATCGTTATGGTTGTGGTCTGAACTCTGCCGTTGTTTTACATTCAAAGCGACCTTTAGTCTTTATTGTTATATTTACAGCAATCGTGCTTGGTGTGAACAGGCCTTTATTCTAATTGATTAAATGTATTTTACATGTATATTTCATTCAATTAATTTAATGAAAACTATTTTATTTATATTCAGAGGTTAACTTGCAGTTCCATTATAAACTTCTAGGGGTTTATGCGCACCTTTTGGATTAGTTTAAACAGTTAACTATTAAGAAACTCTAATATTTGGCAAGAAGGTGACATTACTCCATTGTTTACTCCCTTATTTCAGGTAACAAGGTCAGAAATTAAATATTCAGGAGTCTAGCACTAGGACTCAGCTGCTTATGAACGACTTCCCTTCATTTAGTTAGCATATTCAGCTAATGCTAATCTATATGCTAAGCCAATGTCCCAAAAAAATTATAGCGTGTTGGCTCTCCTCAAGCGTGTCTGTGTTTCTGCTGGGATATCAGGTCTGGCTCATGCTGGGAGCCTTTTAAGATGGCATTAAGCTCTGGGGGGGGTTTGATGGCAGTGCACGCGCACTGTGATTTAAGATGGACGACGACATTTGCTCTATGCAAATGAAGGCTGATTCAGCAATAGTGAAGACTAATCAGCAGCCGCAACATTTAAAAGCCTAGCACTTCAAACCGTTGCCAAAACATGTGGCGTATGAGTTACTAGTGAAGTTTCTATACAAAGATGCGAGTTGAACTTGGAAATATTGAACAAAATTGGAATATTGCATAAGACAATCAATTAAACAATCTTTTTTAATGTCTTGGTAAAAGATCCAGTACCTCGTACTCCTGGGAGAGCTTCAGGTTGTCGTTGGCCTTCAGTAGCTCTGTGTGCTCGGCTAGTTCTGAGATGGGTATGGGCGGATGGTTCATCATACCTGCGCACCAATCAGGAGAAGACACAAAGACAAGATCAGTAAGATGACCACAGACAAGAAAAAAAGAGACATCTCAAAAGTTGGAGAATGTGGGATACTGTGTGGAGGAAGACACCCAAGCAGGTCAGACAATGAGGTGGGGACTGAAGTGAGGAACAGTGGGTGATGTTAGGACACAGTGTGACCAGGCCAGAGCTCTACATCCTCAATCCAACCAATCAGAATCGTCCTAATACAGAAATGCCGAGCACGGTTATACATAAGATATGAAGGAAAGGACCTAAGGACGATTGCTAAGGTGCTACAAAACCCCCAGACCAATTACATTATGATAGTGGGTCAAATGGTTCCTAATAGCTTTGCAATATTTCCAAGGCGATGGACTGTCTTTTTTTCTTTCTCACAAAAAAATAAAATAAAATGATGAGCAAGATGACACTCTATACACTTGATTCAAGACAAACCATATGTTTGTCCTCGGCGGGCTAACAAAAGGGAAATAATGTGCATGGTTGCCTTCTTGAAACCAAACAAATCTCCTTTCACAGGAACGATAAATTGAAACAACCCCTAGGATCTGCCCTTGAGAAATACATCCATGTCTGCAGAGCTGAAACGTAATTGATTTAATCAAATACAAGATCTGAAAACTTCTATTTCACAGAGGCGAGACAGAAGGCCAAAAGCACACAAGAAGACTGAAGCTATGTACATTTTGTTCAGGGCAATGACTGCGGGAATAGGGGAGTGGTATCTAAGCTCATAGGGTCTCTACCTAAGGTTAACCCTATGTAGGGATGGGAAAAGGGAAATGGAGGACATAGGTTCCAGAGGAATGGAAAGACTTATAGGAAAGCCTTGGGGGTGTGGTGGAGTTTTGGGGGCAAAATGTAATTTTACTCAAGAACCCAGAATTTCTAGCTATGCCACTGATCCGATTATGCTTTTCAATCTGTGCCTAACCCTGGATTATCATCATTCTAAACACTGCTTCACTGTTTCTTGTAACTTAAAAGCGGTGTTAACACCGCATTTTACCCAAGGTTGTGAAAGCAGGATTAGCACCACTAGCGTTTGTGGTTTTAACCCAGGCCTGATGTTCTAAGTTTGTTCAGTGTAAAATGGAGCACTGTTTGCTTATTGCTCCTGAATGCTTGGATCAGACAGCCAATCAGAAATTGAGCAGTGAAGTTAACATCACATAAACACAGGTAAGGTGAAGTTCAAAACTTCAAAAAGAAAAAAGTCAAAAGGCGGTTGCCTGCTGTTCATCGGATCAGCAACAGTGACACTGCAAATATGCAAATAAGAATGTTAACTCTGGGTTTAACTCTGTACAGTGTGAACTGTGTTAAAGGAACACTCCCCTTAAAGTTAACTGTTCAGTTTTACCATTCCCGATGTAGCAGAGGCCAGCTAGTGAAGTGCTGTGCAGGTAAACCTCACTCCTCTGACCTCTAAAGGTGCTCTAGCAACTGACGGTCTTTAGCCTCCTTGTTAGAGCAACTGACTTCCATGCGGAGAGTCGCCGGTTCGATCCCAGCTTGGAGCAGGTTGGGTGAGGTTACACTGAATCTGCTGATCTCTAGGTCTATCTTGAGCACTAGCTTAGATTAGCATAGATCATTGAATCAGATTAAATCATTGACATCTTCCTCAAAAATCTGAGGCGCAATGAATAAATTTGAGGTGCAATGACATTACATAGCACTTGAAGATAGTCCCCTGCTAGATAACCAGGTAACTGTGTTGAGTAATAGCATTGTGCCTGCTGCAGCCATTGTATGGCAGCAAAATTTCTTGATTATTATGTCAGTAAGAATATCCAGGATTATTTGTTAACCCCGGGTATAATATGAGAAGTGAAACGTGATTACAGATAACTCAGGGGTTAACAATGTCAAGTGTGAAAAGCTTGTGATATCTCAAACCAGGTGTCCCCAATCCTGCTCCCCGAGTGTAATGTACCAGCAAAGTTGATCTCAATCTTTAACTAAACACACTTGTACTAAGTAACCAAAGTTTTCAAAGACAACTAGAAACTCCTTTGCATGTTTTTGGAGCTAAGATCCACAAGAACATAGAGAAAGATTGGACACTCCTGCCCTAACTCTAACCCTGTCAAGTATGGCGTTCTGGCAGTCTGGGACTGTTTTCGTTTTGAACAAGAAAGGACACACTGTCTTGTGTATTTTACGCTCGATTTTATAAACAGACTCATTTGCATGTTGTCTACAGTCTTGCACGTAGATGAAATATGAACTTGCTGCTCCTGCTTCTCGCAGCTCTTGGGGGAAAAATCTGGAAGGCTTCCACTCTAAACATGAGCAAGCAAGAGGTAGAAAAATACAATATTGTCTTTCCCAAGAGTAAACTTTTTTCCCCCCTTAATATTTCTAACAGCTTTCCTTTTGGCAGTGGCTTGCGATAATTTCTTTATGTAACCCTTCGTTTGAGCAATGATGGGAAATAAAGCTCTTGAGGTGAATGGCGGCAATCCAGGTAAATTTGAGAGTTCTGGCCTGGGATAAGATGACCTGATGATACCAGTGCAAAGTGAAGCGTCGTGTTTTCTGCTTCAGTTCAGCCAAAGCTAAGCAAGCGTGTCACAGAAGCAGTCGCCCATGCTAACCCTGCAACAACCGACAAGGACATTCCTCAAACAAGCACTTCCAAATGCACACCAAGCCTCGCACTGATGTTAATCCAGTCATGAATTAGTAAAGGAACTTAGCGTAAAGCAGACACATCATCAACAAGACGGATGCTAATGTATAAATCGAGAGAGAGACGAACTTTCTTTCATGGTCTACTTTAGCGCGAGGTCAAAAGTCAGCTAAATGTTGACATCTTCCTTCAAGAGTACTGTGATTTAATTAGGCATGGATAATATGCATAATCACATTAGCCATCCTCAATTTAACATCCAGTTTTTTCTTCTTCTCGAATATGTCTGCCGCTAATGACTTTTGCCTGGTTTTGATTGAGAAAGGACACTTGCTGATTGGAGCTGACTACATAAAAGCGACGCAAACTCAACGGGATGCCTTGGCAAAGTCACGTTTTTCCTCCCAAAAACAAAGCAAGCTAAACTGCTAATTCTCACTCAGCCAAAGCTAGTATGTGAGCATCTCTTGAATTGACAAATGAATGACAAACTTTTCATATATGAATATGAAAAAACAGGCGTATACCATAATTTTTTCCAATTTGCAAAGACCTTAAGACTTGGTCAAATGTTATTCTCATCAGCCTGGCCAAGCTCTTAGAGATAGTCTGGAATCGGTTTGACCCTCTTAAGGTGAACCAAGGTAATATATGCCAAAGCACTCTCGAAAAAGATGTGAAGGGCAAGTTTGGCAAACAACCCAAGATCAGCCCTGCATGCTAAACGCCGACAGCCTCCATAATGCAATGAGAAAGGCCATCTCGAGTCAATCGAAACTCTACAAACTTTGAAGATTACCACTTTCCAATGTCAACTTATTCTTCAACTCTGCTCCGTGTCAACAACAATTACTCGCCTTCTGTCTTTCTATTCAACATAAAGCCGTTATTTGTTTGTTCTCAGGAATTTTGTCCCTGCAAGACGTAAGAAACAATTACATTTAATCCGAGCGGAGTGCGGCAAAAAAAGTATTTACGAGAGAGACACTAAAATAAAAAAAAAGTCTGCTTAAGCAAGGTCCAATCGGATATAAACTCTTTCAAGGACAAATTCCTGTTGCTGTTCATTTCCTCTCGGCTCCCTCTGCCAGGATTTTTTTTTTCTTCTTTTCCGTCTCTTTCTCCACCGGAGTCTTTTTATCCCTTGCAATCAAGCCCGAGATCAGTGAGCGCGAGAGAAGCAAACTGTCTAATTACATATTTTCACTCTCTTATTTGCGCTTGACAGGTGATGCAAATAACAAATCCTTTTGATATCCGCCACTGCCGTTCCAGAAACGATTCTTTGCCATTGTTCATTTACATATAAAAGGGAAAAGGCTCAGTATATTCTCCTATAAAAACAACCCCCCAAAAAAAGAGAGCGGTGTTCCTCTTTCCTCTCGCTGTGGGGCGGGAGGGATGTATCAAATGTCGGACTATTGTTTGCGGAGGGTTTAATTAATTCTCCTCGTTATCTCTGCCTGCAGAACGACCCCACCGCTGGAGGAGACTGAAATCGCGGGCTCAAACTGAGGATACTGGAATGCGTGGAGACCTGTGGTAAAATTATACATCATCAGCTGCTTTTTACTGTGAATTAATAGTGCGCAGCCAACAGCCTGTAAGAACAAAGCAATCGACAAGCAGAAATAGAAAACAACAACTTAAAAAGGAGAAATCAAAAGCCGTGTTACTGTTGAAAGTTAAAAGCGGTCATAATTAAGATGAAACTAGTCACTGGATTTGCATTTTCCCTTGCCACAGATGCATAATGCAGAATAAATGTCTAGGAAGTTGTAGGCGTATCACTTACTTTAATTAGTGATGTCTTTTATTGCTGAAAATAATTATATATAGACACTACCTGACAAAAGTCTTGTGGTCAATCCCAGTAGTAAGAGCAACAAATAATAACTTGACCTCTAGTTGATCATTTGGAAAAGTGGCAGAAGGTCAACTTTTCCGATGAATCATCTGTTGATATGCATCCCAATCATCACACATATTGCAGAAGACCTACTGGAAGCCACATGGAACTGATTCTCATCGACATCAGTCAAGTTTGGTGAAGGAAAAATCATGGTTTGGGGTTACATTTAGTATGGGAGTGTGCGAGAGAACTTCAGCCCGAGGTATCAAGACATTTGTGCTGCCCATTACATTACAAATCACAGGAGAGGGCAAATTCTTCAGCAGGATAGCGCTCCTCATACTTCAGCCTCCACATCAAAGTTGCTGTAAGCAAAGAAGGTCAAGGTGCTCCAGGATTGGCCAGCCCAGTCACCAGACATGAACATTATTGAGCATGTCTGGGGTAAGATGAAAGAGGAGGCATTGAAAATAAATCCACTCCTCTGGGAGTCTTGCAAGAACGCTTTCTTTGCCATTCCAGATGACTTTATTAATAAGTTATTTGAGTGACAAGACTTTTGTCAGGTAGTATATATATATATTTATTTATTTATTTTTGTTACATTTCACGTATGTTTTGTTGTGTTTTGTTGTTCGTTTTCTGTTTTGCGTTCTCTTCTCTCTTCCGTGTCTATTCTGTCCTGTTTTAGGTGTGCGACCATTGGTCGAAAAAGCTGTCAATCACAATCATGACGCAATCGGCACACCAATCAGGAGCTGGTCCGCCAAGTATAAATTGTGCTGTTCCACAGGAACACTTGGCTCACAGCTCACTTGTGTCATTCGGTCTGTTCATACGTGTTTGTTTAGTTTGGTTGCTGTGCGTTTAGTTTTTTCTCGATTAAGTGATCGATTTATTAGATAAGCTTGTGCAGCTCAAGTTAGTATCTATTAAGAAGCTGAACGATTTTCATGAGAATTAGTAGCTCTTGTTTTGTTTTTGCTTTTCTTACTTAGATTTTGTGTCTTGTTTCTAGTCCAAATATCTAAAAATTCTTAAATCAAGAAGACTTTTTTTAGACAAGCAAAACATGTTGTCTGGTTTTAAAAATAATATGCCAAATTGAAGCAAAATAATCTGCCAATGGGTTAAGCAAATTAATCTTATGTCAAAAGGAAAAACAAGATTATTTTGCTTACCCCATTGGCAGATTATTTAGCTTGTTTAAAGGAAAAACTCACTTAATGTTGGCATATTAGTTCTGAAAACAAGACGTTCTGTTTTACTTGCCAAGAAAATGTTTCTTGATATAAGAATTTTTAGATATTTGGTCTAGAAAAAAGACAATCTAAATACGAAAAGCGTTTTTTGCAGTGTGTGTACTTTACAAGAAATCTAGTGGGTCTGAGCAGCACAGTATTTTTCTGTTAGTTAGTTTATGGAGGCATTGCCACACGTGTAGTTTTAGTTTTTGGAGTAGTTATGAAGCTTAGTTAAGCATCGCGCTGAAGATTACAGTTTTGTTTCTGCATTTTTCTTTGTTCAGTTAGTTTAGTGGATTGGGGTTTACTTTAGATCGTTTTGTTATATTTATTTCTTTGTTTTGGCAACACTCCTGTTTACCGTTTAATTCTGTTATTTCAAATTACATTCTAATTTTCTAAATTTCATTGTTTAACATACTCTGTTTAATAAATACTTACTTTTTGTTTCACTTATCCAGCAGTTGTGTCTTCTCATTTTCATCCAGCATCAATAGAAACTTTCTGATTGTTACGTTTCATCCATTTTAATAACGTAATAACTTAAACACGTAACATTCAATGGTGGCAGCGGTGGGATTCGAACCCACGCCCCTGAAGAGACTGGATATATATAGGTTGTCAAGATAAGTAAAATACTTTTTTAGTGAAAACTGTAATAAAAAAACATCTCAAAAGTTAAGAGATTAAGATAATAAGCCAAAGCCAAACCATGGCAAACATAATATACTTAAAGCACTGACTTGGTTTTATCCTACATTATGCACCTCGCACAGTCAAAGCGACTGCTAATGATCCACACTTGTAGGTTCCCCTTGAATCATGATGCCTTTTAACTTTCGCAGGGTTACGGGAGTGAGAATCAGCGCAGATCCGTTTGCAGTTTGTGAGGGAGGGAGGGAAAAAAAAACAGTCAAATGCAAATGTAGTCGGAGAACACAACCCATTATTCCGCATGTGGGGCAGAAGCATTAAAAAAAGATAAGAAAACACCAAAAGCTCAGCGCGAGATGTGAGCACTAACTTTCATAGTCAAAACCAGCTTCGCTGACAGGACTGCTTAGACCCGAATCTGTGAAAAACACAGCAGAAATCAAAGAGAAGCATCGCTGTTTAAATAGGCACCGATCATTAGTGCAATCCTGAAAATGGAAATGAATCAGCAGAAAACAGAACTGAATATGGTGCATTTTTAAGCAGGCGAGAGATCGGACCACCCGGCTGGCTCTGAATGAAGGCTAATTCTCGGGGGTCCATCAGTGTGTCAGACAGAGAAAGTAGGACATTGGTTCATCTATCAGACCAGCTTTTTCTCCTCAATATACACTGCAGATGCACCTGAGCGGCTGCTGGTTTGCTGTTTTTAAAGAATGAAGTGTGAGGAATCAGCTGGCGGTGTCGATCGAGCAGAAAGAAGACATACGGTCAGTGTTTATCCAGCTGTCTTCAGCTTCTAAACCATCTGTGACGACTCCAGGCTCAAACACAGTCGCAGGAGAACAGCGGCATCCACATTCACAATTAATATTCATATATTGACGAAGATTCAAAAGTAGGAATGCAATTGACGACAAAACTTGTTTAATTATATATGCATATGAAATTGACTGTCATATCGGCTGTAATTTATTTAAAAAATATTGTTATGTGTGTATAGCTTATTTAGCAAAAACAATGTCATATTATATTACAAATTTGCAAGTAAGAATGGATTGGAGAGCATAAATATGTTAAATATGTATATATATAAATATGTATATATATATATATATATA
>CAIGQZ010032594.1:3765765-3782367 GCA_903798205.1 Danio tinwini
CTGAAGCATGCACCATGTGGGTGGGACCAAAGTATACCTAAAATGGGCAGGGCAGATGTATGCATCAAATGGGTGAACCTGACGTATGCATCGGGTGGGAGGGACCAATGCATGCGTAAAATAAGTGGAGCTGATGTATGCATCAAATGGGTGGGGCTAATGTATGCATAAAATAGGCAGAGTGGATGTATGCATCAGGAAGGAGAGACTAATGCATGCGTAAAATGGGCG
Organism: Danio tinwini; assembly: GCA_903798205.1. Taxonomy (NCBI): domain Eukaryota; kingdom Metazoa; phylum Chordata; class Actinopteri; order Cypriniformes; family Danionidae; genus Danio; species Danio tinwini. Next base: position 3,765,997 of record CAIGQZ010032594.1, read on the forward strand.
GGGCTGATGTACGCACCATGTGAGTGGGACCAAAGTATACCTAAAATGGGTGGGGCTGATGTTTGCATACAATGTATGCATAAGATAGGCGGAGCGGATGTATGCATCAGGTGGGAGGGACCAAAGTATGTGTAAAATGAGTAGGGTTGATGTATGAAATAAATGGCTGTTGATACATCAGGTGGGCAGGGCCTATATGTGAATCAGGTGGGTGAGGTTTAAGTATCCGTCTGGTGGGCGGGGCTAATGTGTGTATGTCTGGTGGGCGGGGCAGATGTAACATCACAGGTGTGGATCACATGACCTCAGCCGTACTCACGTATTCAGCTGTGTCGTCCATTTCCCACTAACATCCCCCACCCGGAGGACAGACAGAGAGCAGAGGAGAAACACAGACAGACAGACAGTGGAGAGTAAGACGAGCCCGGCAAACACTCCTCTAAAGTAGGTCAGTGTGGATTAGGCCGAAAAAAGAAGAAGGAAAAAAAAAAACGCTGGAGATTGAAGACGAGGCAGGAAATTGAGCACCCAGCGCGTTCGGAGCATGACATTCACCATTTCATTTAGTCAGAGGATGAAAAAAACACAGCACAGCAGATCGATCCAGCAGTTCATCTAAAAAATTATGCTAAGAGGATATTTATCCTCAAAACACATTATTTTTATAGATTTATTCGCAATAATAAGATTAATAAGCTAAATAATAAGATTAATAAGTTAAATAATAAGATTTATAAGTTAAATAATAAGATTTATAAGTTAAATTAACAGACATGATTTTTTAACTAATTTACCAATTTCACACACAAATTGATTTTACCTCATAATACTGAATTAACACAGCAAACTTATAATTTACGAATTAAAGATATGTAAATTACGCAATTATTCTAAAATAAACTGTTCTATATTGAAATATTAAGTAAAAAATTAATGACATGTACATAAATATGCTCATTTTTAGAACATGTATAAAAATATATTTAAATATGCAAATACATCAATATTCAAATGAAAATTGTTCTATATACTTACGTTTTTACAAACCAAATGGCAAAATTGAATATTTTAATATTTACAGTTGAGCCAAACTAAAAAGGACTTAGCAAAAAAGTCTCTTAAGACCATGCTGTGAGTATATTTTCACGAAAGCCACTTCAGGTAAAGAGAAACAAATGAATATAAGCTTTTATTTTCGGGTCAAACACAAAATATTCCATCACGTCCCAGATATCAGTATAAAATCAACTGACGACTGTAAGCGACTCGTTCATAAACAGAAGCGGCGCAAACTCAAACGCTTCAGTCACGGTTTGTTCAAAGCTGTAATATTTTGTGGCTGTGAGGAGAATAAGGCATCTGTGATTTCACTGCTGTTTTCATGACACAAGCTTGTATTATAATTTGAGGTTTCAGCCAGAGGCATTCGCTCACTTTTCTTTCTTTGGTCTTTTCTTTCTGCGCTGTTTGTGCTTTTAAATTAAGCCTGAATTGTGACCGCAGCGCTCGAGTGCCTGGTGTTTTTTGTGCAGCTCTCGGGCACTCAATACGGCAGACATAATCAGCTTTTGTTGACTTTATCTATGACACTACAGCCTTAGAGGTTAAACTTATTAGAGGTTTGACTAAACCGTGCAATTCTAATGGCTGATAAGATGTTTTGGACTGCTTGTGGAAAGCTTCCTAGAGGCTAGAAAAGAACTTCACAGATTAAACGATTTATAAAAGGATTTTCACGCATTTTAGGGCCACTTTTGCTGTAACGGAAGTCTGAAAATATTGGACTACTAGTTAACCAATCGTATATGCTCTAAATGAGCTCTATGCACAGCTAGTGTTTTTTCAGCCATTGATAAACTTTCAGTGTAAGGTTTATGTGGCTATTTTCAATTTCATAAGGTTCCTTTTACACCTTCGATGTTGTAATGTAATTAAAACACAATCAGTTAAATATACTTAAGCATTCGTTTAGTTGTTCTAGCATAAAACAAGTGGGCTAGCGTAGAAACTCCATTGAAAAAACGGGTAAAATAAGTGTCCATATATTTGAAGACATGGAGTGAAACAAAAATGCAATTTAATGCAGTGCTTCTTGTCCACGTTGATACACATTGTCACACATTTTTAAAGAAATTAGATCCTAATCCTTTAGTAATGGCGCAACAGTTCACTGACAATACACCATTGATAAAAAGAGTGGTTTTAGCGATGGAGCAAGACAAATATAAATCAAAATATACCTGTGCATCAGCTAGCATGACGTCCTTGATAAGTGGCAGGCCGCGGGATTCACCGTTCTCGACTCGAACGTAGTGCACTTGATACCCCCGGATCTGCCCGTGCTGTTTTCCTGGCAGTAAGGAGCGCCACATGACCTTGATGGCAGTAGAGTTGAGCACCTCGACCTCCACACGGCGTGGCGGGGCCCCGGGGACTGCAGACACCAAACATTGCTTAACATCAGACACCGAGTTCAGCATATGCACTACTTTTTACCATCTTCAGAAGCTAGTTTGATGAACATTTCAACCCAGAGAAGACTCTGAAAACCTCAAACTAAAAGGAAGCACATTTTTCTTCCAATCTACCAATTTGTACAGAGCTAGTAGTAACGATTCCTGAGATTTTTCCATTTTTACATACAATAATGGTGGCAGAGTTCATCATATGCACTACTTTTTACCAACTTCAGAAGCCTGTTTGATAAATATTTTAACCCAAGGAAGATTCTGAACCACTTGAATTTGAAGCAAGCATGTTTTCTTTGAATCTACCAATTTGTAGAAAACTAGCAATAACGGTTCCTGAGATTTTTTACATTTTTAAATAGAATACTGGTGGCAGAGTTCATCATATGCACTACTTTTTACCATCTTCAGAAGAAAGTTTGCTTAATATTGCAACTCAGAGAAGACTCTGAAATCCTTGAATTTAAAGGAAGCCCATATTCTCCAAATCTATCAATTTGTACAAAGCTAGTAATAACGATTCCTTAAAATTTTACATACAATACTGGTGGCAGAGTTCATCATATGCATAATTTTTACCAGCTTCAGAAGCCAGTTTGCTAAATATTTCAACCCAGAGAAGACTCTGAACCACTTAAACATGAAGAAAGCACGTTTTTCCTCTAATCTACCAATTTGTAGAAAACTAGCAATAATGGTTCCTGAGATTTTTACATTTTTGCATGCAATACTGGTGGCTGAGTTCATCATATGCACTAATTCTTACCAATTAAGAAGCCAGTTCGATAAACATTTCAACTCAGAGAAGACTCTGAAACCCTTGAATTTAAAGGAAGCACATTTTTCTTCCAATCTACCAACTTATAGTAAATAGTAAAAACAAATCCTAAGATTTTTACATACAATGCTGGTGGCCAAGTTCATCATATGCCCAATTTTTTTTTTTTTTTTTTTACCAAATTCAGAAGACAGTTTGCTAAATATTTCAACCCAGAAAAGATTCTGAACCACTTGATTCTTCTAATCTACCAATTTGTAGAAAACTAGCAATAACAGTTCCTGAGATTTATACATTTTTGCATGCAATACTGGTGGCCGAGTTCATCATATGCACTACTTTTTAACATATTCAGAAGACAGTTTGATAAATATTGCACTCCAGAGAAGACTCTGAAATCCTTGAATTTGAAGGAAGCACATTATTCTTCCAATCTAGCAATTTGTACAAAGCTAGTATTAACGATTCCTTAGATGTTTACATACAATACTGGTGGCAGAGTTCATCATATGCACAAATCTTTACCAGTTTAAGAAGCCAGTTCGATAAACATTTCAACTCGGAGAAGACTCTGACACCCTTAAATTTGAAGAAAGCCCATTTTTTCCAATCTATCAATTTATAGTAAACTAGTAAAAACAATTCCTAAGATTTTTACATTTTTACATACAATACTGGTAGCCGAGTTCATCATAAGCACTACTTTTAACTAACTTCAGAAGCCAATTTGATAAACATTTTAACCCAGAAAAGACTCTGAAACCCTTAAATTTGAAGGAAGCACATATTTCTTCCAATCTACCAATTTATAGAAAGCTAGTAAAAACAATTCCTAAGATTTTTACATGTTTACGCACAGTACCGGTGGCCTTTGGCCCTGCAGAAATCCCCAATAGCTATGTTTCCATCCATAAATGTCAATTGAACTCATGTGCAAAACTGAAATATTTCATAAAACATTTGCGTTTCCATCCGATGAGTCAAAGAGAAAAACATAATCAGCATTTCCCAACAAACTGGCACCAAATATGAACAAGTATTTTTTGTATGTGTGTGGTAGGACAAGCCACTCTGGGCATTTTTCTTCTATAATAAAAGAGTTGCGCCTCAGAAGACGAAATGTAATGAATGTGCTTTTGAAGGCGTGAGACACTTTCAAGTTCTGGAGGTAATAATAATGATAGCATACTAATAATACTGAACCACTGTGATGACGGGCTGAGGCGTTTTATAATGGCTAAAGCAACTTTTGAACACAATATGATTCTTTGCGATCTGCTAAGCTAGCAATATTAGTTCAGAATATTTATTCATTTATTTTTAAATACAGTATGTTGGTCTTTATCTGTGCAAAAGTCATCAATATGATGCTATGGTGTTGTTGCACATTTATTTTTATTTTGACCATGAGCTACTTTAAAGCTTTAAAGTAAACATGTTTTCTACCAATCTACCAATTTGTAAAAAGCTAGCAATAACAGATCCTGAGATTTTTAAAATGCGTTAGTGTTTGTGCAAAACTAACCAATTTCATGGTAGCGTGTTGCTATATGATACTTTAGTAACCTAATTTTTTCATATCACTAACTGTAGTTTGAATTTTAGTGGTAGTGATGATGGCTTTCATCTTGTTAGGGACATCAAAAGTCTATTAAAATTATGCTTTAATTACAACTCAACTTGAGTAGACATTTTTGTGTTATTTCAACCAATATTTTTGCCTTATGAGACTCTTTGATTCGAAGGCAACCATTTATACAAAGCTAGTCCCTAAGATATTACCCCCCTAAGAATTTTTAATGCAAGGCTCTTCTCTTCAATAGCTCAGTTTTGAGTCCATGCAACACCACACATATTCAATTATGCCTGATTCAGACTTATTAGCCAAACTCTAATGGCACAATGTACCAACCCTAATGGAGCACCTCAAGACGGTACAATAGACCCAGCTCAAAATGTCTGAAAAGAAACTAAGCCCTAGCGCCTTGGTTAGTATGTACATTCAATTATGTGAAACCAGGTTACTGATTAAGCGCCCATCTTCGGGGACATTTAATCAAATGTAATATCACACCCCCATATAGCCGAGCGACCATTTCATCCCCTTCCATTTCACTATCATTCTTATCGAGATCAATTCTCCGTCTGCAGACCTGCGAGCTAATGAAAATCCTTTTATACGAGGCCTTGATGTTTAATACCTCCGGTCATTTGGCAGTGCTGTAAGGAGGAGACCGATTTCCTGGACGGTCAATAAAAGGCACCATAAGGGGATGTACTGTGTACCGACTCTTCCGTATGAGACGGTTTAATGGTACAAGTCTCGGAGGATGTGACTGTCGTAAAGTATCGCTTCTCGGATAACTCCATGTGGGTTGGTGGAATGAGATTTCCCATCGGAGGTCTTGAGAAAACGTTCCCTCCCTCTGACCGGCCTACAGCGGTTGACCAGCCTGTCAAAACCATCCATCGCCGGGTGACCCTCAGTGCCAGCGAAAGGCAGTGCTCCGTATTGATTACCAGCTTGTATCCTGAACTAGTGCTGTCAGTCACAGAGAAAGACTGCTGTCACCAGGGGGGTACCGTCAGACAACATTTCTTACTCTGGCTGGATTTATCTCAGCGCTCATAAGCTGTCCAAGCGCTTTACAAAGAGATGAAAATGATGCTAAGTCAATGTTTCCTCCATCATGTAATGCTAGTCAATAGATCTACCCCCCCCCCCCCCAAAAAAAAGGAGCTGTCTGTGGTGATGTACAATCAACATTTCTCCCGGCTTGTCCACCAGATTAGATTTATTTACTTGCTAAGCGTAGACAGTGACCTTTGAAGGTTCTAGAAAAATGATAAGCCTGCCTTTTTGTTCAAAGAGTCAATTGGCTTTATTCTGGAATCAGGCTGAGGGACTCATATAGTGTAATATAGTGTTATTATGTGGTCTGTATAGAAAGCATTAGGCTATTCATTTCTGCATTTTCTGACATCACTGGGAAGCTCCATGTATATTATATAGTCATATTTTGCTGTCCTATAATGCTAATAATGTTAAGTCAATGCAAAGACATGAATAGATATCCGGCAGCGCGAATTGAGCTTTTACGCATTTCACACACTTAGCGCACGATTTGTGAAATCTGAACTTTAGCAGACATTTGCGCATCGTTAACCAATCAGGAGCTTGCTCTTGTATGGCCGTGATTATGACGTAGCGCCTGTTGTTTGTGTCCCAATGGGAAATCCTCCTGCCGACACAGGACAACCGCTCCTCAAACTGGACTCAGCTCAATCGAAAGCACCGCTGAAAGTGGCCATCATCCAGGTATAGTTTCTGGAGGACTTCATGATTTCAAAGAGCCGGGTGCACCTCTGAAAGCATCTAGTGGATTCAAGACAGAGGCGGCGAACAAATCTACGCTATCTTCCTAAAGCACATAAAGCACAGCTACTCTCTCAATAAAAACCATGTTTACCATTTTGCAACGAAACTAGAATCAACGGACGGACAGAAGCCCCGCTCATCAAGCAAATCTGCATCAATTGTGAAGTAAATTTTACATGTGAATGACACAAATTTGACATGCTAATGAAGTGAGTAAACTGAGTAATGTTCATGCGTCTATTTATGTGTGAATAGCGAAAGTTATTCGCGAATGCCGTCTCTGGTGTGAACCCAGCATTAGACAGCAAGGATCTTGACTTATTTTGTTCTCACATACATATTCACAATCTGCTGACATACAGTATAGAAGAATCTGTTCAATTAAGTGGTTATTTTTGTCCATACAAACGTATTTTCGTAGCTTGAAACTATTCTGATTGAAGGCATATGGTCTGTTTTGAGGATGTTTTTTGGTATTTTTCTGGACGTTAAATGAAACAGGAACCTTGCTGCCTATGAAGGATAAAGAAGCTCTCAGCTTTCACCTAAAACATCCTTATTTGTGTTCTGATGACAAACTAAGGTCTTAGGCGTGAGAAGTTTCCTATTTTTAGTGGTTTTAATTTTTGAATGAACTAACCCTTTAAGTATTTGTGTGAGTAGATTACATACAAAGTCAATGCATTTGTGTGAACAAGAACGAATTTCCACAGAGTGGTGCAAATAATGTTAAATGCATAACGCATTCAGCGACAATGTGCATAATTCACCTAAGTGGCATCTTCTGCACATGTTTAAAGAATGAAAAATTCCTGTGAGGTGTAAGACATCCTTTCACTTTCACTTTGAATAGTGCAAATTAACGATGACAAGATGATTCAGAGTACCCAGATGAGCCTGTGTTTATTTAGCAGTTGCTATCTTAAAATAGCATACCTTGGATTGTTGCGACTGACCGATCAGAATCAATGATTCCAGACAGCCATGTAATAATACACTTAAACATCAGCATATAAACGCTTTTACTCTCAACAGTTTGATGCATTTTATAGATGACTAATTGGGTAGACAGCTAACAATTTTACTAATAATAAAATAACTTTTGAGTAATCACCAACGCAATATTGGTTTATAAAGCAATGAAATCGAATTGAATCGATGAGCCCTATTCAAAAACATGCATGAGCACTAATTGGAACTAATTCTGAAATGAGGTTAAGGTTTCAGTACCGTCCTCATCTGTCCGGCAGAGCAGAGGCTCGCTCTCGGGGCCCGAACCCACACTGGTGGAGGCCGCCACGGTGACCCGGTACATAGTCCATTTCTCCAGCCTTTGCAGCAGGATCTGGTCGGACGTGGGCACCTCCACGTTCTCCGTGCTGACCTCTGCTCCTGCGCCCACCACCGCGTAGCGCACAATGTACCCAGCCAGCTCCCCATTCTGGCTTTCTGCCGGCGGAGGGCGCCAACTTACCATCAGGATGGTGGAGCTGGAGCTGGAGCACTTAATGTCTTGAGGGGGGGCGGAGGGCTCTGCTCAGGTTTGGGGAGAGAGGGGGGGAGGAAGGGGGTGGAAAACAAAAAACGAAAAGATGGGAAAGAGAAAAAGAAAATGATAAAAGGGAAAAAACAACTGAACAAAAAAACAAACAAACAAGCAGAGACATACTGGAACATAAGAGCAAAAGAACGAAACGCAAAGGGTAAATGCAAACAGAAGAGCTTGGTTTTGAAGGGGTCGTGTGCTTCTTATGCATGCATAAATATGAAGTATGAAGGCTTAACTTTGGCATGACAAAGATCTGGACGTAACACCACATTTGCTGGGTGTAAGATAAGAACGTTTTACACAAATGGGATTTTCTTTCTCTGTATATGCGTATCTTGTCCTGTACTAATACCTACATGTTAAATCAATTAGTAGATCAATTATTAGAAGAGCAAAATAACATAAAAATGTCTTTAAAAAAAAATGTAAACTACGAAAATCAATAACTTTATGCATAAAACAATAAAACATCTCCAAATGGGGCAAGAAGCTTTGCTTCAAGTATTTTTGTAAAACCCCATTAGTTTTAAACTAAATAAACTCACTATATTTATATACATTGCCCTTCTCAAGTAAATGTATCTTGATTGAATATGTTTTGATATAAAACAAGGCAAAAATACAAAGCAAGAAAATCATTTTTGCAGCGTATCCAGCCATAGCCGCATGTGCGCAAGCTGAAGATTTAGCCCATCTTTCACAGTAAATACCCTGGGCTCTCAGGATATATTTCCACCATGTGGGGAAAATAGATCACATTATTTGCATTTGAATGAAGGCCATTCATTGCAGTATTTCGAGGCGTTTTTTTTGGGTTCTTCCCCAGCACATATCAGAAATTACAAGGTCTAAATCAATATAAAAGTCTCGTTTGAAATGCAGAGTCTCTGCTTTCTAAATGCTTGCGCATATGGATGTATTATACCATTTAAAGGCTCGTAACATTTATCTCCATTGTAAAATCGAGCATTGAAAGTTACTCTGTCGCACTGATCCCTGAAGCTATAAGTAACACAAATGAATGAGGGGGAAATGGACAGACGGGGATAAAACATGTTTGTGACTGAAATTCAAATGGATGAGCGCCACCGTTGGAAAAAAGCAAAACAAAATCATTCAAAACAGATTACAGGAAAATGAGCAAAACCGTCTGCAAAATAATGGCTGGAAAGAAAACGTTAGGACCCAAAATGTCAACTCAGAAGAATCATGGAAAGCCACCAAGCTTCAAACAGAAAGTAAGACCATTACAAACCAAAACAAAAGCAAAAAAACAAAACACAAAAGCATTTTCCTGTACATTATACGTACCTGACATCTTCAAACAATAACTTTTAAAGACTTTCTTACCACAAGCACCCGATTCGAGGGAGACTATATTTCCCTAGAATCGGTTGGGTTCTGCCCTCTCCCTCTACTGCTGAGCTTACCAAACACAGCTCAATTTGAACCGTTTGCATCAATTTAGTTTTGTTTAACTGTTGATTTGTTTGGCTTATAATATAGATCTAAGAATGTTTTGGGGGCTGGAGGGAGTGAGCATTTCCTGTGCTTTCATCAGGCTGCACTATTCACTGTTTACATTAGCTTGAGGGTCCACAAGTTTGAGATCAGGCTGCTAGCACCTCGGTAACTATTTATGCCTACATAATATAAACCACTCCAATGTAACTTTAACTTTTAAAAACATCTCAAATTTCAAATTAGTACCAATTCTTGATGTGCTTTTTTAGGAAAATGGTTAACCGATTTATCCCACCACCAGCTAACTTTCAACACAACTGTCCCAGAGATCAGTAAGCTACGTTATTCAGAGCCATGTATATTCACTAAATTGAGTCACTGGATTGCAGTAATAATCTTCCATTTGAATATATATGTTAAAAATGTACATCCTCTCTTGGAAAGTATTAGCATTGAGTAGATTCTTGGTTTAACTTGGTTACAGTGCGGCAAGAAAGTCTGGTTGGAGTTACAGAAGTACCTGAAGATTTAGGCTCATGATTCTGGCACTGTATCAAAAGAGCCTCTTTGATCCAACCACAAGTTGTACCTTAAAACAAAAGTCTAATGGGTTAACTGCCTTAATGAATGATTGATAATCAACAACAATTGGTGGTGGTCTTAATAATAAGCCAACTGAGAGTTGAAGAGTTCTGCAATTGAAGATTTGTTTGAAAGTAACAAATGGCTGAAAATATTGGACTTGTCTAAAATGCTACTTTACATGCTACTTCAATATGTTCTTCACAGAACCCAAGTTGAGGACTGGTGCGGAAATCCTTGCCCTCAGTTTGTGGACCCTCTGCGACAATGTCTGAACCCTTTGCATCACTCAATAGCCATTGACTTTTAAGTGGTTTTCCCAAAATGCCTCTGCCACCCACTTGGTCAAGGCAGGAGTGTCTATCTCCACTAACCCTCAAGAATATGGACACATCCCCCAGAATTAATTATCCTCAAAGATATATCAACAAGTGGCGGGGGATATGGAGGGTGAGGTGAGTACTCTCTGCCAGACCATTTCAGGGGCTTTGGTTTGTAATTGTGGGCTGACCCAAGAACAGTGTCAACTGAACAGCACTGTACCAAGAAGGTAACAAACACAATACAATTTCCTTTCGTGCCTTCATGAGGAAGTCCAGTCTGCCATTTGGTGTCATTCAAAACTGATCTACAAACTCTTATATAATCTAGCCTATTAAGGTTTAACTCTCTGTGAGGATGACGATGCACTTTCCAGTCTGTGAATGTGATCTGAACCAATTCCATTTGGTGTATAGGATCTGCACTTCAAGGTTACTATATGCCTACATATACGCACTGTGTAGTTGGTTATACGGTGGACCCTCTTTAAACATGAAGTGGCAGATTGGGCTTCCTCTGAATGGCCGTCACTTACCTCACAGAAATCCACACTGTAATGTTTGTTTATGTGTTAGGTTGAGGGGCATTTGTGCTAAATTGCCTCTAACTGTTGAATTTGTCGCCTCCCTGACCTTGTTAAGGGTAAATCTGCACTACTTTACTTTCTGCTCAAGGGAAGACATCAGCAGATGTAGTGAACCACGTCTCCCATCTGTGACAGCCTGAGGGACAACGTCCCGTAACTCAAACAAGAAGCCTACGGTCCTCCCGCTGGCATACTTACTCTCTCACCTTTAGTTTAATGGATTTGCTTGGGCAATGCTAAGTGCTGTAGCTGCTTGTCGTGGTAAACGAAACCCGGACAGGAAGAGCAAAATAAAAAGGCTGAAAGCTATTTTTCTAGGTGTGATAGAGTAAATCAAACTAAAATGAAACAAAGTTGAACTTAAATCTGTGTACTGAACAGAAAAGAAAACCAGGTGACCTTAAGCTGCAGCAGGTGAGCTTTAGTTTCATTTCAGGAGACAAAGTGAAACGAAGAGCTAGAAAACAAAAGGGAAGTTGAAAGTGCACCGCATTGTTCCAGAATACAATATGTGAAGACACCAACAGTGGGACAGACATATAGAGATGGAACAGAAGGTGACACACACACACACAGCGTACAACATGCATTAATAGAGCGCCCCCCGGGGGTAGGGGGAGGTAATACATGCATTCAGTGCGCGCTCTCTCACGCTCAGGTGTTACGTTGTGTGTCAGTGCAGCAGTTTCATTGCATCCCAGCACCCATTCAACCAACCCCATCCCACCCATTCTCCACCAACAAGCTGCACAGGTAGAAACAGAAGATGAGTTAAAATGGTCCACATTTGCTGCCATGGCTTTCTGGCATCTTCGTCCCTTTAAACATTACAGCATTTCACATATTCTTTTGCTTGCTCAAAATACCTACATGTAGTCATGCATTCAGAATTTCCCATTTAAAACTTCCATATTGAAACCTTCGGTATGTTTCACAATACAAGCTGAACATAAGTAACCGCATTTTTTAGCACTGGGCACATGCCAGCTGCAAGGTTCCCCACAAGCACTGATGATTTCATGCACCGAATCATGATGCGACTCAGCGAGGGTGTATTTTTAGGCCGGAGGCTTGAATAATTCAGCTGGTCTTCCAGCGTAAATGCTGACTACCTGCAGGCGCCAATAATACACAGTGAGGGACTAGATGTGGTGGAAAGCCATGGCAGACCCTGGTGTCAATAATATTTTGTGCGCTTCAGTCGCATGGGAGGAAAAAAGTGCATTTGCTGTTGACACATGAAAAAGAAATATGAACACAGAAGAAAGAAGGGAGCACGCAGTGGAGCCAAACGGCACGCTTGCTGCGGATCAATCAGCACACATTGATTTGTTTGTTTCACATGTAGGAAACCTCTGAAGTACATAACTGTGACATAGAGAAACCCAGATGAAAGAATAACCAAACAAAGAAGGAAAAGAAGTGCATCTGACGCCATCCTGCCAAGGGGCAAGGAATCCATTAAACTAAAAACAGGGGTCATTTAAAAGTTTGGGCCTTAGACGCTTACACAAAATAAATTATGTCAAAAACAGAAAAGTCGTAGGTTCTTGTTCATGAAACGCAAGTGCAATAAAAAGTGCAAATCATACATACAGCCATTCTTACAGAAACCGATGTATTGAAGAGAATGCAACTATTTATGCAAGAATGTTTCTACAAACAATTTTACACAGATTTTTATCGTCTTCAATTTGTCAGCATGCACAGTAAGAAACATTAAAGAACATTTTGTTTTTGGCAAGTCGTTTGGAAATATTCTCAACAAAGCAACATCACCTTTGGTGCCTGCATGTAGCAACACGTTTGGCTCAAAGGTGATGCTGTTTTGCACAATTTAGATGCATAAACAAACAACACAAAGGAATAAGGCCAAAAAACCAAAAGCAACTGCCAGAAACTTAAACCAGGGACCAATGTTCAGTGAACACATATCTGCTGTAGACACAAGCACATCATCATTTACTCTTGACATTTCTGGATTCGATAAACAATATCCCTGGATTGGGAAATGGGGGTGAAGGTTACAGTGGCCCTCTCCAACAGTGTGTTGTTGTATACCGACCCCATTGAAAGCTCAAAATAGCCATTACTTCTTGGCATTTCTCAATCCAAATACAATGTTAGACTCCCCTCAACAACCAACCCTTCATTCGGGTCCTTAGGAAAAGAAATGGACTACATACTGGCTTGAGACGTCGTCTGGGCTAAGTCGTTGGTGAAGGCTCCAATGCCCTTGTTGGAGACGGCAGCCAGAGTAAAGATGTACTCTGTATTTGGACGTAGGCCGTCCACCACATAGGAAGAGGTTGGAGCAAATTTTTTCTTACCCTGTTTGATGAAAAACAATAAGGGTTACTTCTAAACGAGAAGCACAAGAACGGTCCTGACATCATCATGCTGTATGTTTGGGAAGATTTATATGAAGGAGGCACCTGAGGTCCATCTTTGCCCTCTTTGTAATGCAGTTCATAACTGATGATTCCCTCTTTCTCAAAGGCTGGTTCCCATGTTAGCTCAACACCTGTGTCTGACACCTCTCCAACCTGGAAATTGGTGGGCTGTCCTGGGACTACAAACGGAGGCAATGTTGACAGTTTGATAGACAGAAAATACAAAAAAAGATTTAAAAACTGAATGTATAGTGAGGATGTTGGAAGTGGATAAAATGTTTTACCAGGTTAAAGTATTGCTCACTTAACACTGGCTAAACATTTTTTTGCCAACCTAATGACAGATTTCCTGATCACAAATCTCACTTTGCAAGATCATTACCTCACCAGGTACTAAGAATGGATAATTATAATTGCTGAACTCACTTTACTGCATTGTTAGCCCACCAAACACTGATGACAGGCATTTCAATAGCTAAACTCGCTTTGCTACACCATTAGCTTATTCGATACTAACAAAAAGATTTTCAATTGAGACGCTTACCTTGCTGCATTGTTAGCTCACCAAAATGGAAACATTTCCAATTGAGAAACTCATCAACTGCATTGTTGACCTCCCAAATAATAATAACATATATTCTTAACCACTAAACTCACTTTAGCCTGCTAGCTCCCCATACTAGCAGTGATCGCAGCTATTTTTCAGCCATTAAACTAAACTATTAGATTAACCCAGACTTTACCCAGAAGGTAAAGTAACCTTGTTACATCTTTTACACTCAAAAATGCAGACTCAAACTAACCTCCTTGAAGCACTTTGACATGAATGGGATCTGAGAAAGGTCCATCTCCAACAGATGTGAAAGCCAGAACTCTGATGGTGTAGGTTTCAGAGGTCACCAGACTCTGAATGGTGGTGAGCACGCTGTCCTGGACATTGTGGATCTGCCACATACTCATGGGGAGAGTTGGGTCCATGGTGTAGTAGACCCGATAGCCCTTAATCTGTCCATTGGGCTCATCCGGCTCATCCCAGCGTACCAACACAGTGTTCTGCGAGATGATACGGGCCTGGATGTTTCTTGGCGGGCTGGCGGGAGCTTGCTCTCCAGTCCGAGCCTCAACCGGTTCACTGGGTGGGCCTTGCCCAATGGTGTTGAAGGCTGAAACACGGATCTCATAATCTGTGTTGGGAGAAAGTCCTCCAATGCTGTAGCGAGTGGTGGTGATGGAGTCCACAGTCTCAAACTTGCTCTCGGGAGACTTGGCGCGATACTGGATTATGTAATGAGAGACAGGCTCAGGATTCCCACTGTCCCAGGTGATGGTGATACTGGTGGCAGTAGTTTCAGTTACGACAGGGGTACCTGGAGGTTTTGGCAAGGCTGTAATGTGGGGATAAGAAAATACACAGGTGTAAGCATTCATGAGACTAGACAGCATTTAAAATTGATGCTTCTGACATGGGTTTAATTTCGTTTAACCAAAGCACCCTAGAGCAACCTTGGATGATTCTTACACTTGACAGTGATCTGGGCCACAGTCTCAATGATGCCCAGGCTGCTCATGGCCACACAGGTGTAGTTGGCTGACTCGCGGACGCTGTTCAACTCAAGAACGTTCCTGCCCACTGGCATCTCATCCTCAGGCGTCAAGTCCTCAGAGTTAAGCATCCACTTGACGTAGGGCATAGGCGAGCCCACGGCGACACAAGTAATGTTGACGCTACCTCCCGGCATGATCTCTTGGCTGGTGGGTAGGATGGAGAAACGTGGCGGCACACGGCGAACTGCGAAGGGTGGACGAATGGCGACAAGAAAAAGAGAAAGAGAAAGGTAACAAGACATGCCGATGAAAATGAGCCTTTCTTTAGAACACACAATGTTGTCTAAAGAGAGGACAACAAATGATAAATAAAGAGACTAAACAAACTTCACAAATGTTTGGATTTATACAAATTAAAATAATGATAAAGTAACTGAATTAACAGAATTGCTACACCAACAATATAGATTGACATTAAAGCAACAAATTCATAGCAACAAGGTTTCAAAGACTAATATTTGACCCATCACAGCACAATTAACTGCACAAAAATCTATTATGAGTTTCTCATCTTTGGAATGTGGAGATGTCTGTGTGACTTAAAAGAAAAGAAAATATGTGCATTGTTACAAAGTAAAAAAGCTAGAGCAATTTCTTTGTAGCCTTTCTAAGGGAATAGAAAAGTGTGAAGTAACTTAATAGGCCAAAAAATCCTACAGATGTACCACTGTATGCACACATTGGTACATAGGTATACTATGATCTGTAAGTCCCTCCAAGAGGGACTAAAGATGAGAAACCTTAATCAGATTTTTATGGTTGAGAGTAGATCAACTGGACAAAGCCTTTTTAAGATCTGACACGCTTCCATTAATAGATGCAGCTGTCATTTTCACAGACATCATGCAGAAATAGGTAGAGGTCAACCAAAGAATAAATGGGAACAATAAAACCAGAGAGAAGAATTTGAGATAAAAATGCATAGAGGAATATAACTGAAGGTTCGCTAGCATGCCCGGACAAAAGACAACTTGAGAGGGGAATAAAAAGAAATATAAGAGAATAAAACGCGCAAAAGAGCCAGATAGAGGAAGAAAGGGAAGGGTTGGGTAAAGGAACGAGGGGGGGTAACCCACTTAAATGCAGAGAAAGGCTTTTTAATCGTCTCCAGCCAATATGACGTAATGTGACAGGATTGTATTGTCACATTGCGGTCCTGGCTAGAGGTAACACAAAATTTACAGTGGAAATTCTTGATTCAGTCAATCTGTAGCTGTCAGTTCAACTTAACAAACTTTCACACACA
>CAIGQZ010032594.1:3787367-3804365 GCA_903798205.1 Danio tinwini
TAAGATTCCAAACCTACAACACGAGAGAACAGATGAAGGATCTGTGAGGGGGAGAGGACTGGACATGAGTTATGGCGTAGATGGAGTTAGCCAGGTTATAAAATAGGTTATTTTTTTCATTGCCTGTCTGGTATCTTCATTCTTGTATCCTCTTGTATGCTTTTTGTTACATGACTCACTGAAGGTCAAAGAGCATGGAAACTACAGACTCTGGACTACAGATTCGTAGAATCTGTTCCAATACTTATGAAGCACCCCTAGTATACATTTCTAATGTTAAACAACTCCTTATGTTACACAAATACTGCTGAAAGAACTGTTTCCAATAGAGTACGATCACAAGACTCTTTAAATACACAGTACATCTAAGTATTGAGTAAATGTGTACATCTATAATAAGAATGAAATATCATAAAGCCTTCCATATTAGCCAATGTTAACATGGAAAAAATTAAAAGTTGCTGTATGTCTACACATGCAGCTGGTTATCCTTGCAAGGTTTTGGAACAGAGCAATAGAATTACTATTAGTGTTCAGGTTAGAAAGTGCTATCTATTTTGTTTGGCCCGAGAAGAAATGGTCATGCCCAACTGAGCCTGGTCTCCCTCAAGGTTTTTTTTCCACTTCACTTTCATCAATTGGTGAAGTTTTGTTCCTTGGCCACTGGCTTGCTTGGTTTGGGACTTGTGGAGCTACACATCGATAGATTTGCTCTTGTGTTTGGACTTTCAGCAGTGAAATTTATCCACACCGAACTGAACTAAACATAATTTTAACACTGAAAACTGGGCTGACACAGTTTCAGTTTACTAGAACTTCTATGTTAAGCTGCTTTGACACAATCTACATTGTAAAAGGGCTAAAGAAATAAAGATGAATCTAGCTGAATTGAATATTTCATGTCAAATCTAGAATTGTAAAGTTTGGCTTCTCTAAGAATCTTCCCAAATTGGTGTTGATGGATGCAAATGACAATGAAACAGGAAGTAGGGTGGCACTGAGTGTGTCCTAAGATGGTGATGGTGGGGGTCATGCCTCATTTACATTGGCAAGAGGAGAAAGGAAAGACAGTGGGACAGCAATGAGTGCTGGGGCTAGCTCAGGAAATAAAAAGAAAAAAAGAAAATGAACAACCCCACATATACAGTACACAGACGAGGACAGGAACAACAGGTAGAGACAGGGCACAAGGCAGAACAAGACCTAGGCTGCAAGACAGCTGACGGGGGGGCGGACAAACTGGAAGGACACAATGGTGGACGGACATGTGGGGTAAGAAACAGAAGGGAAATCACATGGGGAGTGAGAGGTGGGGATTGGGGCAAAGAGGAGACTGTAACCATGGGCCAACTGGAGTAAAAGCATGTGGGCTTTACTTCTCACACAATGGGGCTTGAAATACATGATTAATCTCTCAGCATCGCCTTGGAAGACAGCAGCCATAGAGCATAACGTCCTGAATTTGAAACTCAACACCACCGAAAGCACTGTTTAAATCTAGTTTAAACGATGGCGTCAACATTTGTATTGGAAATTTTTTCGAAACATTACATTTATGAATTGACATAGTTAAAAGAATACTGTCACAGCACCAGGCTCAACCAATACATAACATATTCGTAAAAAACTTGTGAGCCAGTGTGACTTTGGTTGGTGTCTATTGAGAAAAAAAAATTATAACTCAATCCAGTTGAAGAAGTTTACTTTATGTCATTAGGTTATATTTCTTTAACAGCGTATTAATGCATTTTATCATCAGTTTATTCATGTTGACATTTTTTAATGCGTTTTTTTTCCAAAGGAAAATTGAACAAGTTTTTAGACCTAAATTACTTTCTGTGGCAATTACACCAACAATGCAAAAGAGAATTTTACTGAACCAGAATTGCTCCTTTAGTTAAACAGAAATATACTTTTTGATTCATAAAGAAAATAAATGACAGCAAAACAAACAATGACATACTGAAACACTCCCCCCATATAAATGCATATTGAACAAATGTTCAACAAAGGTGAAAGGGCAGCCCACATATCACAAGGTGCATGCATGACCGTGATTGCAAGAATGACGTCAACAGAGCGGCACCAAATTATTAACCAGGCCTACCGCTACAATCAACACACATTTGAGGCATGCAACCCTCCCCAAGTGCAACATCCTAAGGGAATCCACACAATTGAAATGTCAAAATTGGTGAATTCGTCACAGCACACACAGACATCACAGCGCAGTTGTGTTTTAAAAAGGTCTGTAGAGAACAATGACAAAACACAGTGCAACATGAGCGACAAGACAAGTGTGATCCTTCTAGCGTGGATTAATGATGGACAGGCCCGCACGTAATCCTGAACTGACTTTAGGGAAAGAAAAACAATTCAATTAATGGAATATTAGAGAAGGAACCACATTCAATACAACGTATTACGTGTGGGCCTGCTGACGGGTGATGCAACATTTGGCCATTCGTAAAGCCAAAAGGCTAAAAAATAAAGTTCACTTCCGAGAGTGAGACAATGAACTTTGGTTAGTTGAGTGAATGAGGGCTGCAACCTTTCACCTTGCAAATTATTCCCAAATTGGACTAGAATCGCGACTGGAATCTTAAATCTTATTCAAACCGGTCATCTTCTGAACGGAACAATCATTTAAAAAGGCCGCGAGGAGCTTAGCAACTTCAAAGTCAATGGCAACAAAGCATGACGCACTTTAGGCTTGAATAAACTAGGGAGATCATAAGCGGGTCTAATGTTTTTTAGATGCATGTCGACATTTACGGCTGGAGCTATCACCGCATCGTCCTCGCTTGCTTTGCTTTGAAATGCCATTGCACCAAGCCATTGTGGGATTTATCTAAGTCCTGACGCAGCTCGAATCCTGACGTTTGATGTGCAATGCCGTTCTTCACTGTGATATTTGAAGGAATATGGAAGCGTCCAATTGGACAGACACGCTCCTCATTCACTAAAACCAGGAGCCCAGCAGGCTGAGAGCGATCTCTTTGAGGTCCAAAGTCGAAATCCCATTTCAAGCCCAATGTAGAGAGAAAAGCAACTCAAAAGGACAGAGAAAGACAAAATAGGCCAAAGAGTGCCTCACTCCTTATAGTTTTAGACTAAGGCGGACATTTGTGGCCGTTTTGGTGAGACAGTCTGTCCAGCCCCCAAAATGAAGGTAGGAAGGGAAGCCAAAATAATGTGCAGCCCTTTAATGTCACCTTGAAGCTGAGATTACACCCTGTTTGATGTCCCAAACCCGCAATAATCATCCATTTCGCTTGAAGGTAGCGAGGCGTATTTGCATGCAGACGGCAGGGGTTCCCCATATTAACATACACACCTCTGCCGCTGCAATGCAAAGCAGCCAAGGAAGGGGTTCAGACCGTGTTCTAGCAACGGAGCATTTGTAAAACATTACAACCTCTGATCAACTGATTACGACATAGTGTTCAATTAGTGTCCGAGGCGTTTGAAAAACCTGCGCCTTTTAGTTCTTTTATTTGGATCAAAGTTAACAAGGAGATAGGGTGTGATCTAGCTTGCGTTTACATTGTTACACCTAAAAAAATATCATGCAAGGACATGCGACACAACCCAAAGTGGTGACAGTGGGATTCTCATGCATCTACATGCGCATACATTGAATATATTCAAGCATTTGGCATGGCACACACTTCAGCTCAGCCTTCCAGCATCTACGAGTGGATCTGGCAGGGGTCTCGCTTTCCTCTACTAATTACTATTAATATGCCCTGGGATTTTGAATGCTTAACATTTTGGCTTCGGCTCTGCATTGTATGGATTTGAATGGCAGAACGGGCGAGAGCTTCATTGTCAGGCAGCAACAATGAAAGATTAGCAACTTCATTGAAACAAGAAGAATCGTAATTTCGCTTATTAATTCGCCACGAAATAGAAGAGAACTTGATAAGTCGAGGCTCACAGTGGGAT
Organism: Danio tinwini; assembly: GCA_903798205.1. Lineage (NCBI taxonomy): Eukaryota > Metazoa > Chordata > Actinopteri > Cypriniformes > Danionidae > Danio > Danio tinwini. Next base: position 3,791,316 of record CAIGQZ010032594.1, read on the forward strand.
TTCGTCATATGGAAGCAATTAACTGCCATGCCTGAGGTAGGCGACTAACAAGGAGACCATCAAGATCAAATATAAAGTGAAATCTGAAAAGAGCAGCTAGCCATTTTAACTATTTGCGAGCATGATATTAGCTAAAAAAATGTTCATTCATTTGAGACTTCTGTGTAAAAGAGACTTCTTGAGATTTCTGTGTAAAAGATTTCCATTTGCTACTCTTAATCCCTTAAAGATCCTTCAATGTTATGGCCACAGCTCATTCTGATTAGCGTGCAGCTAAGGAAAGCTAATGCGCTCTATCTACATGCTAGGAAGCAGTAACAAGCTATCAGGGTAAAAGTGCACCAGATATCACAGTGGGAACAGCCGGATATGAGAAATAAAGCTCTGCCAATAAATGCCAGACCCTGAGAGACAGAGTAGCGGCAAAGCGCACTTCATTATTTATACCCCCAAATCATGTGGCGTCACTCCCCTCCCAGCAACACCATGTCTGTATAAAAATGAATAATTTAGAGAGCCATTTAGTCTCAGACATCACGAGATAGCCGGCAACACGTTAGCATTAGCCAAGTGAAGCAGAGGCTCTTGTTCTTTGTCATTATCCTTGACAGACAGACAAACAGCCATCTAAAACCTCACTACACTTAGAAGAGGGATGAGATATCAGTCGAGAGCTATCCATCCGCACGATTGGACAAACTTGTCTGACTAAATGCAAGCTTTACGCTTGGTTTGTCATTCTAAAGCTAAAAAAAATGACAATTTATGAAGAGCAACTTCCCCTCACCCCATACCACAACTGATAAAGATGGGTTGTTGATGTTGCATTGCATTTTCAGTCCCACAGACATGAATATAATTAATATTATCATCATTTAAAATTTAATAACTTGGTCCTATATGCTAATTTTAAATAGGCAAACCCATTAAATCTTTAATTAGATCATGTGACTGAAGCCCATGACGTGCACATGTTCAATTTTATCCAAAGTTCTGTTGTTTTTTTGGTCGTTTATTGAAAATGTCCAACAATCCCAACAGGTCATGGAGAAAAAAAATATTATTCATAACTTCATGTAAAATCAACAGTGAAGGTAAATCGCTGTCACAAATTGCTAACTGTATATTAATAAGAGTTTTTTCTGTGATTTTGCCATGTCACACCATAGGACATTTTTTATGGTACAACCGAGTAAAACAAAGTGAAAGTTAGTGACTCCTTATATTTTCTCCAACGTCAGACTTAAAACTACATAACTATAACTAATGTTCTTTACAAATTGTTTTTTTTACTGCCCATTTATTTAATGCATCGTGTTTTAAGTATGTTTAGATATTTACACTGAAAAAAACGCCCTCACAAAGTCCTAAAAAATGTGTGTGGGTGAACATAAATGTGGTGAATGTGAAACAGGATTGTAGTGCCTGGGTGCATTAGCATAAAGAGACTTGCAAACAAAGCATCAGCTTTTGTTCTGGTCCAATTTGGGGTTTTTTAATATGGCGATATAGGAACCACACTGGCTACGAGGGCTCAAGCGAATGATAAATCCTCAGTTGATTGAGCCTGCGGACTGCGAAAGGGCAAGAGGCAGTCAGTCATCACGAGGATATATCGCTAGCTAGTTGCTGCTGAGGAATAAAGTCTGTTTTCTGGGGAGGCTGCATGTACTGCGGAGATCATTATATCTGCCACAGATCCAAACTAATTAGCAGAGCGACATTGCAAACCAAAATGCAGCTTTTGTGCGCACAAACGGCTTTGTAATTCAGAAGATGGCAGGAAAACTGTCTGAAGAAAGTCACAACAATGCACAGAAACACAAACCACATCTAACAAGCCAGAACAAAAAAAACTAAAGGAGAATGAAACTAAGGGTGCACATTACACAAACACCACAACACAAGGAACGGACTAAATGAGTCGCCAACAAAGACTCAAACCCAAGGAAATCGTAAAACACACAAGGAATGCACGACAGCCAAAGGAATTGCGTTTTGAGGCATGCAAGCGCAGTTACATTCTCCCATCATGCATCAGTGCTCGTTTGCTTTCAAATGCGAGATTGTCATGACAGCATGTGCACATAAGCAGTTTCTCTGGGCAAAAAGCAATACTGAAGGATGCAAACGAGAAAAGGCCCCACAATGCAAACGTAAACGTAAAAAACGTAAAACGAACCCGAATCAGCGGGTTAGTTTATACTACTTTTAAAATGCATTTAAATTTCACAGAATTTAAAACTGGATTAGCAGCTGGATTTTAAGCTCCGAATTGCCAATGATAAGTCATGGTTAAGGTTTTAATACACTTTGATTTGTCGTTCTTTTTTAATGTGGGTTAAAAAAAGTGATAAAAGAAAAAACACACCAACCTTCTCGAAGCTCTGAGGGATGTAAAGGGGTTGATGCAGAACACAATGACATGAGGAGAAGAGAAAAATAGGGGAAACACAGAGAGAGTAAAAAAGGCCACCTCAAGGCTTTTAGCTGCTACAATTCTCTGACTGATGTCGCCTGATTATTTCTTTTTTGCGTGATAGTATGTCTGCTTAACGCCTTGACCTGCTTTGACCCAAACAGTCTGATTCACCCCAGTGGTTGCTCGCAAAAAGCGTTCGACCGCTGGAGTCAATTCAAGCATGTTATAACAATGCAAAATTACAAGGTCTTTAGCCACCTGAAGAGCTGCCGCTGCGGCTTTAATTACAGAAACAAAACAAAGAGACAAAAACAGAAATCAATGGAACCAAATCAAAGCGAGCGTACAAATAAAGAGCACATAATTAGCATTAAAGTTAGCAGCTACAATCAAGACACCCGACTCTAAAAGCATGTGGCTTTTGCCATGTAAATGCACATTAAAAATGTTTAAAAATGGGTTTTCTCCGTCGTAGCTGCTAATTTCAAGAACAGAAAACATTTTTATTGTACTCGATAGATGAGCTTTGAAAACAAACCAAAAGGAGACGGGATACTCTCTTAATGCAGTATGCGCATAATCAGTGAGAAATTTGCATGGCTATGTTGAATTAATTAATTGAATGGATTTCAGAAATCTCCAGTCACCTAATTACTGGAATGTCACTAGGAATCAGATCAAATGTTATTGAACATCTAACACTGTTTAAGGTCTTGGAAATATTGAATATTTTGCCTACCAGGTCTTTAAGACAGAGGTAAATGGGGTGTGTTTCCATTAAATATACTGTGGAGTTACTGTGGTGAAAAACATTAATGCTTATTACATTCATAAAACGGACATAACTGATACAGATCACCAACAGTTATTATTGATAATCTCAATTACAAATGATCCGTTTTTCAACTTGTAAATCTTCTCATAATTTCTGCCTGTTTGTCTCAAAGTGATCCTTCTGTCATCATTTACTTATTCTAATGTTGATCTAAACATTTATTGATTCTTCTCTGGAATACAAAATAAGAAAAAAAATAGCCTATTCCTTGAAAAACCTGTCGCTGAAATATTTGTATTCTGCGGATGTAGAAAATTCACACAGGCTGCATTAGAATGACATGTGTAAATGATGACAGAAGTTTCACTGAAACCGTAGCCATCGTCTTGAGATGGACCGCCCGCATCTTCTCTACTGAGAGAACAATAATAACTATAATAATGAAAAGACAACTCCCTGACCCATTTCATAATGTAACGGCGAGTGAATAATTTATCCGGAACAAAGTTATTTGGTACACAGCGGGTAAAAAACCTCATCCAATATGCTGTCTTTTTTAATATGCATTAAATAAATAATACATGCGCAAAATGCATCTCCCTCGATTTATTAAAGTCATCAACCTGGAGATCCTCTTAAGGTTAGCGGCGAGAGCCGTCTGTGCTAATGCATTGCCTTAAAACAGTCTCAGACATTCCATTAAAATAATGACTATTGAACCAAACAGAGAATGTTAATTATTTAGATCTAGCAATTAGCAGATTGAGCAAAAACGTATACACTTGTGATTAGCAACATGCATATTTTGAGATCAACACATTTTTTTTTGTTGCAACCTTTTTACCTTTTCAGATGGAGTTTGCATTTTGATTGGTTGAGTGCATCGACCAATCAAAATCAAGACTTACCGTCATCCTCTTCAACCTGAAAACTCGATTACATGATATTACCTGTATGACCCCACGCTTCCATCGGAAGAGAAGACTGAAAACTACCCATTAAGAATTGTGCATATTCAGTTACTGAAATATTAGTTCATATACAACAGGTCATGTGACCTGTCGTACTCATAGAATCTAATTGTTTTGTTTTTTTTTCCGATGGGCTCCAGGCTTCTCCCTACCTCGCACATACAAGTTGGCAGGGGAAGAGTATCGGACGCCTTCCACATTTGACGCCACACACTCGTACTTCCCCTGGTCCGTTTCCTCAGTGTTTTCTATCTGCAGGGCACCTGGGAGAGCAAAGAAAAAGTACACCCCAAAGTAAGGGATGAAAGACAGAAAAAAGAAAAAAGACAGAGAGAGAGAGGGAGAAGAAGACAAGCTATTAGAGGTTTGAAAGTAACAAGTCTGTCAGAAAGCATTTGATTTTGTATGTTTGGTGCAGCATCGTACGTATCCTCATAAATTGCTCAAAGGCTTTTCCCGTTTGAAAGCGAACTTCGCCTTTTAACGCGATGTGTTGAATCTGAGCAGTTCCACACTCAAGGCAAGAAAAAATTACACTGATCTAAATATGTCCGAACGCATCCCCCATCAAACGCAAAGGGAAAAAGGACTAGCAGCTGTGTTATGGTGTATGCAGGACTGCTGGATCGCATCAATCAGTGTGTCGGGAAGTATCAGGGTGTGGAAGTCGAAGGAGATAAAGCGGCGCCCGGTCCCGATGGGAGGGCAGTTGGTGCGGGTCAAGACTGAGTGTGAGCTGAACATCCATTAGTTCATGTCGAAATGTGCTGCGCAGGGGCTGAAGCCTAGCACAACACTTAAATCCCACGGCATGAATTATTTCAGCCGGTCCCCCAGGAGCTGTAGTGGTAGTACTCATGTCAGTGCGTACAGTGGAACTGAGAATGGCTATTGGCTGTACATGATAAACACTTAATATTCCACTAAATCGCACCCCAGGGTTCGGCTGTAAAGCCAAGGTCGTTGCCGTGTATGCCAAAACACATGCAAATCAAAGTTTGAGAGTCGATCAAAACGGTAACACTTTAGCTCGAGTACCAATTCCCACAATAAATTAGTGGCTTAGAACCTGGCTATTAATAATTGGCTGTTATTGGTGCTTTTAAAGTATGATCTTACTCTACATCCCTAATCCCAAATCCTACCTAAACCTCAACTACTACTTTTTAACTATTACTAAGGAGTAAATTAAAAAAGCAAAAGGTTAATAGTCTTACAAGTCTAAAATGTAAAGTCTTAGTTAATTGTTTGTTAATAGCAAGAATTGTACCTTAAAATAAAGTCTGACTATCACAACGTTTATAAAACGAAGATGGAAAGAGGGCCTGAAGAAGAACTTCATGCTTTCTTATGCAATTAAGCCTATGCAACTTCATCCTGGAATAACCTGATGACATGTTAAGAGTCTTATTCAGATTACTAAAAAAAGATTTGGGTATTTTTTAGTTTGAGTTAGGGGCAGGTTTTGTTGAGCAGCTTTAGGGAGATAGTCATTCCTGTTTTCAGGCATCATTTTCATTATAAGTAATGTAGTATGCCTTTTTTGCCACCAAATTGTCGCAGTGTAACATGTTTAAGCCAAATCACAAAAACCCAACACCATAATAGCCCGTTTCCACTGTACGGTTTCGACGGTATGGTTCGGTACGCTTTTATGGCCATTTCCATTGTTAAAAGGTACCTAAAAGCGAACCATACCTTACCACTTTTTGGGTACCCTTTGCAAGAGTACCTAGCACAACAAAAAGGTACCAAAATATGAAGCTACAGAGATGCGTCACTTGCTCATGCAACAAGCCAGGAGTATGAAAACAAAGGAACCGCCATTTTTAAATACACAGCTGAGACATTACACCGTAACATTATAGACATATAATAACGAGCCATGGTCGATCCGAGCTTAAAAAAAACTTTGTCGTCATCTTGATGAACAGTCACAAAGCCAACAAGAAGAGCAGAGTTTACCCTGTGCCTCATAGTTTTTTACAAGGCCATCTAAAGCGCGAGCGGTTTTGCTTTCTCGTGCTCATCTATCGCTCGCCACAAGTTCATATTTGAAATAGCGAACTTCTTGAGCTGATGATAATAACGTGCGCGTGATTATTGAAGTGCTTCTGACATCCGATCCTTTCAGTAATGCACAAACGCAAGAGTGAAGCGAGAAAAAACAAAGGAGCTAATGATTCTTTCAGCAACCTGAAACATGAACAAACTGCTGTGTTTAACTATTATCATGACCTTTTGGACTATTATGAACTCTGAATTACTTTCTAACAAAGGTTACATGTGCTGGTGAGGATTAAAGATACAGATGAGAGGTTTACACTGACTGTAGGATATATGTTGCATGCTTTTGAACTCAAATAAAGACTAAATGTGTGCTGTGTGTAGTTTATCTGCAATTGGTAACATCAGAGACTGTAAGAGGCTGTATGTGTTCATATGTGTTGCATTTATTTTATATAATTGCAAACATTACAGTAGGCTATTTCGCATTCATTGATCTAAAGTTATAATCAAATCTTGTACATAGAAAGGTTAGTAATAAACATTTATACAGAAGTATTTATGTGTGTAAAGCATCTGTTTTGTGAGAAGTGCTTCTCATATAGTATGTTAGCGACTCGTACAGCTTTACTGTAGACATTTCCTCGAGCGAGAATGAAGTCGACTGAAACTTTCTGTCGTACACCATGTCCACCAACAGAGTACCATTGGTACCCTTTTAGCAGTGGAAATGCATGCCTGATAAAGGTGACCCATACCGACCCGTACCATACCACTCAGTGGAAATGGGCCATTTGACATATTGACATAAACTGCCTACATAAAAAAAAGAGAAAGTTTTGCATGCACCTGTTACATTACAGCTAATGAATATTTTTGAGGGCTCTTAACAGTATAGGGATTGGATTTTTGCCTCTTATTTTCATAGGCTGTCAATGGAGAAGTATGCTTTTGGTTACCAGTAGGTATTTATTTTTAAGTGTACAGTAAATGTTAGCTGTTTACAAAAAAATAATAATTAACTAAAACCAACAAAACCATAAATGATACAAACTAAAACTAATGGAAATAAAAAGGAATGGGTAACACTTTAAAATAATGGTCCATTAGTCCATGTGTTTACTAACACGAACAAACAATTAGTACATTACTGTATTTATTCCTTTTCGTTAACGTTACCTAATGTTATTTAAGTGTTTGTGTACAACTTTGCATTTTAAAAATGCATTAGTTAATGTTGATAAATGCTTTACAAGATTAGTAAAAGCTTAGATATGCTGTTAGACCACTATTCTAAAGTGTTACCAATCAATATAAAGAATGCTAAATCTTGAACTCTCCCTGCACCAACATAAAATGCCAGAACTTCTCAACATGAACAGCTGTGATTGATATATGCAAATAGATTGCATTTCTCGAACAATCAACCACCTTTTCATTTACTCACTAAGCAACCCCAACCTGATTCTTCTTTTATCTGACTTTGAGTGCATTTCGACAGGAAACATCAACACAGCCCTCTCTCCTGGAGAGACATTCATTCTGGCCGAACGAAGACGTCAACCGTCGGCTGCCACCACATGTGGTGCCGGGACATCAGCAGCAGGGACTCCCCGCTGCGGTTTAAGCGCACAGTCGGCATCCTGTGGAACATTCTGAGTGCCAACCAGATTCTGGCTTCTGGGTCGATGACTCACACCTGCTCACGGCAGATCAACAGCATGATGGGATCAGGGAGTTTAGAGGCGTGGCAGGAACAGACAAAAATGGAAGGTGGATTCTAAAGTGTGTGCGCAAAAATGGAAGGCGGATTCTAAAGTGTGTGAGCTTCCACATGGATCGTTTGATGTGCACATTGCTGGGCAACAGCGGGCGGCTGGGCAACAGCAGGTGGAATTGTTGAGCTTTCTAAAGTCTCCTCAGGTGCGCAGTCCAAGGGGACTCGCTCACGCAAAACCTGTGCTATGTGATGCGATGAAAAATCTGGTGGAAATCTCCACCAGGCCTTCATCCTACATCCCCCATCTATTCTGGAGCCTCCAAATGTAGAAAACAGGCGGGAATATTAATATTCAGGCCATAGTCTGGACCACGTTAGTCCGCAATGACACTCCTCGAAGGGGTAAAGAGACAACTATAACCCTCTGGGGTCTGAGGTTATTTTGGGGCCCTATCACATTTGTGCTTATTTCAGCTACTTATTACATAGTATTGACCACCAATTTTTTTTTTTTATTCAGCACAAACTGTGCTATAATAATATGTGCAAAGTTTTAATGTACATGCTTGTGTTTCTTAAAAAAATTATGAGTGGTTAGTAGATTTTGGAGAAAAATGTAGCTGTAATAAAATTGCTAAAAAAACACACACTTAATGGGCCTTAATAAGACGTTTGAGTAACTAGTCTTGTAGGCTAAAATATTTACTACACAATTATGTGAAAATTATTCTGTTCTCTCATTTAAAGATAACATTACAATGATTTACATTTTGCAAAGTCTGTTTTAGGTCAGAATACCGTGTGTGGGAGTGACAATGGTCATGAATAATTCACAACTGGAGAGACAAAAGACACTCCCCCACTGGCTAATGTTCACCCATCAAGGATGTCCAGCTGCAAAAGCTAGCCCAAACTAAATGCTTGCTGTATTATGACCATGAAAACACTCTGGGTAACCAATGTATGTGCGCTTATGCAGCATGCACAAAAATATATATTTGAAATGGTATAAAATATGTTGGCAAAACTGTTGTAAAAAAACTTTCTTGTGCATCAATCCAGCATTTAATAATAATTTCTGAATGACTCAGACACTGAAGCAGCGTAACGACAAAAGCTTTAAACACAAGAATAAATAATATTTTAAACATGAAAAACAATTACTTTTAATAAACATAATATTTTAAGACCTTTTATATAATACATATATTGGCCAAAGAATCGCAGCCTTAGTTAACTTTTTCCAAATGTTTGACAGGATCAACTAATGTGAAATACATAAAAAATAAAATAAACTACACGTATAACATGCGTCATGTTCTGAATAATGCAGCACCAGATCATGGTGTTCCCATGAGGTTAAATAGGTCATAATTCCAATTCATTCCTGAGAATGAAAATGAAACGGCCTTTCTAGCAAGCGCGCTGTGTTTGTTTGTGGGCGTGCACGAGTTTAGGTAACTGTCGTCATTATTAAAGAGCCGGGGTGATGCGCGGTCTGCCAGGAGAATTCTATAGATTACCTAGCGAGACAAGATTTGTTTTCAAAATGAGTTGGAAAGTTCACCTACCAAGCTTTATGCCGGCATGTCTCTCATGTATTCGTGGAAGTTGCACATTTTTTTCTGACCACAGTTTGTATGTTGCGTGCGTCTCAAGTGGACGATTGTAATAACAAAGCCTTGTGGGCGTGGTCACATTAAAAATAATGAGCTCAGACTGAGAAACTAGACGTAGTGTTGGTTTCATAGTGATTACTTTATCAAGCAATATTTGTTTTCAGCATGCACTCGCTGCATGACTTCAAGCTTTCTATAGAGACACGTCTCATGTCTGTGTGCTTTGTTTTCGCGGAGTTTCAGTGCATTTTAGTGACGCTTTTCTAAAATCCGTTCATGGAGAGACAAAAGAAAGAATGCCTAGACTGTATGTTTTCCTTATTTTGCAAAAGCACACACTTTTGTTGTCATTGTGAGTGTACACATAAAAAAGTAGACACCTAATAGATTCGATTGAAGTATCGCTCTTATCTGTACGATCAAAACTAAAAGTGTCATTTAAGTTCTTTTCGGCATTATCAGAAGACGCCACAAATCACATATATGTGGCTGCCTACCCCTGAGGGTTAAAAACAATCTGGAAAATCTGGTGGTAAAATGTTAAGATATAGTCCATAATCTATGTATTTATAATAATGTTTCACACACATCCATCAATAAATTTGTTTCTTTGCATGGTCTATCATTTTTCAAAACAAGACAGGACATTTATATAATGTTATTTAGATAACCCAAAAACCCTGTGCTACACGACACGACACGTCAGAAAATCTGGTGAAAACCTCCACCAGACCTCCGTCCTCCTTCCCCCCATCAATTCTGGAGCCTCCGACTGTAGAAAACAGGCACGGATTTTAATGTTATTGGAGCAGGGGCTGATAAATAAACCATGGCACAGTGGCGTGCCAAGCTCTTGGGAAGCTGTGAACTCTCCCCGTCTCACCATTGCTGGGGTCGTAATTGTAGCAATGCCCTTTTCTATGAAAAGCTAGCTAATGATTGAGTAATGTCATTGAGGAAAGAACACAGCATATCGTAATGCATTAAACACAAATGAATTCCCAAAGGCTCTAAAGCAAGCTAAATTTCTCAGGGCTCCTTCCTGCCTGAACCTGACTATTTTGGGTTCTCCTGCTTGCTATTCAGCCGATTTGACGATTCCCCACTGACTTCATTACATATTTGCAGCAGTGATTTTTTTCCCCCCTTGCCTGTTTCCGCCTGTGTTCAGATAAGTTCACTGAGAATATATGATTCTTTAGCTATATCTCTCAAATCTATCAATCAATATTCTTGTCCTTACTGCTCATTACTACGACGAGGAAGAGTTAGCATAAAGCTAATAAAGGTTTCGGTATTCTTTTCCTAGATAAAAACGGGCATTTTACAGCAACAACAACAACAACTCCCTGACTATGTTTAACATGTCAGAAAGTGCCTTTGATCCCCTCTCTCTTTTCCAAATCTCTCTTACACCACAGCCTGAGAATGTTTTCAATTATTATCTTTAATGTATAATTACATTTCGAATTCCCATTATCCATCCTGCCCGTGGCGTCTTTGAGTTTGCCCGTGTAGCCTTGTGTTAGCAGCACGGCTATTGACAAAATAAGCTGTTATCTTACTTTAACCAACAGTGTCGAGCTCAAAGAGTCCCGACGCTGCACAATAGCCTTTATGATAAAAAAGCAAGTAGAAGTAATTTTCCCCAAATATCCGTAGCAAGACGCAACCAGCTAGCTGACATGAGCCCGCAAGCTACGAGCTATTATTTGAAGCCGAACAATAACAAGTGCATTAGTGGATTCCAATGCCTCCTGCAAAATGTGAGTGTAATATCCATTTCCCGAAAGTGAAAGACGGATACTCCACTACTGACAGCCAGGTCAATTGAGATGGTGAAATTGCAGAAATTGGTGGAGTTTGCGGGCAACATAATCAAATAAGTACTTTATAAAAAGTACGTAGGGATGTGTTGATCCTGGTGACTGACATTTCCTCTGCTTTTCAGGCACAAATAATGCACAGTCCTTTGAGGACGAAGGCTGCACCCAAAATTGCCCCCTATACCACTATATACTTAAGGGAGCTGCCATTTCTACTGCTGTCCGAAAGCATAGTGGTCCTTCTGAAGTTACAATCAATCCTACAATGCACCGCGATAACAAATGTACAACTGATGCAGATATCCCAAGTCTCCCGGAAGTCTCCCGCAAATGCATAGAGACATCCGGATGCCTGCAAACGAATGATTATCTTCCGAAAATTGCACATCTCCTGCACACTTTTCAAATAGTTAGCGCACCTCTCTCCACGTCGTCGCTTCCTGCTCTTCGGATACGTCGCTTAACACCCCCCCAAAAAAAATATCCCGCAACCTCTCGCAAATAATTTCGGTCTTCCCTGGAAATTACTTTTCCCAACTTGGGATGTCTGCTGATATACACTCAGTGGCTGGAGAATACCCAAAATGCACTGTCTAGAGTTTGTACATCGAATTAATTTCCACATCTGACCACAAGATGGCACCCACAATGGAATCATATCAGCGTAATTTTCAACATAAAACGTGTATGTCCAACTATACACTTCTTTAAGTGAACTACATCAGTGAACTAATGTAGGGAATAGTGAATGATGGTATAGGGCACAGGTGTCAAACTCTGCACAACTTAGTTCAAACCCTAGTTAAACACACCTGATCAAACTGAGTACTTCAGGTTTGTTTGAAACCTACAGGTAAGTGTGTTGGAGCAGGGTTGGAGCTAAACTGTGCAGGGCTGCAGCCCTCCAGGTACTAAGTTTGACACCCCTGGTATAGGGGTAGAAGACTTCCGGTTATCATACTATGCCGCTAAAATCCAACTAGTCACGGATTGCAGAAAGCTCTTTTAGGGAATTCTCCACTGCTTCTGTGTCAATATGGACAGTTGTCCTTTAAACTGGCCATTAAGAGATTTAGTCACGCACAGCGGGAGTTTGTGTGCTCTTGTGACTGACGGACACGCAGTATCCATTGACCTGCGACCGGTCGGGGCTTTAGCGGTGGGTTCTGTAGACACAAGTCTTGTCATCACCCGTCATCCATCCCATCTCGGATCATGGGGGAAAACAGGCCAGGCTGTCTGTTAAGTGGAGTCGGTGTCAGAGGCAGATCTGCTGGGGCGGAGAGCGTGGCAGCCAGGTGTGGAGTCTAGGGAGGCACCGAACCGTGACTAGCGCTTGCATGCAGCTGTCTATTACAACCTGTGTGTGTGCGCGCACATGACCGCATGCTTGATTAGGCTCAGTAACAGCTTTCAACCTGACCATCTTCAGCACACACATTTTACCAGCATCTACGGTCCCATTTGTGTAATTTAATTAGCAGGTTTCTGGATCCCCGAGGCTCTTCGCTGGTTTTGGAAATTCCAAACAACCCAACATAAATGAAAATGGTTGGCTGTATTAAGAGCTGCAGAATATAAAATAAATAAATAAATATAATTCAATTCCATTAGCAGGAGATGGTGGGGCATTATGGGTAGGAGAAAACCAAACAATTCATTAATGTGTCGTCAAAAATGCAAGTCAATTTTATGTCAAAACCATGACAT
>CAIGQZ010032594.1:3815965-3830965 GCA_903798205.1 Danio tinwini
AGTTATGTCATTTTAAATGCTGAGATGACGTTGTTTGAGATGACTTTCACAACTTGATATAAACAAATACATCATAAATTGTCTTTAAGACAACTTGGCATTACCAAGACGACATAGCTTGTCATAAATCTGTTCCACTAAAATAAGTGATCAGAAAAAGTATTCATAACACAATAATAAATGGTCACATAACAATCATGTTTATGACAGATTTATGACAAGTTATGTTGTCTTTCCAATGCCAAGTCTTAAACAACGTCATATTTGCATTTAATATGACATAACTGAGCAAATGACACTTAATGACATGTTAAGTCTCATTTATATTCATGAAATGTGTCACATCATGATTATAAAGGTGTCTTACAAACATCCCCTTAAAGAAAAGTGTGCCCAAACAGATTTTAGACATGTTTATTAACCACATTTAGAGTTATTTAAGGACTTATTATCTTGCACACTCCTGAAATCAATAGTTCAGGAGGAAAATCTGACATGTGACATGGTTAGTTGGACATTATCATAGATTAATATAACTTTACTTGAATGGGGGTGTTTAAAAGACTGTCGTGACACCTTTATAATCGTAAGGTTACACATGAGATTTTATGCAAGCTCATGACAACTGTCATTAACTGTCGTTCGCTCAGTTATGTCATTTTAAATGCTGAGATGACGTTGTTTGAGATGACTTTGACAACTTAATATAAACAAATACATCATAAATTGTCTTTAAGACAACTTGGCATTACCAAGACGACATAGCTTGTCATAAATCTTCATAAACATGGTTGACAATAGGCCATTATAACTGCGAAGAACTTTATTACAGCATAATTAATATTCTTCTTGACCACAGTGGTACAAATTAAATGTCATTAAAATGTCAACAAATGTCGTTAACTATTAATGACGCTGTTATAAAATCATTTGACATGAGTATTGACATTTTCACTGAGGAATTTTAATAACAAATTCATTTTGTTCCACTAAAATAAGTGATCAGAAAAAGTATTCATGACACAATAATAAATGGTCACATAACAATCATGTTTATGACGGATTTATGACAAGTTATGTTGTCTTTCCAATGCCAAGTTGTCATAAGAACAGCGTCATATTTGCATTTAAAATGACATAACTGAGCAAATGACACTTAATGACATGTTAAGTCTCATTTATATTCATTAAATGTGTCACATCATGATTATAAAGGTGTCTTACGAACATCCCCTTAAAGAAAAGTGCGCCCAAACAGATTTTAGACATGTTTATTAACCACATTTAGAGTTATTTAAACAGAATTAACTAGACTTTTTACCTTGCCAAAAAAAACTCAAGATATTTTCACAAATTCTTGTTTTATGATAGTAATTAATACAAATGTCATATTTATAATTGGAATTTAGAGTTATGGTTTAAATATGTACAAATTAATTACTTTTTTTGGTAAAACAATTATTGCAAATTCATTAGGATCTTTATAGATTTAGAAAAAGTTGGCAGATTTAACTACCAATTAGACGTACCAAATAAATACTGCTAAAAGCATTTAAATAACTCACTAATGCACAAATTGAATTAAGACTGTGATTATAGCTCATTTGTAAATGCTGTATGCCGTGCATACTGAATTTAGTCGCTCTAATTAGCAGTACTCCGCTAGTATATTAATTATCGAGGGTTAGTCAATGTTGTGCATGTGAATGCGGAAATGCAGAAACTGAGACAGAGACAAACAAGAGATAAACAACATGTATGACGCATTCACACACACACAGTGACGAATTGACAGAAACAAGCATTCAGAGGGAGGACGGGTACGCTAAATGTTCATAGCAATACACGCTTTCAGAAAATACTCTCAAATATCAATATAATGTAATATTATCAATATAATATAATATTACAAATAATATATAATCGGTCACACTTTAAAATAAGTTATTATTAGTTAACGTATTTACTAGCATGAACTTATAACGAACAATACTTGCACTCATAGTGTCTAATGAATGCTTGTTAGCATTATTTAATACACTACAAGTTAACACGAACTTTATTTCCATTAAAGATTAATAAATACTGTAATTAATGTGCTGTTCATTGTTTGCTCATGTCAGTAAATATGATAACTAATACACCCTTATTGTAAATGCTAAATGTTTTTAGCATTAGCTTTACACACTTCTAAAAAATCCTCAAATTTGTCATATTAATCTGCATGTCTGTCAGCAGGGCAGAGAAATTAGCCTGCTAAATGAGCTATCAGAGCTAACCTTGCGGCGAGTGACTTGCTAATGGAAGCTAAAAGGATACTATTTAGTTTTCCTTGTCCTCGACTAGTAAAGTCAACGGCATCTGTGTTCCTGTTTCTCAGATACCCCCTTAGCATCGTCCATTAACACGGGGCAAAAAACAAAAGCACTCAAGCCTAGCATAAGCGAGAGCAGATGTAGCCGCTTGCCACTAAACCACTTTCCTCGAATCTGAAAACTTCAGAAAAACGCCCCATGATGGATCCTGAATAGAGGAACTGCCGGGTAAGCCGGATCAGGTCAGAGGTTGCTAGCAGAGTATCTGCTGCCCATACCGATTTACGTCAACAGCTCTGAATCAAATAGATTTTTTTCTTTTCTCCATCGCTGACAAATCACTGACCCGCAACGGTGGCCTTGGGGCGACTGGAGCGCTCGACTTAATGAGATACATAATTAGACTCTGTTTTACTGGGTCTTTCAATAAAGTTTCATTAGCCTAAACCAGACATTAATCATACGCTTTCCGCAAAATCTGGACTAAGCTCTTCTGACACTGTTCATTAAAAGTCATTATCTCTCCATTCCGGCTTTACTAGCAAACTTTAACTTGTACTGCTAACTCTGTGGGTGGTTGTTTTAGAAGTGCGCCTGCAATGATACTGAATCCTACAACAAAAACAGGACAATTGAGGACAAAAACCTGACGAATGTCTGAACTACTACATCTGAACGGTGGGTTTAGCTGTAGTATAAATGGAATAATATACTATAATCTGTTGAAGTATTGGAAAATAATGCACACTTGAGGTATAACTGCTAACCATTGTTTTTTCAAATCATTCAACAGGCATCAATTATTTCCCACTTGCAACACTCTGAGAGCATATATTACAGCAATGGTCTCAAACTCAATTCCTTGAGAGCCACAGCTCTGCACAGTTTAGCTCCAACCACTTCCAATTCAAACTTGCTGAATTGTCTAGTTTCTTGAACACCTTGATTAGTTGAATCAGCTGTGTTTGATTAGGGTTGGAACAAAGCTGTGCAGTGCTGTGGCCCTATAGGAATCGAGTTTGAGACCTACGTATTACAGGGTTCCCACTTCAAAACCAAAATGTCAACTTCCTTGAGCTGTCTCTTACTTAAAGCTGAATTGTCATGACCTATAATGAACAAAAAAAACACAGTTGTTGCGCTGAGCACCAATCAAACCGAAAACAGCCACAGAATGTTCATTATTGGGTGAAATATCCTTTAAGTGTGACTGACGGTTAACAAGTTGGTAAAGGAATAATATCGCTTTGGAAAGAGCGAAACCAATACAATTGGCAAATGTGAAACAACAGGACATAAAAAAAATGCGCTATAGAAAAATGTAAATGTAAAAATCCCTGATTTGCAATTTCTGGAATAGGACTTTTAAAATCCCATGACATTCCAAAAATTCCATGACCCGTGGGAACCCTGATAGTACTATAATTTATTGTTCACTTCTGGCATTTGATTGAGTGTTTTGACTGTGAAACTTCCCACAAAATCTGGACTAACCTCCTCTGACACTGTCCTTTAAAGTAATAATCTCTTCATTTCGGCTTCCCTGGCAAATTTTAACGTGATGCTAACTCTGTTGTTTAAGAAGCAAGCCTATTGCAACTATTCTGAATCCTACATCAAAAACATTGAGAAGAACGTTAGCAGTAAAGCAGAAGCTGCATTGGTTTGCCTTACCTGATCTGAGTTGTTTGATTCGGCCGTTACTTGTGTTGGGGTCAATGGGAAGGAAGTCTTTGAACCAGGTGATTTCTGGGTCAGGGTTTCCACTTGCGGCACAAAGCATGGTAGCAGTACGCGTTCGCTCCACCACCTTCAGCTGTGGACCCATGTCGATGTTGGGAAAGCCAGGAGGAAGCAGGTCCTCTGTAGGGAAGAGCAGTTTACATGTAAGAGGTGGATATATAGATGGCAATAACCAACTCGAAAGTTCATACCTAGCACGTTTTTGGAAGAACCAACTGGGATTTGTACTCCAAAGGTTGTTGGCTTGATTCCCAGTCCTGGCAAAAGTTATCATTTTCAACTTCTAATTAATGCCTTTGTGGGCGGAAACAGACCGAATAACCAGGCAGAGTAGAGTAACATTGGGAATTAACAAGTTTCTGGAAGAACCAACTTGGATTTGTACTCCAAAGGTTGTTGGCTTGATTCATAGCCATGGCAGAAGTTCTTATTTTTAACACCCAATTAACCCTGCATGTACAGTTTGATTGACAGGTGATCTGACCAATCATAATGTCAATATTGTGTGCCCAGGTCACCATCTGCCATTTTGTCCAACAAGCAAAACAGTCCGAATAACATGGCGGAGTAGAGTAACATAGTGGATTTACAAGAGGAAAAAGTGCTAGTATGACAGTGGTTCTCAATTCCAGTCCTCGAGACCTCAGGCCCTAAACAATTTGTATGTCTTTCTTACTTAACACACTTGATTATCAGCTTGTTAACAGAGAGATCCATGAACTGATCTCTGTGCATCAAGTAAGAGAAACATACAAAATTTGCAAGGCGGAGGTCCAGAGGACAAGAATTGGAAACCACTGTAGTATGGGACTTGCAACAAAGACAGCATGCCCCCATAAATGTTGGACTATATACAATTTCATCCTTTGACAAAACCTAGAGATGTGTGTGAAATGGATTTGTTTAAGTGAATGGATCTGACGTATTGATTGACTATGGTGTCAATAGTCAATCAATAGTGTGGTCACTACTGCTGAATAAAACTTGAAATGTGAGGACTCGAGACTGATCAATCTGTTATTGGACAGACAGAGCCCACATAACTTTATTGTATAGAGATGTGACTTGAATTATCAGTGAACTACCTGAGGACTCTGAAGATGACAGGTGAGATATAGTCTGGAGACCAAGATAAACAAAGAATGAATCTTTACTGTCTCTTACAATTTCATTGATGTGTTATAGCTTTGTCCTGTTCAAGATTCCCACCTTTTGCTTGTGTTTGAGAATGATGTGTTAGGGCAGCGGTGCCCAACCCTGTTCCTTCCTGCAGAGTTTAACTCCAACCCTGATCAAACACACCTGTCTTTAATTACCAAGTGCTCCTTCGGTTCCTACTTAGTTGGTTTAGTTTTGTTTGATTAATGTTGGAGCTAAACTCTGCAAAAAGGTAGATCTCCAGGAACAGGGTTGATCACCCCTCTCTTAGGGAATCAATATGTTACATTTGAATTATATTAGCTTCCCATGACCTTATTTGTAGGCCATAGCTTCAATCTTCTACCTTGGGCACCTTGTATGCATATTGTATTTGCTTCTGTCTGAAATGAGTATTTTGTTTTACCAGAGATCTTTCACTCTTTTCCTGGAGTGTGCAGAAATTGATAGGCAAATGCTGTGAATGATACTGAAAACTTTTCAGCCAATGAGAATTGGGACAGGGCTTTATAAAGGGTCAACTGCACCCTGCGTCCCCGCCCTCCAATATGAGTGTAGGCTTGTTTTCATTGCTCACTATGAGCCTGTGAGAACTTTGGTGGTTTAAATACATATGACAGATTCAGAAAATGAGCAATTCCCGGCAAGTAGCCAAGCCTAGTTTTGCAAGGGCCTGTTTTTCTTTAGGGACCCTCAAGGGGACTTGCTGGTGGAATACCCAATCATTAGCATAGCAGAGAGAGTGCTGAACTGTTACTTGCACTGTCACGCATAGCATTCGAGTCCTATGCATCCAAGTTTACACCACTAGTGACAGAGCCATTTAATCCAGGCAAGCACTTGTGGTATTTCACCCCCGGTTCCTCCACAGTTGTTTATGGCACCGAGTAGATGCAAAGAGACAGGTGACATACAAACACACAATAGATTTTGACAATTCGCCCCTCTCGCTCTTCAACACAATCCAGCGTGGCTGATGCCTGATGTTGTAGGCCAACACCAGCCTTCACGCTCTTCATGGGATCTGCTGGAAAAACAATGAGGGGTAGGATGGAAGTAAAAACTCTTGTCTTTTTTGACCTGGTGTGATTTACAGTACTGTGCAAAAGTTTTAGGCCAACATCTGTTGTTTTACTGATGGTATAATGGATATATGTGACTGTTTACCACAAAAACAGCCATACAACAGCCATGTTTTGTCTATTTTTTTAAATGTAAGCTTTTGTACAGGGTGAATAAATTAAGGTGTTAGTTAGGTTAGAGTTTTAATTGCTTAAGACAGGGGTGTCCAACCTCGGTCCTGGAGGGCCGGTGTCCTGGAGAGTTTAGCTCCAACCTTAATCAAGCACACCTGAACCGGCTAATCAAGCTCTTACTCGATATACCAGAAACGTCCTGGCAGGTGTGTGGAAGCAAGTTGGTGCTAAACTCAGCAGGATCTCCAGGATCGAGCTTGGACACCCCTATCTTAAGACAATGTTGGAGAAAAGCTATTTGTCCTATTTTGAGCTGCATTTCAACCAGTGTTGTTAGCGTTATTGTCTGGATAAATGGAATTGTGAATGTTGAAAAGTACAAATAGATTTTAATCCATTATGCCATTCCTTCAAGAAAAAACTTCAGTGGTAATCGGTTTCATTTTCAGCATGATAATGATCCGCTAATTGCAGTGACATCTTTTTTTAGAGAAAGAAAACAGCTGATGAAACGCAGACAGTCATGAAGTGGCCTCCACAAGGTCCAGACCTGAATATTATAGAGGCTGTAGGAGATCACCTGAACAGAAAAAGCTAAATATGACACTCTAAACCTAAAGATGAACTCTGGAAAGTGCTAAAAGAGGCCTGATATTACACAGCACATTATTTCTGAAAACATCAGGACAATAAGAACAAAACTGTTCATACTGTGCTTGGTGCCAATGTAGCAGAGGCCAGCTAGTGAAGTGCTATGCAGGTAAACCTCACTCCTCTGACCTTTAAAAGGTGCTCTAGCGACAGATGCTAGTGACCCTGGCATCTATCCTTCTTGCTAGAGCAACCGACTCCCTTGCGGAAGGTTGCCAGATCCCAGCTCAGAGCAGGTTGGGTGCCGTAGGACTGGCGGGGTTACACCAAGGGAAGCCGCATTAAGGCCAATACCAATTACATTTTTGTACCCCTTCCCCTTAAAAATGAGTGTGAAGGGAAAGGACTTCAAAATTTACCTCTAAGAATTGGGACAGCACTACAGCACCCGCACACGTCATCACGATCACTGCTGTAGGTATTCCAGTTGTGTTATTTTTTGGTATTTATCTTTAGGAAATCACTGAAGGCGTATAATATATTATCATAACGATCTAATGTGGTAATAAGATCGTAACTATACTGCGCATTTACGCAGTGGCCATAATTATCTTTGTAAACACACTAAAAACAACATTAACATTATAGCAGACACTGTAAAAGGCTCATTCTCAGCCACTAGACTTTTCTGACAGGGTATTCGAGTGTCATCAAGTGTCAGAATATTGCTGACACTTGATGACACTCTGGCACTGCTGTACAGGAGTTATGATTATGGATTATAGATCATGAAATTTAGCTGTTTTTATTTTAGCGTTTTTTTTTAAGCATGACGGTAAAACACGAGCGCGGTTATGAATATATTTTAAACATGTTTGTTTGTTGTAAAAATTCATAATAATGGCAAAAAAAAATACTAATTTGTGGCTCTTCTTACTTCCGGGTGCAGTGAAACTGCCGGTAGCTGGTGTATTCTGGGAAAATTTCTTACCCCTTAGTTTCGAATGTGGTCTTGAAAAAAATCTTCATTCGAAAGGGTATCTACCCCTTCCCCTTAGCTCTACGCCTTCAAGCTAAAGAGAATTGGGACACCTCTACCCCTTCACAGGAACGTGCAAAACGAGGGGTAGGTGTAAGGGGAACGGCTAAGGGGAAGAATTAAAATTGGGCCTAAAAATAGACTTTAGCTTGAAGAGGAAGTGTTGTTCCTTTATTTTTGGACATATTTCCTATATTTTCTGCTTGATTTTCTATTGTAGCATCACATACTTCAAACCACTTGACTTACACAGACCAAGGTAATCGTAGCTTTGCGATTATGAGTTTTTATTTCAATACTATTTTAAGATGTGTTATTTAGTTACTTCATTTGTACAATTAGCACTTGTGTGTACTGACTCTTTTTGTTGAATTGTTAAACGCCTCCTCAAAGTTAGTCAGTTTTGGACAAAATCCTCAGCTAAATGTAAATGTCCTTTTATCTCATTGTTAGTCTAGTTTTTCAATTTTTTTAACGTTTCTATTTCGTTTCAGTAATTCTAGTTTAGTTAGTTAACTGAACACATCAAGTGTCGACCAAAGCAAAGTCACATTTCAGCACAGCTTACATCAACTCTCATGCAAATATCTTTGATCTTAATAAAAACAAAACTGTTTGAATAAACAGGGAATCAAAAACCATTCACACAACGAATAAAAGAAGAATTCTAACTTCAAATGTAGTTCACATGCCATGTTTACATTTTTTGGCAAACAAAAAAGATCGAAGACATAATATATGTTGTTATAAAAAAAAATTGCATTTGGCTGTAAAAGCGCCATCTACTGGTGTTTCTCCGAACAGCTGCGTGTGTGATTTTCCGTCACAGAAAGAGTGCTTATTAATTCAGATCCCTCTGATAAATTAGAGACCAAGATGAAGGAAAATGAGTGAATGATTATTTATTTTTGCAACTTATTTTATTTTAATGAGTTTTTCAGTGACTGTTGCTAGTTTAGTTTCATTTTACCTTTTCATTTATTGTCAATTATTTATTACATTTCAGTTAACAACTTTTTTTGACCAATAGTCTTAGTGTTCATTATTAAAACAACCTTGACACAGACTCTTCACAACCCAAGTATTAAAAAACAGGCCTTGACAGCAATAAGAATAATTTAAACCAACATTTTTTATGCGCTGACCTTTCATTTCCATGTTCAAGTATTCATTTAAATCATCATGGCTGCCTATCGGTTATTAAGCAGCAGAAATTGGATGTTGAAAAGTTTCAGCTTGAGGGGGGAAAAATGTACTACACAGGTGATTGTCCTTTTAAACACACAGCTACGCAGTGTTTGCTGTACATGTGATCCATGGCCGGATTATCCATGCCGTGACACCAGAATAGGATTTCTGCAAACCACACAAATTAAGCCTTAAACACAAGATGAGTAATTTGATTTGAGCTTAATTAAAGGCGGCAAGTGCTGGGTACTGTTGGTGGGCGAGCGGGGAACAGAGTCACTGATAGAAATGTCAAAGCAGAGCAAATTCCATTATAGAGTCAGCGAAACAGGAGTAGCAATAATACCAGAGTCATGGTGCTGGCGCTGCTTATATACGCCGGTAATGACTGCGGGCAAGCCGATGCAAATGGAAAGAGTGTCTATATTGTCACCAGGATGCAACAACTGACCTGGAATCATCCGCTAAGAGAGGCTCACACCGCAAGCACTTCAAATGTAGAGACGTCCTCTTCGGCTAATAGTAATGGAGAACGGCTAGAAATAGCATTTGCCTTGCAGATGTACTCTTTCAACACTCAAATTGGTTCAGGGTCAGTTGCGCTGGTGAAATACGACGGAAATCAGGCGGTAGCCCATGCACATCCACGGCAAGAGTCCTTAGACATGACTAGCTAGCATGCATTCATGCTTTAAAAAAAAAACCCTGGAGATGTGAATCTAGCAATCCCTAACACACAATTAGGTGGCTGTTGTCTCCACAACTGCTTTTGGATACCGGTCAATATACAGTTGAAGTCTACTGTCCCAAATGATGTTTAGCAGAGCAAGGAATTTTTCACAGTATTTCCTATAATATTTTTTCTTCTGGAGAAAATATAATTTGTTTTATTTTGGCAATTTTGTGGTCAATATTATTAGCCCCTGAGGGCAGGGCTATTCAATTGGTGGCCCGCGGGCAGAACTTGGCCCTCGAGGCAATTCCAGACCTCCAAATAGTATGACCATCAATAATAAATTTTGTTCAGTTGTAAAACAGTCGCTATAGTTATGAAGTGACGTGCGTCTGTTCAATACAGCACGAGCTGCAGCTGAAAGCAGTACAGAGCGTCAGTCACCTGACATTAAGCGAGCAGCCGAAAACATTTGGGTATGTCTGTAGAAAAGACCTTTTGTACAATACACTGATTTTGTTATTAGAGATGCAACGATTAGCTGATTTCACTATTTACTGTGCTTTATTTCATCACGGTTAATTATTCTTAAATTAAAAATAATCCTTGCGTTTCTGTTGCACAGAAGGAAACTGTTACAACTAAAAGTTAAGCCACCTGTGTGCTAGTTTAAAGTTTAACTATAGCAGCGGGCCATTCACATATCGCGTCTTTGTTTATTTCCAATGTAAGAATAAATGCCAATATGAGTGTGCAAGCGGAGCGACGGCCAGTATCTCACGCTAATGATGCACGGATGTCGGTCATATTTGCGGGTGCTGTGGATAATCCGCTGGTTGGACGGGTCGGGTAATAAAAAAAATACATTATGATTAATTGCGGGTGGATGTAGCGGGACAGTTGACCAGCAAAAAAGCAGAGAGTGGACATCACAGAATGTGAAGATGAGACGCCCAAAATAATGGATGAAGTGTAAGAGTACTGTGCAAACGTTCAGTCAGAGGAGTCATCAGAGGAAAATCTGCTGTCGTTCTGGGAGAAACAAGATCACTTATTGCACGACTGCAGCGCCTTGCAAGGAGAAGCTTGAGCATTCCTGCAACAAGCGGTGCAAGCGAATGCTCATTTAGTGCAGCTGGCCGTGTTTTGGAGGCGAGGCGGAATCACCCGAATCCAGACACAGTAGATGCTGTTCTGTTTCTGCACAGTGCAAAGAAAAAGGCCAAGTAAACATAACATAGCTGCTGTTTAGGCTGAAGTGACACCATTTTTGTTATCTTTTTCCTGTAGCATATATAAAGCTGAATCTGCTGTTAATAGCGAATGATCCACAGTGACCTATCATCATGCTTAAAACAAATAAATTTAATTATTAAAGTGTCAATCGGGTGCGGATATATATATATATATATATCAGATAAAAATATGTAAGGGGCAAGTGGCAGGTGGATGATTAGAATGAAGGAGCGGATTCGGGATTCCCCAATTTCTGTTTAATGGAGAGAAGATTTCTAAACACAATAATTTTAATAACTCATCTCTAATAACTGATTTATTTTCTCTTTGTCATGATGACAGTTAATAATATTTGACTAGATATTCTTCAAGACACTTCTATACAGCTTAAAGTGACATTTAAAGGCTTAACTAGGTTAATTAGGTTAAGGTTAGGGTAATTAGGCGAGTTATTGTATAACGATGGTTTGTTTTGTAAACTATCCAAAAATATAAAGCTTAAAGGGGCTTATCAATTTTGACCTTAAAATGGCTTTTAAAAAATTAAAAACTGCTTTTTTTTCTAGCCGAAATAAAACAAATAAGACTTTTTGAGAAAGAAAAAAAATATTATCAGACATACTGTGAATATTTCTTTGCTCTGTTAAACATGATTTGGGAAATATTTAAAAAAGAAAAATACAGTCAAAGGGGGGCTAATAATTCTGACTTCAGCTGTATATTGATTGTCACGTTGCACAGCCCCACTATCCAAGGTCTATTTTCTTATTGTTCTGCGTTTTGCCGATGGCTAATTCTCGTTCATAATTCCTTAAAACGCACACCGGAATGCAATTACAGGCCTGTGCTTGTTCTGGGTTTAATCTGTGCGCAGTAAAGGCTGCCCCTGGCCTGGCTGAGAGGCTGTTAAGCCGCGTTGATAATGATGCTGTTATGATGATCAGCGTAGCGAAGCTGAGTGCACCGGCCATTTTAGCCAACAGCTGCACATTCGAGGGAAAAAAAATTAAAAAGTTGTCCCTTAACCCCCCCCCCCCCCCCCCATTCCCTAAAAACAACCTCCAATCCGTTAGCTTTGACATGGGCTTTTTACGCTCACTGTTATTATCAGTAATTGCATTTAATTGTAGCTTGTGATTTAATGGCATTACGCAAGTGACAGGTGCAAAGCCTCTTAACCTGAGCGGTCAGCGGATTTGCAGACGCGGATTCGCCGTAATAAGCAAATGAGTTTTGATTGATTTATGATGATCTCCGCAGGCTTATTATATGCGGCACACAACTGTAATGTTTCCCATCACAGATTAAAAGTAAAACGACTACTGGAGCTTGTAATAAACACGCTATATATACAGTCTGATCAACTACAATGTATATCTGAGAATTGATAGTTTAACACACTCATTCACACACACACACACACACACACACACACACACACACACACACACACACACACACACACACACACACACACACACACACACACACACACACACACACACACACACACACACACACACACACACACACACACACAATGGCCAATTTAGTTCATTCAATTCCCCTATAGCACCCGGAGGAAACCCACTCCAACATGGGGAGAACATGCAAACTCCACACAGAAATGCCAACTGACCCAGCCGGGACTCAAACCAGCTACCTTTTTAGCTGTGTTATCTACTGAGCCAATATTAAATGTTGCTAAAAGTAAAATCAGGCATTTGTGGTAAAATGTATTTATTTTTTCCTCCTAATGCAGTTAATGAAACACTGATCCACCATCAGTAGGTGCGAGTCTGTTGGGTCGTATTAGAACAGAGGTGATAATTATAACAGAAGTTGTGAATGATCATAACTTGTGTGAAGTCTGAGCTTTCACCAAGTTGTACAGCAGGATTTGAGATGATGCACAGTTGAAGTCAGAATTGTTCGCCCTCCTGTGAAATTCTGATATTTCCCAAATGATGTTTCACAGATTCAGGAATTTTTCACAGTATTTCCTATCATGTTTTTTCTTCTGCAAAAGTCTTATTTGTTTTATTTCGGCTAAAATAAAAGCAGTTCTTAATTTTCGTAAAGCCATTTTAAGGTCAATATTATTAGCCCCGATATTTGAGCCCCCCAATATTATTAGAGCGATATTTGTTTTGGATTGTCTCCAGAACAAACCACTGTTATACAATGACTTGCCTAATTACACAAGCTTTACCCTAATTAACCTAGTTAAGCCTTTAAATGTCACTTTAAGCTGAATACTAGTGTCCTGAACAATATCTAGTCAAATATTATGTGCTGTCATCATGGCAAAGAGAAAAGAAATCAGTTAATATGTAATAACTAGGCCCAGACAGAATCTGCAGACATTTTTTACTATTTCCGCGCAGATTTTTGTTAAAAAAAAAAAACAAAAAAAAAAAAACAATTATGAGTCTGTTCAAACTTGTTTTAAATTGAAAACTGTAGCCTAAAGGTAGCCAGCTCATTTCCTCAGTCAGAATTTGTCCATTTGAATAATAAAAAATAAATCTATTTGTCTTTAAACTTCTTCTTTTATTGTATATTTTCCCCAATGTATGATGGCATACTCTCAAAAATGGGACAAATGACCAGCCAAATTCTGGACTTCGTCAGTAGGAGGGGTGGGTCTTTCGAACCACCTGAACTCCCCCTGGCTACAGGCTTGCATTTATTGCCATACATATTTTTATTATCTGTATTTTATTTTTTCTTACTATGTCTTTGTTATTCCTGTTTATGTAAAGCACTTTGAATTGCCACTGTGTATGAAATGTGCTATATAAATAAACTAGCCTTGCCTTGAAAGCAGCAGCACATAGTTCAGCTCAGATCTTGAAAATAAAACAAACCGTTTGAAATTGAACTCTAGAACTGTGACTCAGTGCAAACCAACACATATCAGTGGTTCAGCATGTACATTTATTAACGTTAAAGAGGTTTAATTTGCATTAATTAGATTATAAACCTTACCATTTCGTTAGAGTGCAGTGAGTGCACTATTCTGTGCTTCTGAATGGCTGCATTTACATTTCTGTTGTGTTTCGTCTGGAGCAAACAGCCAAATTGCTGGAGTATCTCATCACGTAGCGTGTTGTTTGGGCACCGGGTTACAATGTAACCTGCTCACCTAATGTTTACATTCTTAATGTTTATATTATTTGCTAATTAATAACCACTTCATGCAGAACTCTGAATCTGCGTCTCATTTCAGATTCTGCTACTGTCCACCGGAGGTCACATTTCGGTCATGAATGCATGCTTTGAGAGCCTTCCTTCCTGACTAAAGGAATGAAATATGCTGTTTTCCACCAAGGCAACCCGGGGTGCTGAAATATAATTGGCTAAACTGGCATTGGGTGGTTTAAATTACCAAAACATTTTCAAAGCAGACTATCTGACTTCAGCATTATTTCTCAGATAAACAAGAATGTTCACTTAGAATGTTCCCTAAATATCTGCCCACATATTATGCTATTTTTATGCTTTAGACCTTATTCTGTGATGCCGAAGTGTGCTCGTACCGATTCAGTTGCCTATGGGAGAAATCACTAGAAATAAAAATGGCAGAAAACAGACAAACTACTCGCTCTGCAAACAAGTGTGACTATACATGAAAAGTTAGATAACTATAAATATATTATTAGTTTGCTACATCAAGCAACATAACCAGCTGTTTTTAATGTCTAAAAAAATCAATGGAAGTGAATCAGACCGAAGTCTTAAGCCAAAAAGAGTCCCTACTCATACGTCAAAAATAAGGTCAACAGGTATGCTTATATTGTAGGTACAGTTGAAGTCAGAATTATTACCCTTTCATTTTTTTTTATATATTTCCCAAAT
>CAIGQZ010032594.1:3842623-3867513 GCA_903798205.1 Danio tinwini
ATAGCCAGCCAGCTATAGCGAGTATATATATATATATATATATACTCTGTATATATATAGGCTGTAGAAAGAGCCATAGGAAAGAAAGTGAGATGGAAGACAAGATTACCCAGAGGAGCAGAGATGATGGTGGAGACTGAGCTGATTTCTCATATAAGATAGAAACATGCAATGAGACGATGAGATTTTAGAACGGATGAGTCATGAATGGACGCGACTGTGTGGATCCACAAAGTGTCTGATCATAGGAAATGACACCTACAAAAACTGACAGCAAGACTCTTCAAACTGTGGGACAAACCAGATAGCCACGATTTTGGAAAAGGCAGTGGGAAAGCTGTGATTTAAAAAAAAGAGGCTAATAAAAGTGTCGAACGGCAGGGTCAGAACAGTCCAATTAAAAGTGTGTGAGGAGCGGCAGAACAAACGCGTCTCGTCCTGCGGGCCAGCAGCCAATTAAAAGAGTCTGATCAAACGGGCAGTGAGATCATCCTCTCTGGCGCTCGCCGCTGCTAACGAGAGTTTGAAGGAGGAAGGGTCACCGCGCCACGTCTGGATGAGATTATAGATGAGGAGAGGTGAAGAAAACTGACAAAAAGACAAGAATACTGTCAAACCTGGCTTCAGACAACTAATAAACCAAAGCTTTAGCGGTTTCTGACATGGGAGACACAACTCTTAATTGGTTAAAATTGAGTTTTACATTAGCATGTTGCTAAGCTAACTGCACAACACTAGAAAATAAACCGTAGAGACAAATATGGGAAAATAGCACACTTGTAATCTTAAATTTGATCAATCAATCAACAACAGAAGGCATGATTTCCTTTAACATGTAAGTTAATTGTGTAGTTGTAACCCTAAACCATAGCTAGAGTTATAAATTTCATTGATTCATGACATAACCCTGCTAAAAAATCCAGCTTAAACCAGCCTAAGATGGTTGGCTGGTTTTAGCTGGTCGGCCAGCCTGGTTTTAGAGGGGTTTTGGTCATTTCCAGCCTGGTCTTAGCTGGTCAGGCTGGAAAATGACTAGCTTAAACCAGCTAAAACCAGCTTGACCAGCTTGATAAGCTGGTTTTACCTGGTCAACTCCCTGCCTGACCAGCTAAGACCAGATTGGAAATGGCTGAAAACCAGGCAGGAAATGGCCAAAACCCCTCTAAAACCAGGCTGGTCGACCAGCTAAAACCAGCCAACCATTTTAGCCTGATTTAAGCTGGATTTTTCAGCAGGGAAGACATGAGGTTTACATTAGCATGCTGCTAAGCTAACAGCACAGCACTAGAAAATAAGCTGTACACACACATATGGAAAAAAAAGCACATGTAACCTTAAATTTGATCAATCAATCAACAACAGAAGACATGTTTTCCTTTAACATGCTGCTAAGTTAATAGCACAACAAACTAATACGCATAAAAACACACACAAAAACATAAATATTAAGAAAGTTTGTGTATCTGTAACCCTAAACCATAGCTAGAGTTATCAATTTTATCGATTCATGACATAAGACATGCGTTTTCCATTAGCATGTTGCTAAGCTAACAGCAAAGCACTAAAAATAGACATGAGGAAATAATACACTTGTAACCCTAAACCCTACTACATTTTATCAACAGTGTTCATAAGTATTCCATTGACATATTGCTATTAAGCATAAAATTGTGTACTTGTAACCCTAAACCTAGCTACAGATAATCAATTCACAACAGATCATGTGCTTTTCATTAGCATTGTTGCTAAGCTAAAAAGTGCAAAAACACACTGTACAAGCACTCGAACCCTAAAGTTAACTACATTTTATCAGTCTGCAACATAGGACATGAGTTTTTTTTTTCCATTAGCATGTTGCTAAGCTAACAGCACAACACTAAACAATATTCAGTATATTTTACTCTCCCTCAAGTGGTTCCAAACCTATGAGTTTCTTTATTTGGTTGAATAATATATTTTAAAGCAAGCTAGACACCTGTAAACATTGACTTTCATAGTAGGAAAAACAAATACTATGGAAGACAATGGCTTCTAGCTTCAAAATATCTTAATTTGTGTTCAACATAGGTAAGAAACTTAAACAGGTTTGTAATGAGTAAAGAGTAAGTATATGCTGACCAGAAATTCAGTTTTGGTTAAACTATCCCTTTAAAACCAGCCATCATAGCCCACCATAAAAAAAAAAAACTTCTGCTAAAGCCTTCACATCTGGAGTTAGCATATGTGATTTTGGAAAAGAGCTAATGTTTCAGGAAGGTGGTCTGACACCTTTGGATTTGGGTTGCGTGATTGCCAAACCTGTGGCTGTGTGTTCCAGCGTCACTGCTCTGATTTTTTGTTGGCCAGCACCCTTAACCCAGCGTTCTCACAGCGGGACCAGGGGCAAGCTAAGGCCAGACGCACCTGAATGTGTAAAAAAAAAAAGAGAGAGAGTGTCTGACACCTCTCAGGAAGCGAGCAGATGGTGAAACCTGGGCTGCTGTTAGTGTTGGACTCCATGAAGTGCTAGCTTTGGGTTGGTGGTGGACAAGACTGCCAAGAAGAGGCTCAAAGCCAGGGTCAGAATGAAGAGAAAAAAACAGCAAGGCTACAAGAGCAGAAAGTAGAAAGGCTTAGACACCCATAGTGACACACAGCAGAAGCAGTGACGGCTGTAGGTGTCCTTGCCTTGGCTTTTTTTTTTCTCCGAGATTCCTCCAAGGACTCTCAGAGGACTCTGCGACAAGGTGGAAAAGCAGATGGCACATCTTAAGCATTCCGCTCACCGCTCTTGTGGGCAGCCAGAAGGCAGCTAAAAACAAACCTAAGCCCCTGGAAAGAGCACCGGCAGATTTACAGCAAAGCCTTCTTGTGTTTTCTCTGCTGCAGGCGGGCGGATACACCCTGAAGACGGCAAGGTGACTGAGTGCTTAAAGGGAATGTAACAAGCTCAATTTTTACCTATCTCATATTAATCTTAAGGTGCATACAGAGCAGTACCACATCCATCTTTTCACCAAAAAGTATTTTAATGCTTTTAAGACAAACAGCTTCCTGATTATCTCCAGAAGAAAACGATTTTCTGGAGGCGTGCCATGGGTGGAGCTAATGAGTCAACATTGTGCAAGCGCGACAGCCTCAAAGATAAGGACTACATCCTGTTATATTGCTGTAAATGAAACAGGGGAACATTGTAATCATAGCCTTTGACGTATACCATGACAGAAATATGATCAGTCTAGATTGGTCCCAGGAGCGTACAAAAAAATTGTAAAATGCACGCTGATGTCTATGGAATAATAATCATTTTGCACATAATCTGACAATGTGTGTTATTCACATCATATCTTGAAAGCTTACTCTATTCTTTTGCCAGTTAAACAGCCACATACGCTCTTGTAGTTTAGGAGAAGTTGATGAATTCACGTGTAGTAAATCCAGCAGTTATAATCTCTAAGTGTGTCATAAACCAGACACGTTGCATTGGAAATATTAAAGTGATGTATTCTAAATTCACAAAGTCAAGTTAAAGTACTTGAAACTTACATGGGAAAGGGTGAAAGTAACTACGACTAAACAAGATCAGCCTTCCCTCTCAACCAAAGTTAAACTTTTTTAGACTTATTCTCACCCAGACAAAGTGCAGCACCATATGTGACTATGTATAAAGTGGGATGAGGGACACACTCAACTTTTCCAGGAGAAGTGCCCCTACAAGGATTTTGGTTCTTAGTTACATAAGACAGAGTCACTTTCAAAAAAAAGCTTGAACCTGGTTCCACCTTGGAAGTAAGATTTTCTGCAAATATATACTCAAGCAGTACATTCAAATAATTTTTTGAAACTTGACCTATTGACCCTCAGAAGTAAGATTTTTGGCAAATAAATACTCAAACTATACGTCCAAATAATTTTTTGAAACTTGACCGATGGACCCTCAGAGGTAAGACTTTCTGCAAATAAATGCTCAAGTCATACGTGCAAATCTTTTTTTGAAACTTGACTCATAGACCCTTGGAAGTAAGCAGTTTGGCAAATAAACACTCAAGCCATACGTCCAAAGAATTTTTTGAAACTTGACCGATGGACTCTCAGGCGTAAGACTTTCTGCAAATAAATGCTCAAGTCCTACGTCCAAATAATTTTTTGAAACTTGACCGATGGACTCTCAGGGGTAAGACTTTCTGCAAATAAATACTCAAGCCATACGTCCAAATCTTTTTTTGAAACATGACCCATAGACCCTCGAAAGTAAGATTTTTGGCAATTAAATACTCAAGCCATACGTCCAAATCATTTTTTGAAACTTGACAGATGGACCCTCAGAGGTAAGACTTTCTGCAAATAAATGCTCAAGTCATATGTCCAAATCATTTATGAAACTTGACCCATGCATGCAATGAATCAAAAAATGATTTGTTTCTCGAAAGTCTTACTTCCGAGAGTTGCAGGTGTTCCACTCATTACCAGCGTAAACAACTCTGTGTGTATGAAACCGCATTGGACCACCCCTTTAACAAAGTAACCAGATTCAGAAGTTGGGACAAAATGAAAGAAGAGCCCGCTTGAGACCACAAATTGCTACTGCGATGGTGGACAGTTTAATTGGTTTTGATTGATGTCCATGCAGGCATTGAGGAACAGAGGCATCCTCCTGCGGGAGCAAGCGGACACATGTGTCGGAGTGTGTGTGGGGCTTGCTCTTCTGATAAGGTTCGATGTAAATGCGAGCCCGCAGCAGATGGGGATGAGTGAGCGAAGGGGGGAGCAGCCGTTTTTTTCCCCTCCTAGTGCTGCCGCCTGTGCTCCTTCCTGAGCCGCATGGGTCTTGCCAAAGCCAGGATTTTCATGTAAAACTGGGCTGCCTACAAAAACCCTCGCCTTGGGTTGGGGCCCAGGAAGAAGCCTGCAAGCTGCCTGCTCCAGCGCTCGGCAATGACAAGGCAGATGGCTAGACCTCTGCGCACAGGGAACAAACAAATAATTCAATGCTAAAACGACTTGGTTGTGGGGATTTCGCGTTTCTGCAACAGTGTGATTGGATCAGAGAACGCTGGTCAGTTTATCCCAGAGTTTGCTCACAGATTCTGTAGGGCATGTAAAGTGAAAACCAATTATGTTGGAGTTTCTTCCAGCATAGTTGGTAAAAAAGCACTCTCTCTCTGACGAGGACCCCTTTTTAAAAAGCAGCAATATGTACAGGAATGAAGATTTCCTTTATGGACCTGTTCTCAAAAGAGTAGCTGGAGATGTTGCTTGGTCCAATGATGTATCTTTGAAATCTAAACATGAACTTCTATTTTAAATAGGATTTGTATATATTGCCATATCTCAAATTTCTATATGTGGACCACATAATCAGCTGCTGCTTTCACATTTGGCTGGATTGCCAGGCTTGCATCAGAGTTCGAATAACCCCCCTTCTATCCCCTCAACTTTAAACTTTAAAAATTACATTTAATTTCCAGTGTGCTAACACTGAGTGTCACATGCATCTATTTCAAGTGAATGTAATGTTAAGGTTCCAATGAACAAGAAGAGCTTTGTTGGGTAAATTTAGAGTTATGTATGTCAGATAAGCGTTATTAAATGCATAAATACTCTGTTCGACCACTTCCATGATTTGGAGCAAACCTGGAGTGCATGTGAACCATGCTCCAGACCACCCTTTTTGGATAGACTTGGTACAGTTCATGGGTGTGACTGCAAGTCCATCCATACACACTGAGATCAACATCATTTTATATTCTCCCCTCTAACCAAGCATGGCAAAGTCACATGAACCTATGTCCTATGTCCTGCATTATTTGCATCACATCCAAATTAATTAAATCTGGCAAGCAAAACTGCTTCTCTAGTGACACATCTGGTATGCACTTTTTATTTTAAATCCCACATGCACACCAGATATGTGCGCCCCAGAATAGGCACCATTTCGATTCTAATCAGGCACTTTACATTGTAAAGTTTACTGTAATGCTCTGTTCGCTGGTTGCCCATCATCCTCTATTAACAAACTTCAGCTAGTACAAAATGAAGCTGCCAGAGTTCTGACCAGATCTAGAAAATATGATCATATCACCCCAATTTTATCCTCCTTACACTGGCTGCCTGTTAAGTTTCTTATTGAATATAAAATACTGCTTCTTGCCTATAAAGCTTTAAATAATGTAGCTCCTGTTTATCTAACCAACCTTGTCTCGCTACAATCCAACCCGCTCTTTAAGATCTCAAAACTCAGGGCTTCTGGTAGTACCTAGAATTGTAAAGTCAAGTAAAGGAGGTTGAGCCTTCTCATTTATGGCCCCTAAACTCTGGAATAGTCTTCCTGATAATGTCCGAGGCTCAGACACACTCTCACATCTTTTTAGCAAAGCATACACTCAGTGCATCACTTAGCGGTATGATGCATGAGTGTGCCCCTCGCAGTTTTTTGCATCTCGTTTATATACACTATGAACAGCAGCTACGCTAATTATTCTCTTTATTCTCTATTTTCACCTGGGGGTACTCATCCCGAGGCCCTCAGACTATGCAACACCACTGATGCGATCCAAGACCAGCAACGAGATGATCTCAAGGTCTTCATAATCCTGGACCAGGCCGTATCCTGAGCAGCTGCTGTGATGGTCATGGTGGAGTAAGAGCATGAGATGTGTGACGCTCCAAGGACAGACGAGTCTTCACAGAGTTCCAGCTTCCGGCGCCTAGACTGCAGCTCTGCACAAGACGTTTAGCCATAGGAGAAATGGTCGTGCCCAACTGAGCCTGGTTTCTCTCTAGTTTTTTAAATCTTCACTTTCACCAAGTTTTTTCCTCGCCGCTGTTGCCACTGGCTTGCATGGTCCGGGATCTGTAGAGCTGCACATTGATGGAATTGCTCCACAGTGTTTGGACTCTCAGTAGTGAATATTAACCCACACTGAACTGAGCTAAACTAAACTGAAACTTTGAAACCCTTAGGCCGGTGTGTCAGCCCCTTTGTAGCAAGATGGGGCACAACCCTGACTTTAAGGATTATTTCATACGAAACCTGCATGACTTTACTCTTACCTCTAATGATGGACAGCTTGGCTTGGACATTGATTTCGCCTTCGCTGTTCTCCGCTTGACACTCGTAGACGTTCTCGTCTCGAGGTGCCCGGAGAGGCTGGATCCTCAGGACAGCTCCTGCACCTTCATCAAACTCTATCGTCTGTGTAAGAGGACCAAGAGTGGGTCAGACGATCAATGGATGCCTAGTGGTTAAAGGCTATGAATTCAATCCCAAAACTGGTCACGGATTCCAAGTGCCTCAAGTGGCACACTTAAAGAAACACTCACATTTTTGGGTGGAAATAGGCTCATTTCACAGCTCCCCTGGAGTTTAACAGTTTGTTTGATTCTTTTCAAACTATTCAGCTGATCTCTAGGTCTCTAGCGGGAGCACTTTTAGCTTAGCTTTGCATAAATTATTGAATTGGATTAGACCATATGCATCAATTGTACCTAGTTACCTAGCTGGGGACTATTTTCAGAAAACTCAAGCTTTGAATAGGAAAATTATCAAAAATATTTCAAAATGTTTTTGGGTGAGATGCTAATGGTCTAATTTGGTACAATGATCTATGCTAAGCTAAGCTAAAAGTGCTACCACCAGACCCAGAGATTGGCTGAATGGATTCAAAACCTTTAAAACTCAACCGTTTAACTCTAAGAGAGCTGTAAGATGGCCCTATTCCCAATAGAGTTGAGTGTTCCTTTAAGAACAAACATTACAGTTTAGAAACCAGCTGTGGTATTTCTCAGTAAATGACATCTGGAAGTGTTTTTAAGTGTTCGATCTCAAGTGTTTACGAAGCATACGTAGCTTAGCTTCTGAGGGTTTCTATGTCTTATAGCCTGTGTTTTATTTTCTTTGCTTGTTTGCCGTGTTCTTTTGTCATAACACAGCTGGCAGCTGTGGAGTCTTGATCGATGTTTAGCGTATCTTAATTACAACTAGCTCAGCATTTAACCACACTGTCACTATTCAGCAGAGATGAAAAACTTCTCTTGAAAAAAAAAAAGAACAACACACAAACGCGTTGGCGGCTCCGATCCACACATTGGCGTGAACCCAAGAGTACGCTCAACTCGGGCTCAAATTATCATCTTCGTTGCATTTAAAAGTAATTTCGTGAGGGGTTTGAATTAATTTGTTTCCCCCAAAGGCTTCGCTTTGATATTGATCTACACACACTCAGGACAGTGTGCTGTCACTGGGCTGCTTCTCATTATCGTAGCCTTGAAAACTCACCCAAAAAAACAGAGAGAGTTTTGCCACTGGCTTACAAAGAGCCTCGTTCCTCTTTGTCATTCCCTATTGATTTGCTCGACTGTTTCGCTACAGTGACATCAAATACGAAAGCACCGCAGGAGCCTAATTAACTCTCTCTCATAATTCCAGCTTGCAGCAAAATCAAGATGTTACAGGACGTTTTGGAGACTTCGAAAAAGAGCACGACAATTTCTATCAGAATTAATTGAATATAAACAAAACTGGAATAGGGCTAGGGGTCAAAAGTTGGGGATGCTATTAGTTTGTAACTTTTCAGCAGGGAAGTTATATGTCAATACCAAGACATGTCAATACAGCTTACTTCCAAGGGTGTATATGTCAATACCAAGACTAGCGCAACCAGGAATTAATGGAACACTGTAAATTTTTTGGAAATAGGCTAGTTTTTAAGCCCCTAGGGTTAAACAGTTGAGTTTTACCATTTTTGATAAAAAAAAAGGCAGGAGCACTTTTAGCTTAGCTTAGCATAAGTCATTAAAACAGATTAGACCATTAGCATGACATAAAATACAACCAAAAACAGAGTTTTGATCATTTTCATATTTATATATTAGATATTTTGCAGATTTTACCTGGTGGTGCAAGAGTAGGACTCTGTGCTGGGGACTATTTTCAGGCACTGTGTAATATCAGTGTGCTGTTTCAGCCATTTTACAGCAACAAAATCCTTCATTATTTTACAGAATTGAGAGTATATTTTCAAGCCACATTGGCCTAGAGAAAAGCATCCTTTCAATTTCCCTCTTAGTGGACGATGTAACTACAGAAGAGTCAAGCTTTAACTAGTAAAATAAACAAAACTCTTTGGTCATTTTTGAATGAGATGCTAATGGTGTAATCCAAATCAAGGATTTATTAGCCATGGTCATATCTCCCTGCAGCCCAACACTGGTTACTCACTGACGCTAAGCATAGCTGAGCCTGGTCAGTACCTGGATGGGAAACCACACTGGAAAATT
Organism: Danio tinwini; assembly: GCA_903798205.1. Lineage (NCBI taxonomy): Eukaryota > Metazoa > Chordata > Actinopteri > Cypriniformes > Danionidae > Danio > Danio tinwini. Next base: position 3,851,882 of record CAIGQZ010032594.1, read on the forward strand.
AGATTGCTGTCAGTGGTGTTAGTGAGGCCAGCAGGGGGCATTTAACCTGTGGTCTGTGTGAGTCCTAATGCCCCAGTATAGTGAAAGGGACACTATACTGTCAGTGAGCTCCGTCTTTCGGATGAGACATTAAACCGAGGTACTGACTCTCTGTGGTCATTGAAAAAATCCCATGGCATTTCTCGTAAAGAGTAGGGCTGTAGCCCCGGTGTCCTTTAGTCCTTACCCATCATGGCCTACCAAACATCCCCATCCACCGAATTGGCTCTATTACTGTCTCTCCACTTCCCAATAGCTGGTGTGTGGTGAGCGCACTGGCGCTGTTATTCTGTGGCTGCTGCCCCATCACCCAAGTGGATGCTGCACACTGGTGGTAGTGTGGACAGGCAACCCCCCTCCCCTCATAATTGTTAAGCACTTTGGGTGTATGGCCATGCACAATAAATGTGCTATATAAATACACCCACTACATTGCATCGCATTTATGCTAAGCTAAGCTAAAAGTGCTCCTATCAGACCTGGAGATTGGGTGAATGGATTCAAAATAGGCACAACAATAACTGTTTAATTCCAGGGGAGCTGTAAAATGACCCCAAAAAAGTAGTTATCATTTAAAGTGTTAGCAGTCTCACCTCGATGCGTTGTGAGTTCACCCTCTTCCCTTTCTTGTTCCAGGTTACTTTGGGTTTGGGGTCACCTGTGGCTTGGCAAACGAAGGATACAACACCTCCGGAGACGCCGATCATGTCTACAGGTACTTTTGTGAACCTGGGTGAAGCTAAACAGGAAAAAGAGAAGCAAAACGGTATTAGCATTCTATTCATAGCTTCTATAGAAATAGCAGTGCTATTAGCATAGCTAACCTAATTCGTCACAAGGCAACTGTAGCAACAAATCAATTATATTAAATTACAGACTGATTGGACACACTGCCACATACAGGCAATTTAACAGTCACTCACTGTGCATTTGACTGTAAAATAGTACGCAAGGGGACTAGGACTAGAGTGGGCTAGCGACCCGCTCTGCTACGACAGAAAAGTAGACAGGGGCAGCCATGTGTCGGCGCAAATGGAAAGTGGCTGTGTTTCAGCATGCCAGTAATTACACCACAGACAATGTGCACGTCGACGCCAGCGTGAATTATTCATAGAGCAATGAATAATAAAATACCTGTGACTCTGACGTGATTGGAAAACATCCCAAACCCTGCGCACGTTTCACACGAGACACGTTTGGCTGCAAGCTAACAACATCCGGAAGATGAATGGAGTAAAATATTACTCCAGTAGAAGTATACAGTCCTTCTTTTCAATGTTACTTCAGTAAAAAAGTACTTGATTTTTAATTTACTTCAGAAATACATGTTAAAGTAATTATGGCTGTTTATTTTGCTCAGTCATACTCACTCTGAATTTGAATCAGTGAATCACTTACAGGAGACTCAGCGAATCATTTATTGGAGACTCACTCTAAAGAGATAATTCGAATCCGTGAATCATCTACTGGAGACTCACTCTAAACAGATAAGTTGAAGTAGTGAATCATTTACTGGAGACTCACTCTGAACAGATCATTTGAAGTAGTGAATCATTTACTGGAGATCAAGTGAATCATTAACTGGAGACTCAGTCTGAACAGTTCATTTGAATCCTTGAATAATTTTTTGGAGACTCCCTCTAAACAGTTTATCTGAATCAGTGAATAATTTACAGGAGATTTAATGGATCGTTTACTGGAGACTCACTCTGAAGAGATCATTTGAATCAGTTGATCATCTACTAGAGACTCACCATGAACAGTTTATTTGAATCAATGATTTGTAAACTAGTTCACCGATGTCCATTTGATCAAGAGACTCACTCTGAACAGACCATTTGAATCAGTGAATCCTCTACTGGAGACTCACTCAGTCCTATTCATTTGAATAAGTGAATCATTTACTGGAGACTCCGTGAAATATTAACCAATGACTCACTTTGAACAGTTCAGTTGAATCAGTGAATTTTTACTAGATAAACATTCTGAACAGACCATTTGAATGAGTGAATCATCTACTGGAGACTCACCCTGAACAGTTCATTTGAATCAACAATTTGTTAACTAGTTCACCAATGTCCGTTCGATTCAGAGACTCACTCTGAACAGACCATTTGAATCAGTGAATCCTCTACTGGAGACTCACTCTGAACAGACCATTTGAATTAGTGAATCCTTTACTGGAGACTCACTCTGAACAGACCATTTTAATCAGTGAATCATCTACTGGAGACTCACCCTGAACAGTTCATTTAACTCAGTGAATCATTTACCGGAGACTCACTCTGAACAGTTTATTTAACTCAGTGAATCATCTACTGGAGACCCACTCTGTCCTAATCATTTGAAGTAGTGAATCATTTACTGGAGACTCACTCTGAACAGATCATTTGAATCAGTGAATCATTTACTGGAGATTCACTCTGAACAGTTCATTTGAATCAATGAATTGTTAGCTCAACATTGTCAATCCGATTGAGAGACACACTCTGAACTGACCATTTAAATCAGTGAATCATCTACTAGAGACTCACTCTGAACTGTTCATTTGAATCAATGAATTGTTAACTAGTTCCCCGATGTCCATCCGATTGAGAAACACATTCTAAACAGACCATTTGAATCAGTGAGTCATCTACTGCAGACTCACTCTGAACTGTTCATTTGCATCAATACTAGTTCACTGATGTCGGTACGATTCACAAATGTATTATTATATGCATTTTTGAATAAATTTAACAGGTAAACAGCTCAAATTCAGCTTGTTCATGAATTATAAAGAGGTTTAATGGATAATTTAGGGATTCAGGAGTGAAGCTGCTCTTCAAGTTTCCGGAGGCTAATCATTTTTTTCTATATTACTGCCTGTTCTTTGTGGATTATGCTACTTTTGCCAAACATAAAAACGTGTCATTTTGTCTCCAGAACGCAGCACGGTTTGTTCTCCGCTCATTAAATGATCATGCCGTCCGTCTAGCTAGACTCTCCTCCGCTGGTGCTTTTTCTCTCTCCGCGGGGGAGCAGGTCAAGCCTGACACAACAAGACATAAGAAGAGACTCTCTAGGGAAACATGCTAAAACCCAGAAAGTAAGTTGTAATTTAAATTTAACAGAAAAATTGAACCCAATGGTTGGGTTTGTCCATATTTAGCCCAATGTTGGTTTACGACAACCCAGCAAAAAATAAAAATAAATAAATAAATAAATAAAAGAAAGAAAAAAAAACAGTAAATTAATCGTTTTAAATGGGATTAGTTGATTTAGTTGACTTTACTTAAATAAGTGAGTAAACTCAATGCTTTTAAAGCAATTAATTGACTTTAAAAAATAAACCTGTTTCTTTTGAAGTAAATAGTTGATTTTACTTAGAGTAAACCTGTTTCTTCTAAAGTAATTTAATGTTACTCAAAAAAGTGAGTACACTTGTTTCTTTCAGATCGCTTAGCACACTTTATTTAAAAAAGTGAGTAAACTCAATGCATTTCAAGCGAATAAGTTGACATTATTTTTAAAAAGTCAAAAAAAAGATTTTAAAGCGATTAGTTGACTTTACCTTAAAAAGTTAGTAAACTCAATGCATTAAAAGCAATTTGTTGACTTTAAAACTGAGTTCAAACATTTTTTTAAAGTGATTAGTTGACTTTAGTTAAAGTGAGTAAACTCTAAGAATGAACAATATGGTCTTATATGAAAAATATAACTATTAACTATTATCACTATATATTCTGGTAATATCGGAATAACAATATTGATTATCCCCTGAGAGACAAAACATCACATATCTTAAGAGGACAGTATTCATTTGTTTAAATGTTTGTAATAAAACAATTAATTGACTTTACTTAAAAAAGTGAATGAACTCAATGCATTTAAAGCAGCTAGTTGACTTTAAAAAGTAAAAAAAACAGTTTCTTTTAAAGCGATTAGTTGACTTTACTTAAAAAGGTGACTAAACTCAATCAATTTAAAGCGAATAGTTGGGAGTAAACCAGTTTCCTTTATAGTGATTAATTGATGTTACTTATAAAAGTGAGAAAACGCAATGCTTTAAAAATTATTTGTTGACTTTAAGCGATTAGTTGACGACCTAAAAGGTTAGTAAAGCCACTGTTTTTAAAGCAATTTGTTGACTTTAGAAAGGGAGTAAAACCATTGTTTTTACAGCGATTAGTTGACTCTATATAAAGTGAGTAAACTCTAGGAATGAACAATATGGACTTATTCTGGTAATATCGCAATAACAATATTTATGACCAAATTAATAAGTATCCACTGAGAGACAAAACATCGCATATCTTTAAAACAGTTTTCATTGGTTTAAATGTTTGTTTTTAAAGTGATTAGTTGACTGTACTTAAAAAAGGTGAGAAAACCAGTTTAAGTAATTAACTGATTTTACTTATAGATATGAGAAAATGCAATGCTTTTAAAACAATTAGTTGACTTTTAGAGTGATTGGTTGACTTTAGAACGATTAGTTGACTTTTGAAATGATTAGTTGACTTTTAAAGTCATTCGTTGGCTTTTTAGAGTGATTGGTTGACTTTTACAATGACTGGTTGACTTTTGGAGCAATTGGTTGACTTTTAGAATGGTTAGTTGACTTTTGAAACGATTAGTTGGTTTATTTGGATGATTGGTTGACTTTTTGAAGTGATTAGTTGACTTTTAAAACAATTTGTTGGCTTTTAAAACAATTAGTTGGCTTTTAAAACGATTAGTTGAATTTTAAAACAATTAGTTGAATTTTTAAACAATTAGTAGAATTTGATTGGTTGATTTGTTGATTTTTTATTTTTATTTTTTTGAACGATTAGTTGACTTTTAAAACGATTGCTTGTCTTTTAGAACGGTTTGCTGACTTTTGAAGTGATTAGTTGACTTTTGAAACAATTTGTTGACTTTTAAAACAATTGGTTGTCTTTTGAAGCGATTGGTTGAATTTTTAAGCGATTAGTTGACTACTTTAAAAAGTGAGTAAAACCATTGCTTTAAAGTGATTAGTTGACTTTACTTTAAAAAAGAGAGAGTAAAATCATTATTTTTTCAAGCAATTAGTTGACTACTTATTATATGATAATAAATCACAATATATTTTGGTAATATTGCGATAAAGATATTAATGACCGAATTAATAAGTATTCACTGAGAGACAAAACATCCTATATTTTTAAAGAATGGTATTCATTGGTTTAAACGTTGGATTTAAAGTGATTAGTTGACTTTACTTAAAGTTAGAAAACCTGTTTCTTTTAAAGTGATTTACTGATTTTACTTAAAACGTGAGTATACAATGATTTTAAAAAGCGATTAGTTGACTTTACTTTAAAAAGCAAGTAAAATTAATGCATTTAAAGCGATTAGTTGATTTTACTTAATAAAGGAAACTAAACTCTCGGAATGGACTTGTATGACAATATATTTTGGTATTTATTGTCATAATGATATTAATGACCGAATACATAAGTATCTACCAAGACAAAAAACGTCCCGTATCTTTAGAGATCAGTATTCATTGGTTTGAACATGTCAAAAAAAACGTGTCATTTTCTCTCCAGAAAGCAGCACAGTTTGTTCTGGGCTCATCAAATGATCATGCCGTCTACCTCGACTCTTTTTCTCTCTCCGCAGGGCAGCAGGTCAAGCCTGACACAACAAGACATGAGAAGAGACTCTCTAGGGGAACATGTGAAAATCCAGAAAGCGCACAGATATGAGGAGATGATCAAACGGTCAGGCAAGCACGGCAAATTAATTATTAAGAGCCCGTGGGCAGGCAGGCAGGCAGGCAGGCAGACCAAACCCTGAATCTGCGGCTGTGGATAAACACACTTCCAGAGCGGAGGACGCCCGAGGTCTTTCTGCTTCATTCTCCAGTTAAAAAACGCTCAACTTTCACATGCAGGTTTGACACTTTTTACTAGGAGTCATAATTGTTTGGTAAAAGAGGAAATAATACATCAAAAGAGTCGAGATTCTGTGAACTGAGAGCTCAGTGGAGACGCATCTTCTTACTATGCTAAAGTAAAGCGCTGGCTCACGTCACACTGAAATATATATATAATTATATTTTAATAATGCTTATTAATTATATTATTTATAATAATAAAATTAAATAAAATAACTTTAATAACTATAATAACTAAAACTATAATAACTATAATTCTTTAATAACTAAAATAACTATATATATTATAGGTGGGAATAGATCATTTTTTAATTTAGATTAATCTCACTGTAATCTTGGAATTAATCTAGATTAAAATGGCTCATTTGAATTCTGCCGAAGGCATTCAGACTATGTGTGCTACCCAAATAATGACTAAAAGTAAGTCTTTGAGAACAGGTTTCTCAAGCCAGGTGGTGCATTAGACCAGGGGCTCATCTCCTGTTTCCAAAATGCATCACAAACTGCTTGAGGAACTGTTCCACTATGATAATTGGTGATGAAAATAAATGATGTTCAATAAGATGTACTTGTGTTTACTCACTGTTTATTCAGTTAAACATCAATGTTGAACTGTAGGCCTACATAAGCTCCAAACAGCCATTTTTTTATCACCTTAATTTGACTAAAGTCATAACTGAACTAAACAGAAATGAATGAAGACGGGGAGTTTGCAGATATTAGTGGCATTATTGAAGTAAACACCGCAATCAAACTATTACCGTCATGGAGGACTTTTCCACATATTTTTGACAAGATCCACACACATGGCTGTCAATAAAAGACATCTTGACACGCACACACACACGCACACACACACACATTGTGAAATGCAGAAGTTTTTTTCTTTTCATTTGGCGTGCGTTATTAAATTCCATAACACTCTCACCAGTTCTTACTCCTTATTTGCATCTAATACCCCAGTTTGTCACGGGGGCATGAATGAAATGTTCATGAGTGAATGTGAAACTGCCGTACTGCAGTAAAAGTCACCTAAAACTACAGGAAACTTACATAAAAGCACTTTATATAAACACCTTAATTATATTATTGTCTATTAAGGCAAATAACTAGATTACAGATGTCCATGTAAGCGTAGTCAGTCGTGTCTTCGAAGTAAGTGAAAGATCCAGAAGGGCATCCTGCTGATTTGATTCAGAAGGGTACTTTTTTTGTCAGACGGCTCACCGGTTTGACTTTCATTCACCGTCATTCATTTTAAAAAGCAGCCACTCCATTTTATTTGTGTGTTTTACTGGAACACATAAACTCTACAGGTGCCTGATAGTTAGATGTGGAGCTAACACTAATCAGATTCACTCTAGTAAACTGCATCCATGTTAGTACGTCACGTCTGATGTGGTCATTTCACAGTAGGAACACACACAGGTTGAAGACTCGTTCTCGCCACCAACAGTGCAATTCAGCAAGGTATACATCCGAGGTAAAATATCAAGGTGAAAGTTGTCATAGCTTGAGTAGAATAGACCCAGCTCCAAACCCAACTTTGAGAATAGATTAACGGCAATAATTATCATTTTTTGCTGCTGCGTTAACGCGAGACTCTTATCGGTCAAAAAATTTATAATAATTATCGCTGTTAATCTATTCTCAAAGTTGGGTTGATAACGCCCCACCACTAATATATATATATATATATATATATATATACAGCTGAAGTCAGAATTATTACTCCCCTGAATTATTAGCACCCCTGTTTGTTTTTTCCACGATTTCTGTTTAATATAGAGAAGATTTTTTCAACACATTTCTAATCATAATAGTTTTAATAACTCATCTCTAATAACTGATTTATTTTATCTTTGTCATGATGACAGTAAATAATATTTTACTAGATATTCTTCAAGACAGCTTACAGTGACATTTAAAGGCTTAACTAGGTTAATTAGGTTAACTAGGCAGGTTAGGGGAATTAGGCAAGTTATTGTATAATGATGGTTTGTTCAGTAGACTATCGAACAAAAATTTTCTTAAAGAGGCTGATAATTTTGACCTTAAAATGGTTCATAAAAAATTAAAAACTGCTTTTATTCTAGCTGAAATGAAACAAATAAGACTTTCTCTAGAAGAAAAAATATTATCAGACATACTGTGAAAATTTCCTTGCTCTGATAAACATCATTTGGGAAATATAAAAAAAAGAAAGAAAAAAAATCAAAGGGGGGCTAATAATTCTGACTTCAACTGTATGTATATATATATATATATATATATATATATATATAATCATTTCTAGAATGCACTGTATCTGGCTTACAGTTTACACAAAGCTTAAATAATATAATAAAATAAAGTAAAAGTACTAAAGTGAGCTCTGGTCACTGTAAATGCACTGAAGAGTCTCCAGTCAGTGAAATGAACGTTTGTTTAGGCCCAGACGGGCGAGTGATGGACTGGTTTTAGTTAGTTTGTTAACTGGAGGTCAGCGGACGGCAGTGAGTTATGGATTTCCTGACAGCGGCGAGTGATGGAGAGTTTATTGGAAAAGCAGACAAAAAAAAAAAAAAAGAGTCGACTACACTAACAGAAACACACAAACTACACACAAGACTAGGATTTCTACACTTTAGAAAGATCATATACAGTTAAGTCAGAATTATTAGCCCTCCTGTTCAATTCTTTTATATCCCCCCCCCCAATTTCTGTTTAACGTAGAAGAGATTTTTTTAACACTTTTCTAATCATAACAGCTTTAATAACTGATTTATTTTCTCTTTGCCATGATGACAGTAAATAATATTTGACTAGATATTCTTCAAAATACTAGTATTCAGCTTAAAGTGACATTTAAAGGCTTAACTAGGGTAATTAGGGTAAAGTTAGGGTAATTGGGCAAGTCATTAGCCCCTTTCGCATATCTGCGCTGTTCACACAGGCAAAAACGTTCCAGAAAAGACCAGGATAATTTTCCGGAAAAGACCATTCACACATTAATTCCAAAATACCGGTAAATTAATCATTAACCAAAAATGGCCTCTAAACAGCTGCGCTTGTATTTGTAAACATTTGACTACATTAAAAAATCTGTGGATGGATAAGTATTGTAAACATTCATTCATTCATTTTTTTTCGGCTTAGACCCTTTGCTAATCAGGGGTCGCCAAAGCGGAATGTACCGCCAACTCATCCAGCATATGTTTTACGCAGAGGATGCCCTTTCAGCTGCAACCCATCACTGGAAAACATCCACACACACTCATTCACACACATGCACTACGGACAATTTAGCTTACCCTATTCACCTATTCCACATGTCTTTGGACTTGTGGGGAAAACCGGAGCCCCCGGCACGCGAACACAGGGAGAACATGCAAACTCCACGCAGAAATCCCAACAGACCCAGCCAGAGCTTGAACCAGCGACCTTCTTGCAAGGCTAGGCAAGTTTATTTATATAGCACATTTCATACACAGTGGCAATTCAGTGCTTTACATGAACAAGAAAAAAAAAAACAGATAATAAAAAAATACAGATAAAAATGTGTTTAAAATGTGTTAAAACAGGCTATAAAAGAATGAAAAAGAAGAGAAAAACATAAAAATAAAACTTGCTGTGAGGTGATTGTGCTACCCACTGCACCACCGTGCTGCCCGTATTGTAAACAACTTCAATAAAAACATTTGAAGGAACACTTTCGCGTGTCGAGATGTACATGTGTGTGTGCTGGTGCTCATCGGCTGCTTCACGTGCACTCGCATGGGGTAAAGCAACTGAAACAGAGCTTGAAGGTAAACAAACAGCGGTTTATTACAAGCATTTTATTGATAATCTTTTCCACAGTTGGCATTAAGAAGGAACATAGAAACGTTATCTGACTAACATCTAGTAGCTAAATGTGTCTGGAAAAATATTCAAAGGCTTTTGTTTTCATAAACAGCGCGGATGTGAATGCGTCTGAATGTTCTTATTGGCTCACGTCAGTGCGTTCTAAACGTGACCGCGCTCTGTCCGGCTATTTTCCTTCTGCGTTCACACAAAGCAGCATTCAAAGCAGGCTCTTTCCGGAAAATTGCTGGAACGAATTTATCAGTATTTTCAAAAAGGGCCTGTTCACACATACAGACCTTTCTGGAAAATTGCCGGTAATTTTCCGGAAAGGTCTGTATGTGTGAAAGAGCCTATTGTATAACAGTGGTTCTGTGGACAATTAGAAATAAATATTGCTTAAGGGAGCTAATAATTTTGACCTTAAAATGGTTTGAAATTTTTTTTAAACTGCTTTCATTCTAGCCGAAATAAAACAAATAAGACTTTCTTCAGAAGAAAAAATATTATAGGAAATACTGTAAAAAATTCCTGAATCTGTGAAACATCATTTGGGAAATATTTATAGTAATTTTGCCTTCAATTGTATATTTCCTTTCCCCAATAAAAGATTGTAACTTTAATTATAACTAAATTTGTAAAACAAAACACTCAAATACTCAGAACACAATAGCAGCTCATCGTTTAAGAAAATATTTTTTATTTTAGTCACATTTTATGTTTAAGTCTAAAATCTTTTATTTTATAAATGTAAATGTAATGTAGGGCGTTATGGTGGCGCAGTGGGTAGCACGATTGCCTCACAGCAAGAAGGTTGCTGGTTCGAGGTGCGCTGTAGGTAAATTGGGTAAACTAAAAGCCAATTTATACTTCTGTGTCAAGCGCACGCATATGCTACAGCACAGCCTACGCGTGGACGCATAGCCCTTCGCCGTGGCCATCGACAATGTTGACACGCACCTCTCAAAAAATGTATTGCGTACGCATAGCACAAGCTCTGTGTGTGGGCGGAGATGAGAGCTGCGCCCGATGCAGCGAGTGTTTACAAGTTTGGAGTCCCGTGAAGGAGCTCCAGATGGAGACTGTTGTTTTGTGTTTACCTTATGATCAAAGTTGTTGCACGTCCACCGGTTCCCGCCTCAAAATGAGCGAATTTGAGTCACTTGTACATTAAGGAAGTGTTCATAAAAAACAGAACACCAGCGAAGAAACTCGACACAGAGAAACATAAACACCTACTGCCAGCTAGCATTTCGAAAGTGTATTGCAGAGTAACAGAAACAACGCGCAGAAGTATAAATGCACGGCTAAGCGTGAGGCTTGCGCCATGGGTCACGCCGATCACTTGACGCAGAAGTATAAACCAGGCTTAAATTGTCCGTAGTGTATGTGTGAATGAGTGTGTCTGGATGTTTCCCAGTACTGGGTTGCGACTGGAAGGGCGTCCTCTGTGTAGAACATATGCTGCATAAGTTGGCGGTTCATTCCGCTGTGGCGACTCCAGATTAATAAAGGGACTAAACCGAAAAGAAAATGAATGAATGAATGAATGAATGAATGAATGAATGAATGAAATGTAATGTAAATATATATATATAAAAAAACAATATTAATACAAATATTTGTTATAATAAAATATATTAGCAAGTAACATTTTCAGGGCAAAGCTATTTTACAAAATAAAAGTAAAGATTATCATACTTTATTTTTGAAAAATATAAATAAATATTTAAACTATTTTAATATTTCTTATGAATAATTGCTACTATTGCTATTATTAATATGAAGCTATGAATAATAATAATAATAATAATAATAATAATAATAATAAACTAAATTCAGTAATTCAGTCATTTTCCTTCGGCTTAGTCCCTTATTCATCAGGGATCGCCACAGCAGAATGAACTGCCAATTATTTTAGCATATGTATTACACAGCGGATGCCCTTCCAGCTGCAACTGGGAAACACCCATACACTCTCACACACTACCCCCAATTTAGTTAATCGATTCTGCTATAGCGCATGTGTTTGGACTGTGGGGGAAACTGGAGGACCAGGAGGAAACCCACGCCAATTTGGGGAGAACATGCAAACTCCACCAGAAATCCCAACTGAGCCAGGGGGGATTCGAACCAGCGACCTTTTTGCTTTGATGCCACTGAGCCACCGTGCCACCAATTAAACTAAGTATTAATCTAAATATTAGTTAAATTATAAAACATTACTACATTAATAAAATATAAATTTCTATATATATATATATATATATATATATATATATATTTATTTTTTTGCATATTTATGAGTTGTGTTTAAAATTTCCGAATCAGATTTGCGCATTTCTGAACTGTTTTTGCACAATTATTAATTGTTTCGAATTTATGAATCGGATTTGCATATTTATGATTAGCGTTTAGAATTTCCGAATCGGATTTGCGCATTTCTGAATTGTTTTTGCGCATTTACAAATAGTTTTTTTTTATTTATCGGATTTGCGCATTCATGAATTGTGTTTTGAACTTACGAATTGGACTTGCGGATTTATGAACTTTTGAATTCATAAGTTGGATTTGCGGATCTATGAATTGTGTTTTAAATTTCCGAATTGTTTTTGTGCATTTATAAACGTTTTGAAATTTACGAATTGGAATGCGCATTTATGGATTTTTTTGCGCATTTATGAATTGTTTTGAATTTACAAATTTAATTTTGTAAATGTTAATTGTGCTGTGGATATGGACTCCACTCACATTTTCTTCAGGAAATGTACATATCATTACTTTTTCCTCACTCAATGTATTTAAAAGAATTAAATATATTTTTTTAAGTTTAATAAATAAAATAGAATGGAATCTTTTCAGTGAAAGGCTATTTAAAAACAAAAACAAATAAACCAACAAACTAAAATGTGTATATTATTATTCATTACACTTCTAAACAAATAAACAGCAAAGAAACACATATTATGAATGTACATCAAGGCCTGAAACAGGGTGTGTATATTTGTAGCGGTGTCAGTTAAAGTGTTTGTCTTCTATCCGCTCATCACTAACAGCATCAAGCAGAAAAGCCCCTGCATTACAGAGAAAATGAGGAAAGTGCAGGTAAAATGTGGAGATGAGTGGCGTTTCAGGAGGACCAGAGGGTCGAGTTTCACCATCATCATCATTATCTTCACCCTCAGAGACCCCTGCATGAAGAATAATTCACAGAAACATCCAGAAACACTGCAGGACTGAGTTCTCTCTTTCTCTTTCTCTTTCTCTCTCTCTCTCTCTCTCTCTCTCTCTCTCTCTCTGGAGCTAGATTAGTCTCAATAATAATACATTAAAGAAATAAAATTCACACGTGCACAGCACAATTCACATTTACAAAAACCACTTTGCTAATTTGAAACACAAATCATAAACACACATATCCTATTAATAAGTTCAGAAATGCGTGACAGAGATCAAGAAATTGATTTATATATTTGTGTAAACCTTTTAATATATTTAAGTAAGATGCATTTGTGTGTGCATTTAGAGAAATATATTAGTTTTTTCTTGTGAATTCGTGAATTGTGTTTTGAATTTATGAATCGGATTTGCACATTTATAAATAGCTTTTGCGAATTTAGGAATTTTTTTGAATTTCTGAATTGAGAGTTGCATATTTATAATTTGTGTTTTGAATTTCCAAATCAGATTTGTGCATTTATGAACTGTTTTTTGCAGATTTCTGAATTGTTTTTTATTCACGAATCAGATTTGCTCATTCATGAATTGTGTTTTGAATTAACCGGTTGGATTTGCGAATTTCTGAATTTACTAATCGATTTGCTTTTGCGCATTTATGAACTGTTTTGAATTACTGAATCATATTAGCATATTTATGAATTGTGTTTGAATTTCCAAATCGGATTTGCGCATTTATAAATAGTTTTTTTTTTTTCGCAATTATTAATTGTTTTGAATTTACGAATCGGATTTGCATATTTACGAATTGTGTTTTGAATTGAAAAATTAGATTTGCTCATTTATGAATTGCTTTCGCGCATTTATGAATTGTTTTGAATTTACAAATCAAGTTAGCATATTTATGAATTGTGTTTTTTTCAGAATTTTCTAATCAGATTTACGAATTTATTAAATGTTTTTGCACAAAATTTTTTTTGCTTATAATTTACAAATCGGATTTGCATATTTACGAATTGTGTTTTGAATTTACAAATCGATGCGCATTGATTAATTGTTTTGAATCTAATAACCGGATTTGCATATTTATGAGTTGTGTTTGAATTTCCAAATCGATATTGCGCAGTACAAAACTGGATTTGTGGATTTATGCATTTATGAATAGTTTTTGCGCAATTATTAATTGTTTCAAATTTACAAATCGGATGTGCATATTTTTGAATTGTGCTTTGAATTTACGAATTAAATTTGTGCATTTATGAATTGTTTTTGCACATTTACAAACAGTTTTTTTTATTTAAGAATCGGATTTGAGCATTCATGAATTGTGTTTTGAATTTACGAATCAGATTTGCGTATTTATAAATTGTGTTTTGAATTTACGAATTAGATTTGAGTATTCATTAATTGTTTTTGCGCATTTATAAACGCTTTTGAATTTACGAATTGGAATGCGCATTTATGAATTGGTTTAAATTTACAAATTTTATTTTGTAAATGTTAATTGTGCTGTGGATGTCGACTTCACAGGAAAATTGCATATCATTACTTTTTCCTTACTTAATGCATTTACTATTTACATTAGTAAATATATTAATAGTACATTTAATCATACACTAAAATTGTGGGTTGTTGTAACCCAACATTGGTTCAAATATGAACAACATTGGGATAATTTGGGATAACTTGGGATGATCCAGACGTGATGAAGAGCCCATATGTAAAGTGAATAATGACTGATGATGGCGGCGTCTGTGAGGAACAGATGGCAGAAAAGGTCAGATGTGTGTTTTTTTTTTCTGCAGAGCTCAGCATTAACACCACTGTCCAGAATATAATCACTTCTCAGTATTAACACTAAAATATGACATGTTAGTCATCTCTCATAGACAGACAACAGATTAAGAGCAGAGAAAATCAGGAAATCTGATTCTCAGATATTTCACTTTATTTATTTACATTACAATGCTATTTTGCTATTATATTTATATACTGTACATAAGTTAAAAGCAAAATACACCAATAATCAAAAATGTTTTAATTATTAAAATGTCCTTTTTAATATTATCATTAACAACAGCTTAAAAACTTTTATTATATAGTATATATAAATATTGTACTGTATACTGCAAACACATCATACTGACATTTCATACCATATATTGCAAATGTATAGTACCGAAATATCGTACTGTTTACTGCAAAGGTATCATACTGACATATTGTACCATATACTGCAAAGGTATTGTACCAAAATATCGTACTGTTTACTGCAAAGGTATCATACCGAAATATTGTATTGTATACTGCAAAGGTATCATAAGAAATATTGGACTGTATACTGCAAAACTGTTTACGGAAATTTCATAACGTATACTGCAAATGTATAGTAATAAAATATCGTACTTTACACTGCAAAGGTATTGTACCAAAATATCATACCATATAATGCTAAGGTATCGTACAGAAATATCGTACTGTATACTGCAAAGTTGTTGTACCAAAATATTGCGCTGTTTGCTGCAAAGGTATCATACTGAATATTGTACCATATACTGCAAAGGTATCGTACCGAAGTATCATACCGTATACTGTAAAGAAATCATACCAAAACATCGAACTGTAAACTGCAAATGTATTGTACTGAAAAATCATACCATATACTGTAAATGTATATATATAT
>CAIGQZ010032594.1:3907085-3922491 GCA_903798205.1 Danio tinwini
CAGGCGAATCAATCTGAATGAATCAATTGAGTTAGTAAGTTGTTTACTGGTGATTCACTCTAAACGGATCATTAGAATCAGTGAGTTGTTTACCAGAGACTCGACTCTAAAAGGATAATTTGAATCAAGAAGGTGTTTATTAGTGAGTCACTCTTATCTTTAAACTATTTATTTAAAATGAGCTAAAACAACATTCTTTGGGACAACTTAATTCCTTTTTGTTCAATCCACTGAAATTTGTAAAAAAAAAAAAACAATGAAGTTAACTTAATCGATTCGTGTTGGGACAACATGAAGGAATTGTGTGGAACCCAGCATTTTTTTACAGTGTGGTTTATGTATTTTGCACAAACGGCACCTGAACTGCACTAAAGTGGAGCTGTCCAGATTAAGAGCTCTTTCCTCAAGGATGCCCCTTAGTCCTATTAACCAAAATAACTTCATTGCGCTAATTAACAACCCCGAGGTCAATTCGTCACCTTGTTCATACATGCTCCACTCGACGGGGTCTGCGTCGAGCTTTGAATTTGCGCACTAATGTTGGCTCTGGCAACAAATAGGGAATTGGGATTTTTTTTTTTGCTCACCATAATAAAACCATTTTGCTTAAGCACGTTGACTCCTCGCCACTGTAATTACATGACAGAGCCTGTGGTGAGTGGGTGCAGGAGTGTATAATCACATTATGACCGCGACTGGAGCCTCGGGAGAAAACGCACAGACGTGAATGTGTATGTGTGTGTGTGTGTGTGTGTGTGTGTGAGGTAAGCATCCCCGGGTTCATGACTGGGCTGATGTAAGAAAAAAAAAAAGGGAGAGCGAGACATGTTGAAGACAGAAAACAGATGGCCAGGTTTGGGGTTTTTGTCTCCTGTCTGTCACTTCCCTCTCCAGAATAACAACTGCCCACTTTTTACGGCCATTATAAAAGCTGCAAAGAGGAAGGAAGGACATGAATGCACAGTGCCTGGAGCTCTAGCATAATATGTAGAAGTTCAGCGATTGATGCTAGGGCTGTACAATATATCGTTTCAGCATCGATAACGCAATGTGTGCATCTGCTATAGTCACATCGTAGGACCTGCAATGTCAAGTTGGGACGATAATTAACCAGAAAACACAGTTGAGAACAAAGCTTAACGAAGATAATGTGTCTTGAGAAAAGGGTCCATCTGTGGTGCGGTTCGGAATTTGAAGAGTGTCCCAAATCCCCAAAATACATGGGAAACCTTTGGCAATTAAAAATATATTGCAAGCTCTACAAAATGTGACATTTACTAGATTTTGCATTAAAATCAGCTTAGTGCTGACTCTGTGTGGAATCAGAAATGTCCTGACCAATGTCCAACAAATCCTTCCCTAGACACCCCGGAAAAATCGTAATACCTCTGTCACCTCGCTCTCTAGCTCCAGAGTAACAACTGGCCACTTTTTAGGGCCATTATAAAAGGAAGGGCATATACGGTCCCTGGAGCTCTACCACAGTCCTGCTTCCCCAAGCTGCTAATCTCGCTGACTGGGCATGTGAGACACACAAGGGAGGGATTGTAGAACAGCAGCAGGGGTCAGAGGTCAGCTGACCCCACATACTCGCACTAGGAATGGGGTAGAGGGGTGGTGTGGCCATTCTAATGTGTCCCTAAATGAGGACACACAGGCTACGTTGTCCGAATATGAAAGTACCACTCATAAACAGGCAAAAAACACTAGATTATTGTTGAGAGTGCGACCTCACAAAACTGAGACCATAGAGGACAAGCAGTGCTCTGCAAGGCTTAGTCTCCCAGGATTTCTTTAAAACCCTAAAAGGGTCTGCTTAGTGCTGACTGAAATGTCCTGACCAATGCCCTTCCCTAGACACCCCTAAAAAAAGTTCTTATTACCTTTAGACAACTGAAGATCTGCAGGAGGGGTCAAGGGTGAAAGGTCAAGCAGTTGGTTAAAAGCCCGTATTTAACCATGCTGCATTCTTGCTCTCACCGTCAGGAACCTTGGTTTGCTGGGAATCGTATTGCAAGAGCGTCAAAATAAATTAAATTCAACCCCCCTACCTCCACTCATAATAGTGAACAGCGGTGTTAAAAGATGCCAGGATTGCGTGCTACGAACAACCTGTAGGCACCTCGTCCATGTCAGGCTTTTCTTAACACCGTATCAGCTACATTAGGCTACAAGTTGAGCTTCATTTTAGGTAGAGTAACTAATAGCTCAGCTCACTACATCTTCCAAGTAGCTTTCCCAATATCAAAGATGCCATTATTTAAAAAAAAAAAAAAACGACTATACACTACTGACTCAAGACTTTGCATACCATTCCGCACTTTCAATTCAGGAATACTTTAATGTTTTTGAATGTCAAAACTATGCAGATGGCAATGTCTGGTGCGGTGGGAATTTGAAGAGTGTCCCGAATGCCCAAAATACGTAGGAAATCCTTGGCAATTAAAAAAAAAAAGGCAAGCTCCGCAAAAAGTGACAAAAAGCTAGAGGTCAAGCAGTTGGTTAAAAGCCCATATTTAACCATGCTGCATTCTTGCACTCACCATCACAAACCTAGTTTGCTGGGAATAGTATTGCAAGAGCGTCAAAATAAATTTAACTCAACCCCCCACCTTCACACACAATAGAGAACAGCGGTGTTAAAAGATGCCAGGATTGCGTGCAATAAACAACCTGTAGGCACCTCGTCCATGTCAGGCCTTTCTAAACACCATATCAGCTACAAGTTAAGCTACATTTTATGTAGAGTAACTAATAGCTTAGCTCACTGCATCTTGCAAGTAGCTTTCCCAATGCTGAAAATTCCATTATTTCCAAACGCGCTACTATACTCTACTGACTCAAAGCTTTGCATATCATTCCGCACATTCTATTCACGAATACTACACAGTAATGTTTTTGAATATCAAAACTATGCAGATGGCAATCTGTGGTGCGGTGGGAATTTAAACAGTGTCCTGAATGCCCAAATATGTGGGAGATCTGTGGCAATTTGAAAAATGTGCAAGTTCCACAAAAAGTGACATTTGCTAGGTTTCGCTAGAGGTCAAGCAGTTGGTTAAAAGCCCATTTTTAACCATGCAGCATTCCTTGCTTTCACCGTCAGGAACCGTCATTTACTGGGAATAGTATTGCAAGAGCGTCAAAATAAATTAAACTCAACCCTCCACCTTCACACACAATAGAGAACAGCAGTGTTAAAAGATGCCAGGATTGCGTGCCATGAACAACCCGTAGGCACCTTGTCCATGTCAGGCAACTGGCCTTTTTTAACACCGTATCAGGCATTAAGCCAGCGCTGCATGGTGTGAGGTGTAGTCGGCATGAATGAGCGTAAGAGGCGCCTCGCTTTCTTTATCTCTAAAGAGATCTGACAGGCCCTCGGAGCTGCGAGACAGTACCTCTCACTGGAGTACCACTAAGTCAAGGCGCATCAGCTGCCCTGTGGCCTCCAGCACGTCCGGAGGGTCCGAGCGGTCAAATAAATGACAAATATCCCGGGAACGAACAGGTAAGAGGACGACAGCGCTACACCAGGAGCCTAGCTGTGTCCTCTTGCAGAACCCCCCCTCTTCCTAATCAACAACGCTCAATTGACTCGCATTCATGGAACAACGGCCATAAATAAGGAGGGAAAACGAGATGAGTAAATCTTTCCTGGCTCTGTGAAGGACACAATCGGGTCAATCCCATTTATTGATCCCGGTGATAGGTTGATAGTGCAGAGGGAATTGACCGAGAGACGTTTTTTTCCCGCAAGCAAGTCAGGCTGATTAAACAACAATCAATGTTTCATTACTGTAACAATTGGCAGACCTGACCAAAAAAAATGGTGAAAGAGCTAATTCAATGCTGGAAGTTTGATGACTTGCTGGAGATCCTAGTATTTCATATATTCAGATATAGATGCTATGTTGTCCGAATATGAAAGTACTCAAGGTCAAGGCCTACTTTACGTGTTTAGCACCTAAAAACAACATAAATGTTGACCAAAGTGCTTTACTGACATGGAATAACAAGAAACTAAGATTTATAAGTAAGTCAAAGAGAAGAGGTAGGTTTTGACTGATTTTGAGGGTTTGATAAGCATTGTTCTCCAAGGCTTAGTCAGTTTTTGTGGTAGTTTTCACAAAATTTGGGACCGAAAAACATGAAATTGTGGGACAGTCAATTTAATGTGATAAGCCATTAGCCAAGGAACATTTAAGGCTCTCATGAGTTTGACAATCAGATGCAGACAAATAGACTCTAATTCTTCTCTCAGATACTGCTGCTTTATTTTCAAAGCTAATATCGATATGTTGGAAAAGAAGGAGAAAGTTTTTTTTCTTTTCATTACTGCCCCTCCTTCTCCTTCACACCGCCCAAGTCTCGTTAGTACCCGCTGAGCGTGAACAGGAATGTGTGGGCCGACTTAATCAAAATCACTGGTGAGGAATTTGAATACTTTAAATTAAGAAGCTGTGACGCTCTCTTTTTCTCTCTGTCTCTCCGGTCCAGCCACCTGGCGCGGCACGTCTGCTGATTATGGAGAAACGGGTGGGAGGAGGTGCCGAGGAAGAGCCGAACACAAAGTGGTGAACACCTCCAACTGTGCTAGGAGGGAATGAAATAAAAAGGGAACAACACAACCTTACCTTGTCTGTCTCTCTCTGCTTTTTCGTTTGGCAAAAAAAAAAAAAAAGCCGTACGCAACAACTCCTTTAGGAGGGGAAGGCTGCCTTCAAGGGGTACACACTCTTGTTACTGCTATTCCCATCAACTATTCCTCTGAGGGAAGCTGAGGAGGGCAAATCTCTGTGCACCTGATAAATGCTCTTAAAGGGACACACTTTTTTTTTTGGGGAAATGGTCTAATTTTACAGCCACCCTGTTGAGTTTGACCGTTTTTGAATCCATTCAGCAGATCTCCGGGTCTGGAGGGAGCATTTTTAGCTTAGCTTAACATAAATCATTGAACTGGATTAGAACATTAGCATCAGTTTTTTAATTTCAGCTTGACTCTTTGTAGATTGTGTACGAAGACTGGTGAAAAATTTAGAGTTGCTATCTTCTAGGTTGGGGCGGCATGGTGGTGCAGTGGGTAGCGCTGTCACCTCACAGCAAGAAGGTCGCTGGTTTGAGCCCCGGCTGGGTCAGTTGGCATTTCTGTTTGGAGTTTGCATGTTCTCCCTGTGCTGGCATGGGGGGTCCTCCAGGTGCTCCGGTTTCTGCCACAGTCCAAAGACATGTGCTGTAGGTGAATTGGGTAAGCTAAATTGTCCGTAGTCTGTGTCTGTATGTCCTGGTCCTCCAGGTTGGGGGTTTAGCATTGGGCCAACAACCAACCTCATAAAAACTAGATATTAACACAAATATGGTGCGGTTAAATATCAACTTCAATGTTCAGCAGGCACAATGATATTACACTGCACCTGAAAACAGACATGTAGCTAGGTATCAATGCTGCATAATAGCATTGTGCCTGCTGCAGCCATAATTATTACACTTGGAGTATAGTTCCTAGCCGACTTAACTTTTTTGGGCTACTGGCCAATCTACTTCTACTATTTTCCATCAGTCTTGGTACACAATACAATTACTGAAGAGTCACTTTCAATAGCAAAATTATTGAAACTCTTTTTTTTATTATTTGAGCAAGCTGCTAATGGTCTAATCCAATTCAATGATCTATGCTAAGCTAAGCTAAAAGTGCTCCCGCCAGAGATTGCCCTCCAGGGGAGTTGTAAAATTTGCCTCTCTCTAAAAAACAAAGTGAACGTTCCTTAAAGTTCTTCAAGTATATTCGAGGAGAACCGCTAAGGGTGTTTAGGTGGCAGCATTTAGGGAGGCAGGCAGATTGTTAAGCCAGGATGGAGCTGTCAGCGGATAAGTGTGTTTGCTTGCTAAACATGTGATGCTAGTCCCCTCGCTCCATCTGTTTGGTTATAAAGAGCATCGTGAAAGAGGAAAGAGAGTGGGGGAGAGAGAGAGTGAAAGAAGCAGGTTTTTGGAAAACCTGGTAAAAGAACTGAAGGCTGTCATTCCAGTACAGCCCAAGCTGTTGGGCTGTCGTCAGGCGCGCTCAGCAAGATGCAGCCGGCTCCATATGGCTCGCTCGGATCTGACATCTCAAGGGAAGAGCTGCACATTGCGGGGAGAACAAGAGAATGTGCAATTGTGATTCACTGTGAAAAATGTTCATGCTTATGCAGAAAATGGCTGGAAATATGTCTTTATCCAGGTCACGGCACCAAAAATATCAGAGTTCTTACCAGGTCAAGAAAATATGATCATATAACCCCAATTTTATCCTTCTTACACTGGCTGCCTGTTAAGTGTTGTATTGATTATAAAATATTGGGTCTTACCTATAAAGCTTTAAATAATCTAGCTCCTGTTTATCTAACAAACCTTCTGCCTTGCTACAATCCAACCCGCTCTTTAAGATCTCAAAAGTCAGGGTGTCTGGTAGTACCCAGAACAGCAAAGTCCACTAAAGGAGGTTGAGTGTTCGCATATATGGCTCCTAAACTCTAGAATAGCCTTCCTGATAATGTCCAAGGCTCAGACACTCTCACAGTTCAAAACGAGATAGGAAGGTCTATCTGTTTAGTAGAACATACACACAATGCATCGCATAACGATAAGATGTATGAGTGTGCTCCATGCAGGTGAGTGGGCTTGACAACAACCCATTGGACACACTCTTTCTGCCTTAATGCGCCAGGTACTTTGTCAGAAATACTATATGTTTGTTTCCATGTCTGTTTCTATTTTCAGTTATAGCACTTCATTTTCGCATTGGATATCTCTTCTTCAAATACATTACATACAGCAGCTCCACTAATTATTTTCTTTGTTCTCCATTTACACCTGGGGATGCCCATCCCGAGGCCTCAGGAGATTGGGAAGAGATGATGCCAACCAGGACAACACATACACTTAATACATTTCATTGAACATGTACACATAGATATCACCTATATACTGTAAAACTGCAGGATAACTATGTTTATATATAATAACTTTAAATGTTAAAAGTTATTAGTTAAAGTTATTAGTAACTGATAAACTTGTGGTGACTAATAATTCTTGGCCTACTATACTTTTTGAATGAAATGAGACTTTTAAAGACCAAAGAATGTATTTTTTGAGTATATATATATATATATATATATATATATTTATAAATGAAACTAATATTATGTATGTGACATTTGCAGTAAAAATTCAAAACATAAATCCACATAGAAGTAAAGGTTAACATTATATTGACACATCTGTTTATATTTTCTAAAACAACTAACCACAGAGTTGTGGGATCAAAAAAATATCAATCTGAAAAAATTTGTTATACTTTAAATGAGGAAAAAAACATGCGTTATGGATGTGACAAAAACATTTGTGAGTTTACAGTCTACAACATACTTTGTAGAAATTCTGTCAATTAAACTGCACAACCCAAAAGAAACAATGCTAATCAAACAGAAACGAGTCGGCTCAATAAAGAACAAACATGATTGATTTTATTTTATTAAATATTTTTGCATTTATGAGGAAATAGTGTCGATATGGATGTGACAGTTTTCCGTTACGGATGTGACCGCTGTGAAATTGCCACTTGTGTGATTTTGGCAAATTAAATATAATATTTATATTATAAAATATTTATAGTTAAATATAAAACACTGACAGATACATTTATGAGTATTTGTAAAGTACTGTAAAATACTTGCTTACTTCCATTACTTCCCGTTTGCTATTTTGGTAAATACTCATTTTTTTATGGCAAGGTTGACATTTGCATGGAATTGCTCATATATATATATATATATATATATATATATCATTGTTAATTTGGCACTAAACTATATACATTTTTATTTCCACAATATCAAGCTGGGAATAGCTACCGCTGTCCAGTTTTGTCTAAAATAGTAGCAGAAGGCTTTTCCAAAAAATGTATTTTCTTGGCAACTCTCTGCTTTGTTGAGCTTCCAGAGTGCTTTATGAAATGATATCGAGTCCAAGGAAAACTTTCCACAGCATACCTTGCTATGGGAGATGCTTTTTCCCAAGCTTAGCAACCTTGAGCATATTCCCATGGTGCAAATGTGGCTTCCAGATACACGATATAAAACAATATAAAAGGACTTGTGTTTTAAAACAACAACGCCTATGAAAAACACCATAAAAGGGCTGCATGCACACAATATGCTAATAAATGTACATAAAGAAAATGCTTTTGCACTAGTGTTGGGTAATTTACAATTTTTTTTTATTTTAAGGATATTTTATGCTTTTTTTCAGATTTTGAGAGTATACTAACTTAAAAACTTACCACATAAAATAAAAAATAAAACCTCATAACTTGCATTTAATATTGTTTGGTAAATAAAGCAAGTCTGATGTAATATATCTACCTAAAAAACTGAAAATATTACTTTACAAACTGCATTGTAAATAAATCATATTTACATATTCATTCATTCATTTTCTTTTCGGCTTAGTCCCTTTATTAATCCGGGGTCGCCACAGAGGAATAAACCACCAACTTATCCAGCATTTTTGTTTTACGCAGCGGATGTCCTTCCAGCTGCAACCTCTTTCTAGGAAAATATTTACATTTTACACAATAATATTAATGAAATTAATATAAAAACTGAATAAATATATATTTACACGCATATCCAGAAGCAAAAAACCCAGCAGGCACACAACACCATAAGACGTTAATATAAGTTTAAATTTCGGTCATGGCGTCAGGTGACCAAAATCCAATGTCTAGCCAGTGTCTAAAGACAATTGTTATTTTGACGCCCAATAACAACGTCAAATTACACTGATATTTGGTTGATTTTAGGTTGTGTTGGAAAGTGACCAAAATCCAATGTCTGATAGATGTCATAGTGGTAACGTCCACACAACGTCAAGGTGTAACATGATTAGACGTTGATGTTTGGTTGATTTTAGGTTGGATGTTGGACATAGACGTCAGCCTGAAGTTGTGCTCTGACGTCAACTCGATTTTCATTTCCAAACAAAATCCAACATCCCCACGACGTTGATGTCCTGTGCCTGCATGGAATGCTTATGGGCTAAAAAAACATCTGTGGATTTCTGCCTGGTAATTACTATTTACATAATTGCAATTGTATTAAAGTAGCATTTTTAATTACTATGCCTGAAAAGTAATTAAATTACTCAAGTTATTTAATTAGTTGACTCAACACTACTTAAAATCCAACGCATAAACACACTACTTTTAAATCTCAATGTACAGACAATAGAAATCAAACTTGAATTTCTCAAAATCGGAGTCATACAGGACCTTTTGTCTTGATAAAAATGTAACACTTGAAGATTTTTAAACATTATATGCATCAATACACAAAACTTTTCAAAGCAATAACACACTATTTCATACAAACCATATATTGACTAAAATCTCACTCTCAAGCATGATCAATTAAACTAATAAAAAAAGGATGATTCATTTCTCTGCATCTCTGCTGAACTGATACTACCAGAACTGCAGAATTTATGTACATGTATATCTTGATAAATTATTCTTTGGTTAAATACAATTGTTCTGCAAAACATACATTACTCTGCTTTTCTGAACTGATTTATACAGAACTTGAATTTATGTACAGTTTTTGATGCAAGTATACAGTGCTAAACATGCTCATTCATCAAAATAAATATTTGCATCCATTTCTCTGTGAATATAGGTCATATATTTTGGTGCATTTTAACAAAACTGATTTATTAAACCGATATACACTCATCAGCCACTTTATTAGGTACACTTTACTAGCACCGGGTTGAAAATACCAGTAGATCGGCAGTTTCTGAAATACTCAGACCAGCCCGTCTGGCACCAACAACCAAGTCCTGTTTAAAGTCACTCAAATGACCTTTCTTCCCCATTCTGATGCTCGCTTGAGCTGCAGCAGATAGACTTGACCATGTCTACATGCTGAAATGCATTGAGTTGCTGTCATGTGATTGGCTAATTAGAAACTTGCATTAACGAGCAGTTGGACAATAAAGTTCCTAATAAAGTGGCCAGTGAGTGTATATATTAAATTAATATTTTAGTCAGAGAACACTTTTAATTTTTAAATTTGGGCTAATTTTGGATCATACATTACCGTTAGATTAGCTACAGGTTTGACTTCAGTGCTAACTAATTGAATGTATATAAACACAAATATAATATTGTATAGCTAGAAAATACTAATCCAAATAAGAGATTTGTGAGGGGTGAGCTCATATGTTGAGCGCTGTACATTATAAGTAACAAGAATTAAATGACCTAAAAATCAAAAGTAATCCCTTACTTTACCTTTTCTGCGGAAAAGTAATCTAATTACAGTAACTAGTTACTTTGTAGTTTATTGCACTCAACATCGATTAGCACACAATGCAAAAATATGTAACACTTTTATTTAATGCAATGCAAAACAAATCAAATATAGACCTGCATCAACTGCAAGGTCAAGGTGCTTAAGGACTGGCCAGCCCAGTCACCAGACATGAACATTATTGAGCATGTCTGGGGTAAGATGAAGGAGGCATTTAAGATGAATCCAGAGAATCTTGATGGACTCTGGGAGTCCTGCAAGAACGCTTTCATTGGCATTCCAGATGACATTTCAAATTATGCTGTGGGGATGTTTTTCCGCAGCAGCAACTGGAAGACTAGTCAGGATCGAGGGAAAGATGAATGCAGCAATGTACAGAAACATCCTGAATGAAAACCTGTTTCAGATTGCTCTTGACTTCAGGCTAGGGCGACGGTTCATCTTCCAGCAGGACAATGATTCAAAGCACACCACCAAAATATCAATGGAGTGGCTTCACAACAACTCGGTGAATGTCCTTGAGTGGCCCAGCCAGAGCCCAAACCTAAATCCTATTGAACATCTTGGGAGAGATCTGACACTGGCTGTACACCGTCGCTTCCCATCCAACCTGGTAGAGCTTGAGAGGTACTGCAAAGAGGAATGGGCAAAAATTCCCAAAGACAGGTGTGCCAAGCTTGTGGCATCATATTCAAAAAGACTTGAGGCTGTAATTGCTGCCAAAGGTGCATCAACAAAGTATTGAGCAAAGGCGGGAATACTGATGTGCATGTGATGTTTCAGGTCTTGTATTTGTAATAAATTTTCAACAATTTCAAAAACTCCTTTTCCACATTGTCATTACGGGGGATTGTGTGTAGAATGTTGAGGAAATAAATGAATTTAATCCATTTTGGAATAAAGCTGTAACATTAAAAATATGGGAAAAGTCAAGCGCTATGAATACTTTCCACATGCTCTGTATTTTGGTCATTCATTGCAAAGCAAAACAAGTCAAATACAGTCCTACATCGACTGCAGATGAATCTACTATTCAAGATTTACTCATGAATGCAAGTAAAAATAACCACAGAGTATTGCATGAAAACACTCTCTCTCTGTCTCTCTCTCTCTCTCTCTCTCTCTCCAATAGGAATTGTGCATCCGTGAGCGTGATTGAGCAAGTGTGAATGGTAACAAGGCCCGAGGGGGCACAGCAGACAGGCAGTGGGGATTATAGAGTGGGATTGAATAAGCGCATGTATGAAACACACATGAGAGAAACGCTGTTTACTAGAGCGAGCGGTTCCCTGGAAGCAGGCGGCGGGCAGGGGGCTGCGTACACACACAGGAGAGCGGACCGCAGGGTGGATCTGGATGAAAACAGGTTTAGATGGAGTCACGTAAAGATGATAGACTGGGAAAACAAAGGTGCTGCCCGACTGTATTACGGGTGGTTGTCTGAACGTGCAAGTGCATTTAGAGGGAGGAATGTGAAGTAATATTACAAAATAATAATAATAAAAAAAAAATCACATATTGGATTCTGTTAGATCGCAGATAGATATTTATATTTATATACAGTTGAAGTCACAATTATTCACCTCCTGTGAATTTAGTGAATCAAATATTTCACAAATGATGTTTAACAGAGCAGTGAAGTTTTCACAGTATGTCCTATAATATTTTTTCTTCTCGAGAAAGTCTTACTTGTTTTATTTCGGCAAGAATAAAAGCAGTTCTTAATTTTTTTAACGGTTTTAGGGGCAATATTATTAGCCCCCTTGAGTAATATTTGTTTTGGGTTGTCCACTATTATACACTGACTTGCCTAATTACCCTAATTTTACCCTAATTACCCTAGTTAAGCCTTTAAATGTCACTTTAAGCTGAATACTAGTATCTTGAAAAATATCTAGTCAAATATTATTTACTGTCATCATGGCAAAGAGAAAATAAATCAGTTATTAGAAATGAGTTATTAAAACTATTGTGTTTAGAAATGTGTTGAAGAAAAATCAGAAATTGGGGGAAAATAGTCAGGAGGGCTAATAATTCTGACTTTAACTGTGTTTTGATATCTATATTGTAGTTTGTGTGCACTTATTCGGGTACTGTAATTTTACAAAGTTTTAAAAGTACATTAAAATATGAATAATTTGATGAAAAAAAAAATCAACAAGTGTTTGCTAGATCTTTCCTAGTCTGTCTAGCTATGTTTGTTCATGTTAAAACTAAATAATGCATTCTTTATTCTTTAGCATAGTACATTAGTAGCGTCCCACTATATTTTTTTTACAAAGATCAAACCATTTCACAGACGACATTTGACGGTTGGCAAATTTGTGTAAAATAAATTAAAAGTGTTGCGTAAGTTACTTTAAAAAAGTAAAAGATTACAAGTTACTGACTACTACTGAAAACTTGTAATCTGATTACAATACTAATTACTAGGCCCACACGGAATCTGCGCGCGCAGAATTCCATAGATTTCCGCAGATTTTTAGCCCATCGTTGATTCTGTTTATTTACTAGAGTAAATGTGTGTAAATCTAGATTTAATCAGTTTTTAAAAAAATAACAGTAACATTATTGACTAATATGAAAATGTTCATCTGATTTATGTACAATGCAGTTTGCAGTAATATTTACTGTCCTTTAGTAGAGATATTATATGAGAGACTTGCTTTGTTTACCAGATAAAGTGAATCTAATTGGATTTGCATTATAAACATCAAATAAAAGTTAAAAAGGTATTATTTTTTATTTCATATATTAAGGTTTTAGTTATGATCCGCAGATTTTTTACCAAAATTCTTTGCAGAAATAGCAAAAAATGTCTGCAGATTCCGTCTGGCCTTACTAATTACTTCAAAGTAAAATCATTAGTAATCTGATTACTTTTTACATGAAGTTACTTTTAAAACATATCAAATATACCTATAAAAATACAAAAGAAACTGCAGCTCTTTCAGTAATTTAATATTCACTGAAAAACGTTACAATGGGTTTAACACAGCAGCTTGACATACTCAAAAGATTAAAGTGATAGATCGGCCAAAGCTTAAAATTCTCTCATCATTTACTTTAGGCCCGGCTCCAGCTTGGAACTTTAGGACAAGTGACATTCCAGGTGGGCCAAAAAGTATAAATATACAGTTGAAGTATATTTAAGGAATTTTCACAGTATGTCTGATAATATTTTTTCTTCTGGAGAAAGTCTTATTTGTTTTATTTCGGCAAGAATAAAAGCAGTTTTAAATTTTTTAAGAACCATTTTAGGGTCAAAATTAATAGCCCCTTTAAGCTATAAATTTGTTCGATAGTCTACAGAACAAACCATCGTTATACAATAACTTGCCTAATTACTTTAACCTGCCTAGTTAACCTAATTAACCTAGTTAAGCCTTTAAATGTCACTTTAAGCTGTAAAGAAGTGTCTTGAAAAATATCTAGTCAAATATTATTTACTGTCATCATGGCAAAGATAAAATAAATCAGTTATTAGAGATGAGTTATTAAAACTATTGTGTTTAGAAATGTGTTGAAAAAATCTTCTCTCCGTTAAACAGAAATTGGGGAAAAAATAAACAGGGGGGCTAATAATTCTGACTTCAACTGTGTGTGTGTGTATATATATATATATATATATATATATATATATATATATATATATATATATATGTATATGTATATGTATGTGTATGTGTGTGTGTGTGTGTGTGTGTGTGTGTGTGTGTGTGTTTATATATATATATTATTTGTTTATGTATTTATTTTATTTATTTAACACAAATTTGTCAACCCTCAAATGTTGTCTGTAACGTGTTACTGTGGAACGCCTTACACCCAACTCTGTATATGACTACTGAAGTAACAGCTACTACCAAATAGTAACTGTCATTAGTCTAAACACATTCATCATTTGGAGGGTGGCATAATCACTCACATAAGAGAATTTTGCTTAAACAATCCAAAATAGACAAAGTAATGCTACATGCTGGGTTCCGCACAATTCATTCATGTTGTCCCAACACAAATCGATTAAGTCAACTTAACAAATTTAAGCAGTTTGAACATAAAACAATTAAGTTGTCCCAAAAATAATCTCAAGAATTGTGTTGTTTCAACTCATTTTAAATGCGTAGCAGTAAAATAATTTCTTTTGAGTGCACTTACACTATTCATGCTACAAAGTGCCATAGAGTAAAGCATGAGTATGTGATTGGGGACACACCTAGAGCTCTATTTTTAAAAACTACCATGCTTCTTTTTCTCTTGGTAAACTAGAATTCCATTCCGAGCCTGGAATGTTGAGCTCAGTGGTGCAGCGCAGCTCAGTGTGTGTGTGTGTGTGTGTGTGTGTGTGTGTGTGTAGGTCTAGATTTAGTATGTGTGTGAGAGTAAAGGACGGGGTCAGAAGCAGAGGAGTGCAGCCGGTCGCCATCGCTCCCCGTGGAAATGTGAACCAGCTGTGGCATTCTGGGGGCCGATCTGCCGGGGCCGATAACACTGCGCCTTTTGTCCATCTGCCCTGACTTTTCTGACATTCTCCCACTCTCTCTCATTCCTCATCCCTCGCTCTCTCTCTCTCTCTTTCTCGCTCGCTCTCTATCAGTCAGCACTCAGAAAAACAATCTTCAATGTGTAAGTGGGGGCTCTCGGTCTCACACACGATTGAAAGGCCGTCACAGAGAGACACAATACGTTATAAGCACACATAAACACACGCAAGGCATGCGGCCACACAAAAGACGGATGATGAGTCGTTGAAGAAAACTGACAAAGAGCGGCCTATTTCACGAAGCCTATTTTCTGTCAGAAAATAGAAGACAAAAGGTGTTTTCTTCCAATGGCCAGAGAAACATCTAAGAATGATAAAAACTCCACACGGCAGTCAAAACATAGAGAGGGGAGGTAGCCAAGTGCAAATATTCTGTTACTATACTTCAGTGGAGTTTTCTAGTACGAGTGATTTACTTTGCTGTTCATTTTTCTGACAGCTTTTTACAATCGTACACAAATATTTGTACTTTCTAGGGGTGTCAGAAGTATCGAATTCGGTACCAATCGAT
>CAIGQZ010032594.1:3955593-3966027 GCA_903798205.1 Danio tinwini
GTGTTTTAAATTTACAAATCATATTTGTGCATTTATGAATTGTGTTTGGAATTTACGAATCTGATTTGTGCATTCATGAATTGTGTTTTGAATTTACGAATCAAATTTGCACATTTATGAATTATGTTTTGAATTTACGAATCATATTTGCACATTTTTGAATTGTATTTCTAATTTACAAATCAGATTTGTGAATTTATGAATTGTATTTTGAATTTACGAATCAGATTTGCCCATTTATGAATTGTATTTTAAATTTACGAATTTCCATTTTAAATTTCCAAAACTATTTCTGAACTGTAGAATTAATGAATCAGATTTGCGCATTTA
Organism: Danio tinwini; assembly: GCA_903798205.1. NCBI lineage: Eukaryota > Metazoa > Chordata > Actinopteri > Cypriniformes > Danionidae > Danio > Danio tinwini. The sequence continues at coordinate 3,955,924 of CAIGQZ010032594.1, forward strand.
TAAATTGTATTTTGAATTGGATTTGTGCATTTATGAATTGACTTTTAAATTTACTAATCAGACTTACACACTTATGAATTGTTTTTTAAATTTAATAAATGTGCAAATCCGATTTGTAATTGTTTTTGCGCATTAATGAATTGTATTTTAAATTTACAAATCGGATTTAGACATTTATGAATTGTGTTTTCAATTTATGACTTGAATTTTTGTAAATGTAATATCATTGAGATTGATCTGGCTCCACAGTAGTTTATTGATAACCAACGCAAACACCTGTCATTATCATTAAACTTGTGGTCCTCTAATTATTGTCCCGTAATCGAATTCAAAACTCCTGTTTGTGGAGATGAAGACCATAATCACGCTCTGAACAGGTAAAAATAAAGCTCCACTGTTTGTGATTCAGCATCCCAGATCAAAACACCAGGATGTAACAGAGCTAATAAAAGCAGATCTGCGGATGATATTAGGTTCGGTAATCTCAGTGGCCACCCCGAATCCATTCCCCACAAATCCCCACTTCTGTACGGCCTCATGCTTCTTTTATGAGAAGCATAAACCAGCGGATGTAGGAAAACAAGCAAATAAATCCAGACGTTTTCTGCTCACAATAAGCATGGATTTACAAAACTAGTCAAAAGATTTGGATCAGTATGATTTGTTTTACGTTTAAAAAAAAGTAAAAAATTCCATATCATTATTAAATAAATAATTTTATAATGATTTCTGAAGGATCATATAAAACTAAAGACTAAAAAAAAAATAAAGATTTTAATTAAAATTGATCAGAAATCGCTTATTTTAAATAGTAATAACATTTCACAATATTTACAATATTTTTGATCAAATAAATGCAGCCTAAAAGGGCATTCAGAAATCACACCGTTCCCAAACTAAAGATATTATTATGAACGCAGGTCTGAACAGAAACGCAGCAGCTCTCGTTGCGTCTCAACGCTGCAATTAAAGCAGAGATAATGATGTTATCAGTCGAGTCCTGGAGGCCTCGCATTTATTTACACATCAAAATGTCAGATTGCATGAAGGCTGAGTTCTGTACATAACAAAACCTCAACAGCGCTCTTTTCAGAATTAATGGAGGAGAACAGACTGGGAAAAAACCCCCACAAAAAAACAGGGCTGTAATTACACACACCGACCACTAGAGGCAGATAAAGCCCTTATAGACTTCAGTTTACTTTGATCAAGATGAAGATTACGGTCAAGTTTTGTGGGAGGAGTTTAAAAACATGGACAAATGTATGTAAACATAAAATGTAAAAAACTGAATTTAAATATTTCCACCTTTAGTGAAAAAAGGTAATTGTGAAATTTCTTAATCTTAACTACAAAAAAAAAATGATTAAGACACAATTATGAAATATATACTTGTAAATGCAAGAAGAAAATAATAATTGTGAAAGAAATAGTCAGAATATACAAATGTCAACGTTTCAACGTCAGAACGCAATTCTCGAGTTATACGATCCAATTCTGAAGTGGAAAGCAGATTATTTTCAGACAACTGCGAGTTTATAATAATAAAAAATGAGTAAAAATGAACCACCGTAAAGTTTTTTGCAAATAAAACTGAAAATAAAAATGTAAGGTTTTTTTTTTATTTTTGTAAATTTGCATTTGTATTCCAGCTGTTAAGACACAATTGCGAATATATTAGTGTTGTCACAATACTGGAATTAGTTACCTTTTGGTACTGAAATTTTAAAAACGTCCATGTCCCGCTAACATTTGAGCTTGTTCTTAATCACCGCTGATTGGCCATTGTGTTCACACATTCAACAGAAATGACTGTGATTGGCCGTTTTTTTTTTTTTTTTTGGAATTTTCGTAAATTTGCATTTGTGTTCCAGCTGTTAAGACACAATTGCAAATATATTAGTGTTGTCACGATGCTGTAATTCGGTACCTTTCGGTACTGAAATTTTAAAAACGTCCAATTCCCGCTAACATTTGAGCTTGCTCTTAAACACCCCTGATTGGCCATTGTGTTCAAAAATTCAACAAAAATGACAGTGATTGGGCGGTTTATTTTTTGGGGAATTTTCGTAAATTTGCATTTCTATTCAAGCTGTTAAGACACAATTTTGAATATTTGTGATTGGCCGTGAAGGTCATCAGTTCAACAAATTCACAGCTGTTTACAAAGTGTAACTACAGATACACTCTGGATCGTTTAAAGCCACAAAGATCAGCTAGTCTGTTTATAAACTGACATATGTGTGATCCACTGATGAATCGCCTGATCTTTGTGGCTTTAAAACACTTCCGTTCGAATTCCCATATAGTGACAACCCTACAATATATAAAAAGTGTTATATAATATATAATAAAAGTGTTTCCCCATAACACACAAATGCAAAAAAAGCTAAACATTCCTTGAATAAAAAAAATAAAGAGATGTGATTTTTATTGAAAAACCACCGAGCTTTATTACATGTTGACGTTTGTGCTAGTTATAGTCAATAGCGCTCCCGATTTACATCATTGAAAGTATACTAATCGAATTAAAGTCTTTCCCCATAACAAGTGAACGTCCAACGCAAAACATTCCTTGAGTAAAATCACCAACTATCGCCACGCTAACTACAGCAAAAAAAGATCTGATTTTTATTGAAAAACAGATCCACGTTTCAGGAACGTAATGAGTCTCCAACCGAGCTTAATCACATGTTGGCATTTGTGCTAGTTACAGGCGATAGCGCTTGCCGTTTCTCCGCTGTCAAACCGTTTTGTCATTCCTAATTAAGCGAGCATGGCTTGCATTGACAGGCAGGTATTTACTCGTGTTTAACCCCATCTACACTCCACTGACTGTTTCATAACCACAAGGCCCCTCTGTCCACACACACACACACACACACACACACACACACACACACACACACACACACACACACACACACACACACACACACACACACACACACACACACACAAATGTGGCCCCGGCTCCCAGAGGCCCTTGTTTTCATGCTTGCATTACAAACAATTACCCACATCCATCAGCCCCGAAACATTCCCACCCCCGCCAGCGTGTCTTGTCCTCCTCCTCCGTCAGCTGGGAATCTGCCCCCGATCCCAACAGATGTCCCCTGATTTGGGCGAAATGACAACAAAAGGCCTGGCTCTGAAAAAGCCACGGCTTTCCCATCTTGCCCCCGAGCTTTCTGCTCCCACACAAAGGCCAGCGGATTAGCAGCTTTTAGCACATGAAAAAAAAGACCCTCGTCCTGAAAACTGCCCCCTTCACTGGGCCCTGAGGTTTCTATAGGGTCACTCTAAACCCCTTCAACTTCAACAGTCCCAACACAAAACATGGTGCACCGGCATCCTGCCTCTGCCCAATATATTCAACCATCCAATGCATCAGCAATCAAGACCAATGCTAACCCTTTTAAGCAAGCACAAACTGCTAAACTAGATTTAGATAGTTTAGATAGTAAACATTTTACCATGTTTTGTTGTACTTTGGGTCAAATAAATGCATGCTCGGTGAGCCAAAGAGTCCTTAGTTGTTCAATTGGAGTCGCCTTGCAGAAAGGTCATAAAGCTCCAAGTCTATCAAACAGGGATCCAACCCTTCAATCTGCTTCATTGGGGTCCGTCAACTATCGAGCCAAAGTGGAGAATAAGTAGACCAATCACAGATGGCATCTTGACCTCCAGCCACAGAGAGCCGGGTGGGGAACCGTCTCCGCAGCCCTCGGAGGGGTCATAACTCAGATTGACGCCAGGGTGGGGCGTGTTTATGACAGATCTGCATTGTCTAAAACATCCCGGGAGTGGGCGGGATGCCCATCAACCTGGAGCGCCAGCTGGTCATCATACTTAAAGAGCAGAAAGCATGATTATCAGCATGGCGGGGGCAAAAAAAAACAAGTGAAATACAGTTGCGGGCAAAAGTATAAGCCCCAGTGTTATTTTTTTTTTTTATCTGTCAAATTATTGCTCAAGTAATGTTTACTAAGAGAGAACATGTTTATTAAATATAGAAGTTTTAGAAAATGTCCTTGCGCTGCTAAACATCACTTTTTTTTTTCCAATATTTGGGGGGTTAATATTTTTGCCCACCACTCTATATTGAGGCTAGTAGGATGGGTGGTGGGTAAAACATGGATCTAACGCCCTCCTACCATAATGAACGCATTATCGCAGTGGCATCGGAGCGAGCAGAGCATATCATTGGTTTGAAATCCAGTCTTGCGGTGAGGAGGGTTTAAGCTTAGGCTGGCATGGGGAGCTGGTAGTAGCTCTTGGCTTTATCAGCACCGCTGCAGTACTGAATGATCAGAGGCCGGATGATCGGTCCTGCGGCGTGGTCACGTAGGCAACTGGCCAGGCGTGAGATGAAATTAAACTTGGAGTGAGATGGATCAATCCCGTTGGCAGGGGTGGGTTTTACTTGCCGTCTTATCTCGGATTCGGCTGCTGACCTGTTGGACCCAATGGCCAACGTAGGCCAGAGAGCTAATATAATTTACCAGCCAGGGCTATTCCTCATCTTCAACCAGGCCTGTCACGGACAATGTTGCGATTTTCTCAGGAACTCGTCCGAACAAGTGCTGGATAATTCCGCCCGGCTGACCGTTGTCCCGCGGGTCAGGGTGGAAGGCTAGGAAAACATGGGCTCCTCTTGCAGCGCTGTGCGTGCGGATGCAAGCCACCGGCACATTAAGAGCAGAAGAGCTTCGTTTCAAAGACACGCCGCTCTTTCTTTTATAACCACCAGACAAATTGCACCCACCGTGAGCTGAAGAGCACCGATTTAGCACTCGGGACAAATTAAGAGGAATAAACACAATTAGCTGGCAAAGCTTAGGCGCTGGCGAACATTTCTCTTCACCCTCCCTTTTTCCCACAGATAATGCGAGGAGCTGCCATTACAGCATCTGCCATTCAAAACCATAGCTGATAATTGCATCCCTCTCTCTCGCTGTTGCACAGAAACTCTCCTAATTTTATCTACGACTGCGATCACATTGGCGCACGGGTTACAATAACCACCGTGAGAGGGAGCTTTTTGTATAATTGTTGTTTTGATATTTCTTCCACTCCATTAGCATTTCCTGTGCTGAACCCATCTATGGCGCCATTGAATACAGTGCAGAGCACCAGGGACAGATGTAGGATTTCATCCATTGATTCAAATACTGTCGAAATAGTATTTTATATTACAATATTAAACTATAACTACATATATTTTACATTAAATAATTTCTAACCACATTTTCATGATTCAGTAACTCACTTTTAAAACAAGTTTAACTGGTTTAAAATGTAGTGATGTGCGATATCACCGGTTTCCTATCCGATCCGATACCAAGTAAAATGAAGGCAATATCGGCAATACCGATCTGATAAATGACTGCTTAAAAATGACTGTTTGGGAAATTAAAGTAACAAGTAGTGTACTTAAAATTGTCACTTCATGCTGAATACGAGACATATCACAGGTTATTCTTGTTTATGGCTTATTGATGAAGAATTATCATACATAAAAAGAGCCAACTTACATATTTATTGACAGCATCTGAGCATGTATATTCAATTCAATTCATCTTTATTTGTACAGCGCTTATACAATGTAGATTGTGTCAAAGCAGCTTCACATGGAAGTTTATAGTGAATTGAAACAGTGTCAGTTCAGTTTTCAGTGTTTAAGTTTAGTTCAGTTTAGCTCAGTTCAGTGTGGGTTAATAATCACTACTGAGAGTCCAAACACTGAGGAGCAATTCCATTGATGTGCAGCTCTACAGATCCCGAACCACGCAAGCCACTGGCGACAGCGGCGAGGAAAAAAACTTCACCAATTGGCGAACTTCACCAATCTTAAAATGCCTGCCTGAACATCTTTTAAAAAAAACATTCACGCTTCTACATTTAGTGACGTGTTAATCCGGTTCCCCTGAAAGTGTTTTTAACCTTTTTCCGTAGTTTTATCATTGTCACAAAAAAACTAAAGCCCCCAAAATACAGCCACATCGCCACATTTTCTCCCTCTGTACCTGGATAGTGCCTGCCTGCTGCACCTAAGGACTCTAAATGTGATGTCTGTCTCGCCCTTGCAGCACCTGTGCCTCAACTTTCCTCCGCTTCTGACCGCCTAGTCATGACGTTGTCATATTCTGTCTTGTGATTTGTATGTAGATGTTCGATTAGGTTTGTGGTACCACAGTACCTCACTGTTTTGTTACACGTGATACAAACTACATTGTTTGAATGTATGGAGGTGAAGTAGCTCCACACATACTTCACTTGCGGTCACCCATATCCAATGACAGCGTAACAGCATCATGTGCCAGCGGACTAAGTGGCTAGCTAGGGTGCTCTGCAGTTCTACAGTGCCATAGTACGCACATGACTTGGCAGGCGGAAGAACAAGTAGTTCCGACAAAGTTGGCATTATTCAGATAAACTAGGGCAATTGTGGCTACTTTCCTCTGTATTTCTATTTCCAATAAAATACATATTCGCTCCAAATTATTGAAATATTGATATTTTGAACAGATAATCGATTCTAAATCATACAAAGCTGGTATTGGATATATCGATATTTTAGTATTGATTCGCACATCACTATTAAAAGGGTATTGTTCACACAAAATGACATTTTATACACTATTTAATCTCCGTCAAGTAGTTCCAAACCATACATACCAAAATATCCACCAAAATATTTATATATAACAAGGGTGAATAAATTATTATAAAATGTTTAGTTTTGGGTAAAGAATTTTTAAGAATCCTTGACACATTCATTCATTTTCCTTCGGCTTAGTTCTTTATTTATCAGGGGTTGCCACAGCGGAATGAACCGCCAACTATTCCGGCATATGTTTTACACAGCGGATGCCCTTTCAGCCGCAACCCATTATTGAGAAACACCCATACGCTCTCACATACACGCAAACACTTATACGCTACGGCCAATTTAGTTCATCCAACTCATCTGTAGCGCATGTCTTTGGACTGTGGGGGAAACCAAACTCCACACAGAAATGCCAACTGGCCCAGTCGGGACTTGAACCAGTGACTTTCTTGCAAACCACTGAGCCGCCACTCCAGTGACACATATTTAAATGATTGTTTGTCGCCACCTAATGGTGTAACAATGTAATTCCTACAACCTTCATTATTGCTTACGTCAATATTAAAGGGTCAGTTCACCAAAGAAATTACATTTCTGCTAATAAAGACTCTCCCTCATGTCTTCCAAACCACTAAAACCTTCGTTCGTCTTCTGAACACAAATGAATATATTTTAGATTACATTTGAGAGCTCCCTCATCCTCCACAGTCCCAAATCATTCAAAGTACCAAAAATAAAAACAATACTTAGACCATATGCCTTCAGTGGTTCAATCGGAATATTAATCAAGCTACAATATCTTTGTGTGCATATAAAACAAATAATAAAGACATCAACAGTATCTTCTCCTCAGTGTCAGTATAATAAGCACATTCACAAGCACTGTGCAGTGACGTATACCTCCAACTTTTGGATCATTGCGTATCCTTCCCTTATTCGTCAAGCCCCTATCACATGACTATAATGCTACCGGAAGATGGCAGACCAGCCTTCACTTTAAACAACAACATGGACACAGAAATAGGAGCGTTGTTTGCACTATTGTCCGCTTTAGTCTCCATTGTGCAGTTAAACTCTGCCTTTTTTACTACAGCAGCTGCATATATTTGTATATATATATTTCAACCAGTGTTTGTTGACTAACAATTACCAAATGCCGAGCGAGACACATGCACAGTGCGCGAATGGTCACGTGATATAGTTTTTGGTGGAGTAGTGTGGACGGAGATATGTTTAGAAACGCTATTGTGGACGCGGATCGTTTTTTATCTAAAACGCCGGTTCAAAACGAAAACGCATTAGTGTAAACGGGGCCTCAGTGGAAACGGGCCATCATAGGCCGGTTGTATTTGTGCTGTACAGACCTACACAGACTTGTGTTTGCAGGTGTTTCGCCACCCAGAGCGACAGGCAGCTACAAAGTCACTGCTAGTGTGAATGAGACATTCGATTGTTTGAGTGTTTGAAGTGAGAATGCAATTATTTATTTTACTAGGTAAAACAAACAAACAAACAAACAAAAAACTATCAAAATTAATTAAAAAATATAATTTTTGTTTAACAGATTATGGTTTAAAAGGGACAGTTCACCCAAAGATGGAAATTGTCATCATCAAACCTTCACAAGTTTCTTTCTGTTGAACACAAACAATGATATTTTGAAATATCTTTAGCATTCTTCAAAATATTTTCTTTTGTTCTCAAACTCGTAAACATTTGGAACCAAATCTGTTCCATCTGAGCTGGATGGAATTGCTCTTCAGTGTTTGGACTCTCAGTAGTGATTATTAACCCACACTAACCTGAGCTAAACTGAACGGAACTGATCTGAAACTCTGAAAAATCGAACTGACTCTGTTTCAATTTACTATAATCTTGAATGTGAAGCTGCTTTGACACAATCTACATTGTATAAGCGCTATACAAATAAAGGTGAATTGAATTGAAATGAGTAAATAATGAGCAAATTTGTATTTGTAGGTGAACTAACCATTTAAGATGGCTAAAAAGACAGAAAGGGTGGACACAGCACAGTGCACTTTTACAAAACAACCCTAGATGTACTTTAGGTATTGATATGCGACACTTTCAGCACTTCTGATGGAAAAACTAAACTGAAACGCATGCAATGTGTTATATTTAGAATGCTCATTAGCTGCTCATATCAACAGAGGGCTGAATCTGTAATGCAACCAAAGTGGGGAGCATATTTATTTTGGTGTAGAGTGTGTCCAGAATCTCTCAGAGGCATTGTCCTTTGATCCCTATTTAAAACGAGGGGGAAAAGGTTACAGCGATAAATGTAGGAAAACACAAGAAACGACACCGGGAGGGACTACCGTCGCAGAAATGAATTTCAAAACCCCTGGGAAGACACCTTACAAAAAAAAAGAAATTTCACCAAGAACTCATATCCTCGGCTCGATTCAATTAACTTTTTCATCCAGAGGTGACACGGGGAGCACACGGGGAAATCAAAGTTAGTTCGGCTAAGTTTTTTTTTTTTTACATCCCCTCAAAAATTTCCTTCTTTCTGACTCCAACCCCGACTCCATTGATTTCTTGTTTGTTATTGTTAAGAAAAATGAGCAATGCCGACCACAGCCACGGCTAACGGCTTGTGTTTTGGCTGCCTTCCTGCGCATTTGTCTCAACATCTCTCAAGATCTGACAGTGATCAGCCGTGATAAATAGTCCAATTACGGTGACATTTAGAAACTACAGCAAACTCGGGAGTTCGCAGGTCACAGCAAACAATAAAACACAGCTTTTGACACTTTTTATGAATACAGTTTTACAAGATAGTTTGAGCAGCACTAATTGACTGTTTTCTGGAGAGTCGTAACAGTATTCAGGTACAGATATTAAATAATAACAATGCAAAAAAAGGCTTTTCTTACTTTGCTTTGTCTCGTTTCTACACTGTGAAAAATCCTGGTTGCCTTCAATTTTTAGGCTAAATCAATTAATCTTATGAGTCCATTGAACTTATATTATGTTAAACAGACTTAAAATAGCTTGCATAACTTATAAAATTAAGTTAGAACATTATTAACTTAATATAAGTTCAATGGACTCATAAGATTAATTGATTTAGCCTAAAAACTGAAGGATTTTTCACAGTGTTTTTAGGCTAAATCAATTAATCTTATGAGTCCATTGAATTTGTATTATGTTAAACTGACTTAAAACAGCTTGCATAACTTATAAAATTAAGTTAGAACATTATTAACTTAATATGAACTAAAAGCATATGCTGTCAGGACTAATTGTTCATATATTTTTATAGTGTAGTCCAAATATCTAAAAATTCAAAGATCAAGTAAAAACATTGTTTTGTTTTCAACTTTTTTTTCCACTGTTTTTATTGTTCTGCTTGTTACTGTTTGCTTTGTTTCCCTTGTAGCGCTTTGGGTCTGAGAAAAGCGCACTATAAATAAAATGTATTATTATTATTATTATTATTATTATTATTATTATTATTATTATTA
>CAIGQZ010032594.1:3966037-3984254 GCA_903798205.1 Danio tinwini
TATTATTATTATTATTATTATTATTATTATTATTATTATTATTATTATTATTATTATAACTTCAGAAGAAAGAAGTCAAAATAAAGAGTTTTTTTTTTTTAACGAGGAAAAATGATCTGCCAGTGTGGTAAGTTAAATAATCTTGTTTTCGCATTGAAATTGATTATTTTTATTTTTTTCATTATTCCTTTGAAAACTGATTATTTTCGTACACTGTAAAAAATTCTGGTTGCCTTAAATTTTTAAGCTAAATCAATTAACCTTATGGGCCCTGTCATACACCCTGTGCAAGGCGCGACGCAATTGCTGTTTGCTAGTTTCAGCTCGACGCAAGTGTCGTTTTGACGTTTTTCACCACGCTGTTTAAATAGCAAATGCATTCGCACTCATACGTGTGCCCATAGGTGTACTGGTCTAAAAAAAGGAGGTGTGTTAAGGCGCATTGCTAAAGTGTTGCTAGTTTGAGGAACTAAAATAGACTGCACAATAGACCAGTTGAGAGGAGGTCTAAAGTCCAGCGCAGAGCGCATTAGTTGTGCGCCTTGCTTACACATTGCTCAATACACACAGGATGTACAGCAATACGCAAATATCTTTACAAATGAAAAATAATTAAAGGATTAAAATATTATGAAAATTTTCTACATAAATATAAACACCACTGCTTCCATGCCTTCTTCATCTCGGGGGGCTTTTTCAGTTTATTTATGACAATTTGCTTTTGTATAACTTTTGTAGTAGTAGTAGTATTTATTATCTGCATATTTATATTTGTTTTATTAAAAACAAGCTTAGATTTGCCCACCTGTTATGTTTTAGACCATATGGGCCATAGCATGTGTATTTGGATATAACTCAGTTTTTTGACCACACTTCATTATTATTGTTCATTTATTCGTTTGCTAGAAATTAGAACTGAATTTAGAAATAGTTTTGAAACAAATCTTTGAGCTTAACAAACTAAATTAATTATGTAGCCTAATGGATGTCTGTGCGTTCAACACATTTCCTTATCCACGGAAGAGAGTGAAAATGAAAGTAAAGAATGAGGAGGCTCATTCTCGCGCTGCAGATGCTCTGTTTAACTGTTTTCTCACTAGTGAAGCGCTTAGTTTTCCACTTACAAAGTCCACCATGTAAATAGCAAATGCGCCATGGCGCGACACAACTGACTCCTAAAGGGAATGAGAGATGAGACTCTGATTGGTTTATTTTCAAAACACACTTATAACTCATTAAGAGAATAACTTAACCCTGTTAGACCATGCGACGCAAAGCGGATTTTTCCATCCTTAAAATAGCAAAAGTGGATTCAGACACACCCTTAATGCTTTTGCGCACCGCGCTTTGCGCCTAGATCGTTAAAATAGGGCTCTAGGAGTCATTTGAACTTATATTATGTTACACTGACTTAAAACTGCTTGCATAACTTATAAAATTAAGTTGGAACATGATTAGCTTAGTTCAATAATTTACAATGAACCAGTTTTTACAGTGTATCATTCTATATAAATACAGTGAATAAATACAATTCTGCAGCTCCTGGTCAACTGTAATTGAGACTCAACATTGCATATCTTGCTGTGTGACTATTGAGGATGCGCACATTGCGATATGAATGCTGAAACAATATATTGTGCGGCTCTACCAACCTCTACAAAGGAAAATGAAGACCTGTTTAAAAAGGCATTTAAGACATACAACGCCATATTTCAGTGAACGATTCGTTTTTTTTAATTTAAGGCGCTTTACTAGAGTGAATCTTCGCCATCAAAGTTATAGAAAGAGACGTCAACAAAGTCCAAATCCAGATCAAAGTCAACTCTCAGGCCAAACTTTTCTTAAAAGCAAAACCAGAGCTTTCAGAGGAGACTGATGCTCATATGGGGCCCCTAAAGTCACATTACAGTGATTAATGACACTTGCATTATCTGTGACTAAACGAATCAAGACAATACCTGCACTATGCTTTAACTCTGCCTCACTAAAACCTCTGTATGAACTTATGTTTCGCTTCAAAATGGAAATAAACATTCGGCCAGGACAATACAGACCGATTGAGTTAAAGTTGGTTCTATAATCACACATTGGGACATTCTCCTAAATAAGATAAATTCAGAAAACTATTTGCCATTTCTAAATAGTGAAATCATATTAGCAGCAAATGACTATCAAAGCACAACATTGTTCACAGCAAACTAAATAGTGCTAATGTTGTTTTGAAGTCATTCTTGGATGTGATTTTAGACCGTATATTCAAAATACCATAGTAAACAATATAGAAAGATGTGCCTGAATAAACATGCGAATATAAAATCAACTTCACCTCAAATGCAGACAGGAATCCCTAATGTTTAGATGGACGCTTGGCTTAAGAGAGCAAATATCCTCCTCAATAATGACTTTTTCATGCCTTCTGTTTAAAACTGCTAACGCTAAATCTGCAGAAATGTGTTTTTATTCTGCTTCCAGCTCTACATTTCCACATTAGCTGCGAATGTCAATGTGAACGTTTAGTTGAAGCCCCAGAAAAAGTTACTTTCCAACATTCCTCATTATCTGAGACTGGCTGTGCTCCCCAAAGTAAAAAAAAAAGCTTGCAAAAAAGGTTAGTAATTCTGCAAGATATTCAAAATTCAGTTCTCTAACCCTAACAAAAGAGCATTTCATGGATATTAATGAAGCTTTAAAGGATAGATTAACCAAAAATCAGAAAATTCTGTCATTATTTACGTGTTTCAAACTCTCTTCTTTTACAGCTTTTCCCAAAAAATCTTCTCGTGTCCAACAGAGGAAATAAAAGGTTTAGAACTACTTGAGGAAGAGTAAATAGTGAGTGAATAATCCCCTTAATCTTATACTGTATCAACTAAATCATCCTTTATTTTCAGAAATTGCATTTGATTTGAGGTTATATTGATATTTAAAGTAAGTACAATAAAGAACAAGTCAAATCTAATGAACAAATGAGCTAAATAAAACAGCCACAATGTAAAGCTCCAGAGAAAGTTACTTTCCAACATTCCTCATTATCTGAGACTGGCTGTTCTCCCCAAAGTAAATAAAAAAGCTTGCAAAAAGGTTAGTAATTCTGCAAGATATTTAAAATGTGTTTCTCTAACTCTAACAAAAGAGCATTTCATGGATATTAATGAAGCTTTAAAGGGATAGATCCACCAAAAACATGACAATTCTGTCATCATTTACTTATTTTAATGCCTCTTTTTTTAGTTTAACTTGTAACCATTGATTTGCTTTGTGTTTGGTTTTCCATACTATGGAATTCAGTTACAGCTTTCCTCAAAAAAAAAAAATCTTCTCTTGTGTCCAACAGAGGAAATAAAAGATTTAGAACTAAAAAAGCTTGCAAAAAGGTTAGTAATTCTGCAAGATATTCAAAATTCAGTTCTCTAACCCTAACAAAAGAGCATTTCATGGATATTAATGAAGCTTTAAAGGGATAGATCCACCAAAAACATGACAATTCTGTCATCATTTACTTGTTTTTAACCTTCAGAAGATTTTTTCTTCTTTTAGGTCAGCAACTTGTATTGACTTCCGTTGTGTTTGTTTTTCCTACTATGCAAGTCAGTGGTTACAGCTTTCCTAAAAAATATCTTTTCTTGTGTCCAACAGAGGAAATAAACGCTTTAGAACTACTTGAGGGAGAGTAAATAGTGCGTGCATTTTTATTTCGGGGTGAATAATCCCCCTAATCTTATACTGTATCAACTAAATCATCCTTTATTTTCAGAAATTGCATTTGATTTGAGGTCACATTGATATTTAAAGTAAGTACAATAAAGAACAAGTCAAATCTAATGAACAAATGAGCTAAATAAAACAGCCACAATGTAAAGCTCCAGAGAAAGTTACTTTCCAACATTCCTCATTATCTGAGACTGGCTGTTCTCCCCAAAGTAAAAAAAAAAGCTTGCAAAAAGGTTAGTAATTCTGCAAGATATTTAAAATGTGTTTCTCTAACTCTAACAAAAGAGCATTTCATGGATATTAATGAAGCTTTAAAGGGATAGAAAAACTCTCTTCTTTTGGTTTAGCAACTTGTAACCATTGACTTCCGTTGTGTTTGTTTTTCCTACTATGCAAGTCAGTGGTTATAGCTTTCCCCAAAAAATATCTTCTCTTGTGTCCAACAGAGGAAATAAATGGTTTAGAACTACTTGAGGGAGAGTAAATAGTGAGTACATTTTCATTTCGGGGTGATTAATCCCCTTAATCTTATACTGTATCAACTAAATCATCCTTTATTTTCAGAAATTGCATTTGATTTGAGGTCGCATTGATATTTGAACTAATTACAATAAAGAACAACTAAAATCCAATTAACAAATGAGCTAAATAAAACATCCACAATGTAAAGCTCCAAATTCATCACATTTTTTGTATACTTAGGACCGCAGAGACTGGAGTAGCTGATGCAGCATTTTAAAAGTGCTTGGTAGGTTATCAAATGTGTTTATAATCTATCATAATAAATGAAGAAGTAAAAGTTGTGAAGTTAAAGAGCATGGCGGTCTTATGGACCCAAAACAGAAGATGAACGATGTAAAAACAGCGACATTAAAACCGTTAGACTGCTACAGTATATACAAAAAACCCAAGGCATTTCACGCATTTCATACCCCACACTCAAAAACACAACCCAATGTTGGGTCAAATATACAGAAACCCAACTGTTGGGTTGAAAAGTATAATTTAAATTGTGTTTGTGCATATTTGAGCGAATGTTGGGTTACAGCAACAACCCAACATTTTGAAAATGCACACAATGCAATCAATGAAGCATCACTAAAACTAAAAGTAGCTATATGTAATGCAAACGAATTGTATAAAATGGTATGTAAAAGAATGATCAAACTGATTAAATCGTACATTTAAATGGCTTTACTTACAACTCTTCCACGCGTGTCCACGTAACTTTACTTGGGATCGATGCAGATGCGGTGCGACCATGTAATTCCCCTCAACGGCGCATCCATGTAAAGCAAAACAAAAAATCCAAGTAACTCCTCAAAAACGCCAAGTTTTCACCCGGAGTAAACAGTTATCCATGCCATGTCGACGGCGTGCGTGCGTAAACTCTCCAAGAGCGCACGGAACTCCGCGAACGCGCTTTAAAACGAGCTTTTAATGTCGGTCGATCGCCGCTCCGCCGCGTCCCGGAGCTGGAGCAGATCTTTTCTTTTTAGGTCCTGGGCTTCGGCTGGGGGTAGGGGCAGTTTGATGGGGGATTCGTTTGCCCCCCTTTTTCTCCCGCTCGTTCACCCTCCCCAAACTCAGCGGTGCAGGCGGGGGATCCGCGCGAGCGCGCGCACACGTCACCGCTCTCTACAGAGGAGCCGCTCGGTCATTTGAAACCTTCACTAAAACCATCCCACCTCCAAAATAGGACGTCTATGGATGGACACTGCGGGGAATAAGCTCGCCCTAAACGGATTCATTTTCTTTATTATAGCCTGTTTGTTTTACAAGCATATTTGCTCGTATGAATGGAATGTTCAGCATAGTAGCCAAAGTTTGGCCTATTTGTAGGAGACGCCAAACCACAAATGGCTATAGATTAGTCTACTAAATGTATGTTTTTATACAAATGCAATAATATCCAGCTGCAGAACCGCAGAACCACACACACGTTTCAGGCATACACAATCCAGCACACACAATCTAGGCAAACCATATTTACGCTGGATGTTGTTGTTTATGCACTTCTCGGACATCGTCATTAATATATTTTACATATATATACTGTTAATAAATATTGCACACAATAAACAGTAGTGTTTACTTTTTCACAAATAATGCGATGTAGGCGGGCGAATGGGGAGCGTTGTTTTTCGATCGCCATTCAATATTATATACTGAATATAGATGATGATCAGTCATTATTTATCTGACAGAGTCAGTATGGCAGATACTCGTTTGCTGGCCTTGCCGAACGATCTAAATTGGACAATTTTAATGTATATAATGGATTCATTTATAATGAAGGCAAGTTAAATGGTCTAGGCAATAATAATATCTTCATATGTAATAAAAATCTTTTTACATTTAATAAATGTGATCACTATATTTTACTCAAGCGATTTAATAGTATTTATTTGCTTAATTTTCTAATAACTTTTTTATTAATGATTTCCCACATTAAATACTATATAATATATTAAACTAATATTTAATTTATCGTAAGTTTATTACCATAAAGTAGGCTACTGGTAATTTGTGGTAATTATAGTTGCAACAAATTTAACAATACAAAAAATAACTGTTAATATATATATATTTCACAGTGATGGGTTGCAGCTGGACATCCGCTGCGTAAAACATGTTGGATAAATTGGCGGTTCATTCTGCTGTGGGATCCCAGATTAATAAAGGGACTTAGCCGAAAAGAAAATGAATGAATATATATACAGTACATGAATATATATGAATATATAACAGTTGCTACAGTTTAGTAAAAATAGTAATTTAAATCAGTTTATAATTATATCAATTTTTTATTATTATCTATAATAATTCATTTTAATGTGACACATTATTACTTGTTTTTTATATTTTACAAAACAATTTTAACCAAGTATGACAACATTAAAATCCTGAATGAGTTTATTACACTTAATCCTACAATTAGACAGTCTGTTATGTTTTCTTTGTGTATGTGGATATGTGAATAGTCATAAGTGATTAACTAATTATTTTTATTTATATAATTTGAGTTCAGAAACTGTAGAGATGTTCAAATGATCGTTACAATATAATAATGAAATAATGACTGAAATGGAAAATCATAAACTGTTCACAGTCTAATGAATGGCAATCGTAGCACGGGCTGTCTCCATCGCAATATTTGTGAAATACAGTAGGTGGCGATAACACTCCTAAGAAGTTAGTTAGTAACCATATATGGTTTGCCTAGATTGTGTGTGCTAGATTGTGTGTGCCTGAAACGTGTGTGGTTCTGCGGGCCTGCGGCTGGATATATCTCTACAAATGCGCTTGCTTAAAGCTACCACAGAATTAAAGGTGCAATATGTAAGTAAGTTTGACACCCAGTGGTTGAACTAGGTATTGCGCTCCTGGATCAAAACAAACGCCAGCGTGGGTTGCCAGATTGAGTAGAGGAGCGAGGGATTTAAACTGTGTTCTAAATAAACAACACGCGACAGAGGGAATATTCTCCATATTAAAATGAGTTTTGGTTCTAGCCAACACCTCGAATTGATATTTGCACAGCTGAACAACAGAAACCTATGACAGTGATCACCTCAGGTAAACCTCATGTGCTTTATTCAGTGCTAAATGCTAACAATGTGAGTTTGAATGCATTTTACATGACATGTATTGCCATTTACTGAAAGCAGCAGCAGATAGTTCACCTCAGATCTGGAAAATACAATAAACCGTTTAAAATTGAACTTTAGAACTAAACACATATGAGTGATTCAGCATCTACATTTAATGATGTTAAAGAGAGTTACGTGTTAAATAGATTATAAACCTTACCGTTTTGTGAGTGAGTGCATATTCTGTGCTTCTGAATGGCTGTATTTACATTTCTGTCGTGTTTCATCTGGTGCAAACAGCCAAACTGCTCATCACTGTGTATCTCATCACAGCGTGTTGTTAGGACACGTGGTTGCAATGTAGCCTGCTCACCTAATGTTTACGTTCTTAATATTTATGTCGTTTGCTAATTAATAACCTCATGTGGAACTGAATCTGTGTCATTTTGACGTCTGATACTGTCCATTTCGGTCACAGACGCATGCTTTCAGAGCCTTTCTGAATGAATGAAATACGCTGTTTTCCACCATGGCAACCCAGAGTGCTGAATTATAATTGGCTAAACTGGCATTGTGCAGGTTAAATTTACCTAAATAAAGACAGCGTTCCGGCACAGAAAAAACATTTTCAAAGCAGAATATCTGACTTCAGCATTGTTTTTCTGTTAAACAAGTATGTTCACTTAGGATGTTTCTTAAATATCTGCACACATATTATGGTATTTTTATGCTTTAGAAGAGTCAAAAACTGACATACAGCACTTTTAAAAGAAAAGTTTTATTTTCATAAACATGCATTGTTCATTCAGTCCTTAATATGTTATATTGCCATGTGATTGATTTTATTACCAGCACTGTTAAAAGTACATTGCAAAAAACTATATGATCAATAAGTCATGACAACGTATATTTTTGGTTAATTGTAACTTATTAAACTAAGTTAATCATGGTCCAACTTAATTTTATGAGTTAAGCATGTTGTTTTAAGTCAGTTTGATGCACTGTAAAAAAAAAAAAAAAAATACCTCTGAATTTTACAGTTTATTTCCAGCATCTGGGGAGATAAACACACTAAGATGAATTTTATAATTAGCTCATTTTTCATTGAGAGATGTTTTATCATAAAAACTTTAATTCAAGTAGCATGGTGGCTCAGTGGTTAGTACTGTCGCCTCACAGCAAGAAGGTCGCTGGTTCGAGTCCTGGCTGGACCTGTTTGCATTTCTGTGTGGATTTTGCATGTTCTCCCCGTGTTGGCGTGGGTTTCCTCCGGGTGCTCCGGTTTCCCCCACAGTCCAAACACATGCGCTATAGAGGAATTGGGTGAACTAAATTGGCCATAGTGTATGAGTGTGTGTGTGAATGAGTGTGTATGGATGTTCCCCAGTACTGGGTGGCGCCTGGAAGGGCATCCGCTGCATAAAACATGTGCTGGATAAGTTGGCGGTTCATTCCGCTGTGGCAACCCCTGATGAATAAAGGGACTAAGTTGAAAAGAAAATGAATGGATGAATGAATGTGTGTGCATATGTGTGTGAATGAGTGTGTATGGGTGTTTCCCAGTACTGGGTTGCGGCTGGAAGGGCATCCGCTGTGTAAAACATATGCTGGATAAGTTGGCGGTTCATTCCACTGGGGCGACCCCTGATGAATAAAGGGACTAAGTCGGAAAAAAAAAATGAATGAATGAAGGAATGAATGTGTGTGTGTGTTTGAATGCGTGTGTATGGGTGTTTCCCCAGTACTGGGTTGCGGCTGGAAGGGCATCCGCTGCGTAAAACATGTGCTGGATAAGTTGGCGGTTCATTCCGCTGTGGCAACGCCTGATGAATAAAGGGACTAAGTTGAAAAGAAAATGAATGGATGAATGAATGTGTGTGCGTATGTGTGTGAATGAGTGTGTATGGGTGTTTCCCTGTACTGGGTTGCGGCTGGAAGGGCATCCACTGCGTAAAACATGTGCTGGATAAGTTGGTGGTTCATTCCGCTGTGGCGACCCCTGATGAATAAAGGGACTAAGTCGAAAAAAAAAATGAATGAAGGAATGAATGTGTGTGTGTGTGTTTGAATAAGTGTGTATGGGTGTTTCCCAGTACTGGGTTGCAGCTGGAAGGGCGTCCACTGTGTAAAACAGATGCTGGATAAGTTGTCGGTTCATTCCGCTGTGGCGACCCCTGATGAATAAAGAGACTAAGTCAACTAAGTCTCTTCATTCGCTAATCTCCGTTTTGAACAAAGAAGTTTCTAGAGACAAATACACACACACACACAAACAAACAAACAAACTAACAAACAAACATCACTGGATGTTTATCAAAGAATTTACGACGCATATTGTGTGGACATGCTGCAAGTTAAAGGCATCCACTTATTCCAGCCACCAAACAATGAGCAGAAGCCTAACACAATAACTCATCTTCACGGAGAAGCCCTGGGGTATTGTTTACACGCGTTTATGCCTCTTTATTTAAGGGCCTCTGTGATCTGTGCCATCATAAAGGACCGAGGCCCAATCAGCAGGAACGCAGCGTAAAGGTTTTGCTGGTGATTTTATGTTGATTTCCCTCATGTTTTTTGCCTGGTTTAATCAGGCTTATAAATCGAGCGCATCCCACGTTCTCCTGGTGGCGGAAAGCTTAGCATGGTAAATTTCAAGAGCCATCGGAGGACGCTTGGGGGAAATGATAAAGATCACTTACCACTCGACGCGGCCGATCTATAAGACCATAATGAGCATTGTATGCTGGAAGTGTTTTCCCTTTTAGTGTGTGGTTTTAGGAGCGTCTATGCAGAACCAGACAACGCAGGGAATTCTTAAAGTACATGTGAAATCAAAACTAACCATAGGTGCGCTTCCCAAACAACAACGTAACTCATGGCTGAGCTATCATAGTACGATGCATCGTTTGGCAAAAGAACAATGTAGTGACGAGTGTTTCCCAAAACACGTAATTTCTCTGTCGCAGATCCATCGTTTGAACCACGTTAGTTATAACGTAAAACACCCATAATGATGCTCTAAATAGGGAGGAGTAACAACTTCTTTAGAGAACAACCCCATCATTTCTTTGTGCAAATTATATTGTTTCACATGCACACGCATTAAAATAAATCCAATATTAGTTTTGGTAAAACATGCACTCGCTTTCCATATTAACTGAAATATATGTAAATGGCTTATATAGAGCCTGCGATTCCTTTACCAATATTGAGAACATTACATATTCTATTCTAAAACATAAAATCACTTACAAAAGCTAACACATATTTTAATATCACATATAAATCATTTAAATAAATAAATAATGAGGCTATTTATTATAGACCTACGTAGCTTGTGGATAGTTTTTATCCATGGAAAATACATTTGTTTTGCTACACGGTTGCTGTAAAAGATTTAAAACACATAGTTTATGTTTTGTAAATGTGCCTACATAGTATTATCATAAGACATACAGTTAAAGTCAGAATTATTAGTCCTCTCTGAATTATTAGCCACCCTGTTAATTATTTCCCTCAATTTCTGTTTAACGGAGTGATTTGTTCAACACATTTCTAATCATAATAGTTTTAATAACTCATCTCTAATAACTGGTTTATTTTATCTTTGCCATGATGACAGTAAATAATATTTGACTAGATATTTTTCAAGACACTTCTATACAGCTTAAAGTGACATTTAAAAGTTTAACTAGGTTAATTAGGTTAACTAGGCAGGTTAGGGTAATTAGGCAAGTTATTGTATAATGATGGTTTGTTCTGTAGACTATAAAAAAATAGCTTAAATGGGGTAATAATTTTGTCCCTAAAATAGTTCTTAAAAAATTTAAAACTGCTTTTATTCTTGTCGAAATAAAACAAATAAGACTTTCTCCAGAAGAAAAAATATTATCAGACATACTGTGAAAATTTCCTTGCTCTGTTAAACATCATTTGGGAAATATTTAAAAAAGAAAAAAGGGGGGCTAATAATTCTGACTTCAGCTGTATGCAATTGTATCCCGCGCGTGTATACAGCCCACTTACATTGATGAGGCGCAATTGACAAGTCTATAAATGCCTGCAAGTTCCTTTATGGATAGAGAACATTCAATATTCTTTTTTTTTTGTCACAGCGTATTACAGGTATAGCTAAAAGCAGCCCATGCTGTCACATATGCTATACATTTAAAGAAGGAGTGTAAATATTGCATTTATTTTACTTATGTTTATGTGATTTTTAAGGTTTTTTATTTTTATCTTTTTTTCACATTGTCAATATGTGTGTAGAATGTTGAGGAAATAAATGAATTTAATCCATTTTGGAATAAGGCTGTAACAAAAAAAAATTGTGGAAAGAGTGAAGCGCAATGAATACTTTCCGCATGCACTGTAGTAATTTCACTGTAATTTTACTTAATTTTTCTTTTATCTATATCTCATGGATATGACTATATGCATTACTACGAAGACATGTTGGTGGGGGAAAACCGCACTCCTACGTCATGTTGCGATGGGCCTCAAAATTGCAGGGATTTGGATCCTAAGAGACTTAGGTCCAATCCCAATTCTATTTTTGTACCCCTTCCCCTTGACCCTTAAAACCGAGTGTAAAAGGGAAGGGCTTTAAAATTTACCCCTAAGACAGCACTACAGCACCTGCACACGTCATCATATGTCATCGTGATCTCTTGCTTCATATGAGATTAGACGATCACGACTGCTGTAGTGATTCCAGTTGTGTTATTTTTTGGTGTTTATCTTCAGGAAATCACTAAAGGCATATATTATGTTATCATAACGATCTAAAGTGGCAATAAGATCGTAACTATACTGCGCATTTACACCGTGGCCGTATTCATCATGTAAACACACTAAAAACAGCATTAACATTATAGCAGACACTGTAAAACGCTCATTCTCAGCCACTACACTTTTCTGACAGGGTATTCGAATGTCATCGAGTGTCAGAATGTTGTGGGACTGCTGTATGAGAGTTATTATTAGGGATTATAGATAGCCAATTTAGCGTTTTTTTTATATTAGCGGTTTTCTTTTTAAGCATGACTGTAAAACACGAACGCGGTTATGAATATATTAAAACATGTGTTTGTTTGTTGTAAAAATTCATAATAATGACAAAAAATACTAATTTGTGGCTCTCCTTACTTCCAGGCGCAGCTATCCTGTTGTTGTGGCTGGTGTATTTTGGGAGATTTTTTTACCCCTTGGTTTCGAGTGTGGTCCTGAAAAATCTTAGTTCGAAGGGCTATCTACCCCTTCCCTTTAGCCCTACGGCTTCAAGCTAAAGAGAATTGGGACACCCCTACCTCTTCACGGGAACGCGCAAAACAAGGGGTAGGTAAGGGCTAAGGGGTAGAATTGGGTTTCTATCAATCTAGTACAACTGTGGACACACTATACCTACACACAGTTCTGTCCAAACAGCTTACAAACGTTGATTTTTATCATAGGTGCCCTTTAATGTTGTTATTGTATGCCTGGGTATACGTTTACATGCAAAATGTAGTTAAATGCATAATTAGGTCAAAGCGTGCTGCACTGGAGCCAAGTAATTAGAGAATGACCTGCTAAATATAGCTTCACTATATCACAGATATGATAGATAAACACTTGAATAAGAGGATCTGGCAACGTAAACACAAAGCTTAATTCAGTTTAGCATATCTGAAGCTGATAAACAGACAATATTAAATTGCAAAGCACTTGTTAGTGTCACGATCATTTTTAACAGCTTGAGTATGAGTAGCTTCAGGGCACAGACGACTGTGCTGTATTTAATGGATTTTTTTTTCGGAGGTATGCGAATGATGAACTTTAAAGCTGCTTTCACCCAATAATAAGAAGAACTTGCCTTTTTTTAGGTGTTTTCAAAACTTTGATCATGTTTGACAGTGAAAAAAAAAGGACAAGGGTTTTCGTTGGTGATGTTTTGGGGTGAAAACACATTAGTTGTAGAGGGCCTCGTACCGAGCCTTGGCCATTAGAGATTGACCTGCTATTAAAGCTTCACTATATCCAGTGCTTAACTTGTGAATTGCCAGGTCCCGGAACAGATCCGGGTAATGGATCCAACATGTTACCAGAGGATAGAGAGGAGTCACGCATGAAAGTGGAGAAAGGGGGTGGGTGTTACAGATGAAAGTGAAGAGGGTTGGGGAGTCGCGAAAGAAAGTGAAAGTGAAAGTCAATTGGTGAAGTTTTTTCCTCGCCGCTGTCGCCACTGGCTTGCATGGTTCGGGATCTGTAGAGCTGCGCATCGATGGATTTGCTTTTTAGTGTTTGGACTCTCAGTAGTGATTATTAACCCACACTGACCTGAGCTAAACTGAACTGAACTAAAACACTGAAAACTGAACTGACACTGTTTCAATTCACTATAAACTTCCATGTGAAGCTGCTTTGACACAATCTACATTGTATAAGCGCTGTACAAATAAAGATGAATTGAATTGAAAGTGAGGTGCTGGATCAGATTTTAGAGGTGCCGGATAAGTGTTCCGGCACAAATTAAGCTCTGACTATATCATAGACACTTGAATAGAAAGATCTGGCAAAGTAAATACACAAAGCTTAATTCAGTTTAGCATATGCGAAGCTGACAAACAGCATACCTGTCATCCCGTATTTCACCATTCTATCCATTTACGTATTTTACCGTATTTTAAATCTTTCTCTGAAAAGTGAAATTAGCATCAAAGAGCTGATCTCAAATAATTGCAGGAGTTGTTCAAGAGGATTATGCTTTCACTTTATTTTGGCTTGTTTATTAAAACAGCCGCGTTCACTTCATTTCTATTAAAGCTTTGCATTGACCACCGTCCCTCCTATGGAATATCTGAATCAGTAATGGTGCTGACTGACGAACGCACTCTGTATTAAGACACTGTTCTCAGATCAGCTTCTGTACACACAATTTGAAGAGGAGCGAAAGTGGACACTTTTGGATTTGGGTGTGTTTTTAAACAGACAAATGCACTTAATAATTTGTAAACATGTCCGTCCTGGTGTGTTTAATTTTAAACACAAACAATTTTGTACTGATCTCCATTATTGTAAGCTGCTTGCTTTTCTGCCTGTTCCATTGCTCCGTTTGTTAGATGTTTGCTCCGACTTTCTTTTGCAGTCTGAAGCGCGTCAATTGCACAAAACGGTCAATTCGCACCACGGGATGTCTAATCAAATCTTTGCATTGACTTCACATGTAAATCACTTGCACTTCATCCGCGTCTGCTTACTGCACAGGCTGCAAAACAATTCCGCCCCCGTTTCATGTAATGTATTGATTGTGAGGCGCAGCTGAGATGTTATTTTTCGAGAGACACTCAAATGCATCACATGTGCTGCGTATGCAACATCTATAAGTCATGTAAAACAATTCATTGCAAACTAAAATAATTATTATTTGATTATATGGCTTAGATATTTTCTGAGATTGTTTACATTTTTTTGCAATGATTTTGCGTTTAATTTATAATTTTGCAGGATCGCAAAACAAGGTCAAGTTTTTGTTGATTTTGCGTTGGATTCAGCGATTGCGAAAAACTAGGGGGTCTGATTATAGATCCCTGGACTGCTAAAAGGACACCTCTGGTATTAAACAAAACGTGAAACCAAAATGAGATATTCACTACTCTTCACTCAATAACTATAGTAACTTGAATCAATATTTAAATACAGTGAAAAAAGAGTGAACAAGATTTTATTATTTAATTTCTGTATAGGCCATTGATTTTAATAGGATACACATTTTATTTTCAATTGACTAACTTTTATGTATGGTATTCTGTCCTTTGAAGCTAATTTCCTCCCCATATTTGTAACGGTTTCAGCTATATTCAGTACATGTACAATTAAACTGCTCTGAATGAACAGATTTGAGGTCATTTGGTAGTTCTTATGGGTAGGGTAGGTGCGTATCCCATATTTTTACATCCCAATGTTGACAGGTACAATAAACAGACAATAATAAACTGCAAAGCACTGGTTAGTAATCATTTTTAACAGCTTGAGTATGAGTAGCTTCAGGGCACAGACGACTGTGCTGTATTTAATAGATTTTTTTTTTCGGAGGTATGCGAATGATGAACTTTAAAGCTGCTTTCAAAAAAAAAACCTGCCTTTTTGAGGCGTTTTCAAAACTTTGGGCATGTTTGACAGTGAAAAAAACTGACGAGAACCTCCGTTCGTGAAGTTTTGAGGGAAAAACACATCAATTGTAGGGGGCCTCGTACCGAGCCTTGGGGGACCTCCTTTCAACGAGCTTCAGAAATGCAGACTTCCCATCGACAGAAAATGCAGCAGCTTTTATCTTCAGGCCCACAGTGCAGAGAACATGCTTCTGAATACACAGCCGCTCATATGTGTGTGTGTGTGTGTGTGTGTGTGTGTGTGTGTGTGAGTGTGTAAAAATGTGTGTATTTGTCTACTGAAAGTGAACTGATCCATAGCCAGGAAGGAAAGCAGACTGACAGCTATTAGAGTGCAACTGTGCTGTCTTATCTGCTGCCTGATAGGAATCTACAAAGACCCACTGCAGAGATTATGAATTCATTACAGACAGTCCCACACACACATATTCACAGTGAAAGGAGAGGTCATTTCTGTTCGCTATCATAAATATTAAGCGTGACCATCTTGTCGCTTTTGAATGAGTTGAAAAAAAAAATTAAAAATCGGACTGTTTTTCAAAAGATGCAAAGGTGAGGTCATTTCCTCCCTCACAGGACCTGAGGGAAAGCAGTTTCAAATGCTAAAATGGATTGAAGTGTGCTGTGCTTTCTGCAGTCAACGGTCAGTAGAGATGGTGGAGCGGCGGGGAGGGCGGGCTAAAAAAGTGATGTCACTGCCTGCCTGCGGTCAGTTTCTCAGCAGAAAGACTCTTAAAACACTCAAATCCACACACACATTTCTCGAAAATATAACAAAGAGTGTTCGTATTATGAAGTGCAGAAGCCTCCAGGAGCTGCGTTTCAGATGAACGGAAAAAAGGTGGAGGAGGAGAATGGATTTAAAAATACTTCTCCCAAAAATATACTCACCTTCACGTCATCTTAAAGCCAGATGCATTTTCATCTTCCAAGAAACACAAAAGGAGATTTAGAGCTATATTCTTTCCATCCTCTCCTTTTTAAAACTGTATTTAACGGTAAAACTTCAAAAATAAAGCAATATGTTAGCCAACGCATCACACGCAATCCCTGACAAACGTCTTGCCGTAGATCCCAGTTGTAAGAGCAACAAATAATAACTTGACTTCTAGTTGATTTGGAAAAGTGGCATGACTGCATCCCAATCATCACAAATACTGCAGAAGACCTACTGGAACCCGCATGGACCCAAGAGTCTCACAGAAATCTGTCAAGTTTGGTGAAGAAAAAAATCATGGTTTGGGGTTACATTCAGTATGGGGGCGTGCGAGAGATCTGCAGAGTGGATGATCAACATCAACAGCCTGAGGTATCAAGACATTTGTGCTGCCCATTACAATACAAACCACAGGAGAGGGCAAATTCTTCAGCAGGATAGCGCTCCTTCTCATACTTCAGCCTCCATGTCAAAGATCCTGAAAGCAAAGAAGGTCAAGGTGCTCCAGGATTGGCCAGTCCAGTCACCAGACATAAAAATTATTAAGCATGCTGGTGTAAAATGAAGGAGGAGGCATTGAAGATGAATCCAAAGGATCTTGATGAACTCTGGGAGTCCTGCAAGAACGCTTTCTTTGCCATTCCAGATGACTTTATTAATAAGAGATTTGAGTCAGAGATGTATGGATGCAGTCCTCCAAGCTCATAATGGAGTGAGACACAATATTCATTCTGTTTCCACTGCAGCATGACTTTATATTCTATACTGGACATTATTTCTGTTAGCGACAAGAGTTTTGTCTAAACGAAGTTAGACCTTACTGTCCTAATGAAATCATTACAAATCAAGGCATGATCATATTTTATTTTAGTAAACAAGCGTAATCTACTGTAGAGGCCTTTACCTTTTATATAAGCCACTTCTGATACCAAATAATCAACTAGAAGTCAACTTATTATTTGTTGTTCCTAAATCTTGGATATGTGGCAAGACTTTTGTCAGGTAGTGTATATATTTGAAACATTTAAAGGGACAGTTTACCTAACAATGAAAATAAAATCATGATTTACTCTTTGTCGTGTGGTTTTAATTTCAAATTATCTTCGTTTGTGTTTAACAGAAGAATGAAACTAAAATAGGGACATATTACACGACTATATCTTGTTAAATTAACCAACTTTAAAATATCAAATTAGCATATTCAAATTCACATCCCATGGGGAAACCAGTGTAAATTTAAGAATTATTTGCATACAATTTTAGTAAAATTCATAAAAGAAGCATTTGCTTTTTTTTTGGTTTTAACGTTCATATTGGTGGCACGGTGGTTTAGTGGTTAGCACTGTTGCCTCACAGCAAGAAGGTCGCTGGTTTGAGTCCCGGCTGGGTCATTTGTCATTTTTGTGCGGAGTTTGCATGTTCCGTCTTCTTTGCATGGACTATAGGTGAATTGGGTAAGCTAAATTGTCCATTGTGTATGTGTGTGTGAAGGAGTGTGTATAGGTGTTTCCCAGTACTGGGTTGCAGCTGGAAGGGCATCGGCTGCGTAAAACTTATGCTGTAATAGTTGGCGGTTCATTCTGTTGGGGCGACCCCTGATCAATAAGGGGCTAAGCGAACGAAAATGAATAAATAAACATCGTAAACCAAAAATAAATTATAAATATAGTAAAAAAATAAATAAAAAGAATCAAATACACTGTAAAAAGTTTTTCGGAATTTTACAGTTTATTTCCGGCAGCTGGGGTGCCGGAAAGAAAAAACGTAAAATAACAGCCGTTAAATTACAGAAATTTACTGTAAAATAATGCACATGAAATTACAGA
>CAIGQZ010032594.1:4002296-4013541 GCA_903798205.1 Danio tinwini
AATGGTTCATTCCGCTGTGGCGACCCCTGATTAATAAAAGGACTAAGCTGAAAAGACAATGAATGAATGAATTTGTTATTTTTATATTTATATATATATATTTTTTTTTTATTAGCATAATTTATTATAATTAGTTATTCATTTTCTTTTCAGCTTAGTCCCTTTATTAATCAGGGGTCGCCACAGCGCAATGAACCGTTAACTTATCCAGCATATGTTTTACGAAGCCGATGCCCTTCCAGCGGCAACCCATCACTGGGAAACACCCACATTCCTTCACACACACACTAATACACTACGGTCAATTTTAGCATACCCAATTCACCTGTACCACATGTCTTTGGACTGTGGGGGAAACCGGAGGGCCCGGAGGAAACCCACGCCAACACGGGGAGAACATGCAAACACCACATAGAAATGCCAACTGACCCAGCCAAGGCTTGAACCAGCGACCTTCTTGCTGTGAGGTGAAAGTGCTACCTATAATTAGTTATATATTAAATATTTAATATAATTAAATATTATTTACTTAAATATAATTAATAATTATAATAATTAATATAATCATAATCATCAAAATTTGTGAAATATGAAATTTGTAATTCATTAATTGTTTTTTTATTTCAATAGTTTTCTAAGACACAAACTATATTTATTTTTATTATTATTATTATTATTAAATAATTATACAATAACAATATTACTGATTCACATTAGAAAAACTTTGAAAACTAAATCTTTTAAATCAGATTTTCATTTTATTTGTTTTTATTACACACACACACACACAAACACACACGCACACAAACACGCATACACGCAAGCACACACACACACGCACGCACGCACAAACACACACACACACACACACACACACACACACACAGATTTCAGCACTGGGTGACATTGCGAACGCATCGAGCTGAATCCCCAGAGGTCAAAACACAGACTGATTCAGTTTCCAGATAAACAGATCCTCACTAAACACCACCGACACACAACTGCATCTCACAATATTCATTCATTCACTTTCCTTCGGCTTAGTCTCTATTTCAGGGGTTGCCGCAGTGGAATGAACCACCAACTTTTCCAGCATATGTTTTACACAGCTGATGCTCTACCAGCTGCAACCCAGTATGGAAAACACCCATACACACTCACATTCACACACACACTCATGCACTACGGCCAATTTAGTTTATTCAACTCAACCCTATAGCGCATGTGTTTGGACTGTGGGGGAAACCGGAGCACACAGAGGAAACCCACGCCAACACGGGGAGAACATGCAAACTCCACACACAAATGCCAACTGGCCTAGCCGGGACTCGAACCAGCGATTTTCTTGATGTAAGGCGGCAGTGCTAACCACTGATCCACCCAGACCACAATATATTATCATTATTGTTTATACTAAAAATCAGCTACACAACATAAAACTGATTAAAACCACTTTAAACAACAATTCTTTGTCACAATCCCGTTTCTCATTTCCTGCAGTGCTAATAAGTTTCTCCGTCTGAAGCATCGTGTTTTATGAGCGGCTCTGTTTCGGACAGATAAGTGGCATTAAAAAGCAGCAGCTTTTCCATAACTGCAAAATAATAATAATATTAATTACGCCAAACGAAAAGAGTTCTTGCAGGAGCTTTAGAGACAGCTGCGCGTTCAAATGAGCAGATCTTGAGTTCATCGTAACCCTAATAATGCCGCAATCCCTGCAAAAAACACTCATTAGTCTGCCTTTTTAATCAGAGTTTAAGCTCATTGCCCTTCACTGACATTGTGGGACTGGACTGCAGATGTGGCCGGACACACACATCAGATTAATGACCATAAATCAGTCCAAATTACACGTGTTTACAGCTGCACTGCAGGCTAGAGGAGTCATCGCTGCTTTATGTGCGATTTTATACTAATATTGTACATTATGGGTGCAAAAAACATCTGTAAATTGAGAGTTCTCTGCATTCTGGGATTTATGCACTGTAAAAAATTGTTGCAAATTTTACAGTATTAGGCCTACTGGCAATTTTGGTTTCCACTAAACACACTTTAAAAACAGCTGTAAATTAGGAGTTTCCTGCATTCTGGCATTTATGCAAAGCATTGCTGTCAAATTGACAGTATTCCTGGCTATTTTGGTTGCCAGTAATACTGTACAATTTACAAGTGCACTGTTAATTAATAAGTACAATTGTGCTGTAAAACTAAAGCACAATTGTAATTGTTAATTTACAGTGTGCTTGTAAATTTTACAGTATTACTGGCAGCCACTGCTGCTTTATGAGTGTAACGGAGGCCAGCTAGCGAAGTGCTATGCAGGTAAACCTCTGTAGCGACACAAGATAGAGGCCATGTTCTTCAGCCTCCTTGTTAGAGCAACTGACTCCCATTCAAAGAATTGCAGGTTCGATCGCTGCTCAGACCAAGTTTTGTACAGAAGGAAAAGTGGGATATATGTGGGGGCTCGTCCAGGATGGGAGTTAGGTTTAGAGGGTGACTGTAACAAAGGCCAGCTAGCGAAATGCTATGTAGGTAAACCTCACTTCTCTGACCTCTAAAGGTGCTGTAGCGACAAACGCTAGAGGCTATGGTCTTTAGCCTCCATGTTAGAGCAGCTGACTCCCATACAAATAATTGCCGGTTTGATCCCTGCTCAGACTGAGTTGGGTGCAGAAGGACTGGTGGGTTATACATGGTGGCTTGTCCGGCATGGGAGTTAGGTTTAGAGGGTTGAGTATAACGGAGGCCTGCTAGCAAAGTGCTATGCAAGTAAACCTCACTCCTCTGACCTCTAAAGGTGGTGTAGCGACAGACACTAGAGGCCATGGTCTTTAGCCTCCCTGTTAGACCAACTGACTCCCATACAAAGAATCCCCGGTTCAATCCCTGCTCAGACCGAGTTGGGTACAGAAGAACTGGTGGGTTATACGTGGGGGCTCGTACGGGATTGAAGTTAGGTTTAGACGGGTGAGTGTAACGAAGGCCAGCTAGCGAAGTGCTATGCAGGTAAACCTCACTCCTCTGACCTCTAAAGGTGCTCTAACAACAGACACTAGAGGCCATTGTCTTTAGCCTCCCTGTTAGACCAACCGACTCCCATACAAAGAATCGCCAGTTCCATCCCAGATCAGACTGGGTTGGGTGCAGAAGGACCGGTGGGTTACACGTGGGGGCTCGTCCGGGATAGGAGTGAGGTTTAGAGGGGTGAGTGTAACGGAAGCCAACTAGCAAAGTGCTATGCAGGTAAACCTCACTCCTCTGACCTCTAAAGGTGGTCTAGCAACAGTTGCTAGAGGCCATGGTCCTTAGCCTCCTTGTTAGAGCAACTTACTCCCATGCAAAAAATTGCCGGTTTGATCCCAGCTCAGACTGGTTTGGGAGCAGAAGGACCAGTGGGTTACATGTAAAATTTTATACATCTAATACTGTACATTATGGATGCAAAATATACCAATACACTCTTTAAAAACACGTGTAAATTACCAGTTTTCTGCACTGTAAGAAATTGCTGTAAAATTTACAGCATTAGGCCTATGGCACTTTTGGTTGCCAGTAATACTGTAAAATTTACTAGTGCACTGTACATTAACAATATCAATTATGCTGTAAAACTACAACAAAGTTGCAATTGTTAATTTACAGTGTGCTTGCCTTGCCTTGCAATAATACTGTGAAATTTACAAGTGCACTGTAAACTAATATTTACAATTGTGCTATCCGCTTAAGTCGTGACGTACAAAATACTGTTTCCAGGTCCAAGCCGCTACTGATTTGAATTTAGAAAATATTACTTTATAACATTTTTAGTAAAGTAACAAAGTGATTTATTTAAATAAAATCAAAGTGTACACAACAGTCTCTGGACTTGCTGCATCACAGACACCAATATTTTAACATTTTATAAAAGATTAATCACTTTCTGGCCATCGGATATTAGGCATGGATATATATACAGCAATAGTGATTTTCGAAAGTATTACATTGCTTTGTAAATGTTTATTATTACAATTTGTTGAGTCTCCCCATAGAGTTTGATATATAGTGCTTGGACCTGGAAGCCGATTCACGTGCTGTAACAGTTAACAAGCGGATAAAACAACAACACAATTGTAATTGCACTTGCACTTACAGTGCACTTGTAAATTTTACAGTATTACTGGCAACCATTACTACTTTATATGCAATTATTTACATCTAATACTGCACATTATAGGTGTAAAATATACCAATACTCCCTGTAAAAACATCTGTAAATTAACAGTTTTCGCATTTTGGGGTTTATGTCCTTTAAAAATTGCTGTAAAATTAACAAGTGCACTGTAAATTAATATTTACAATTGTGCTGTCAAACTACTGTAAAATAACAGTTTTCTTTGACAACATGATGTAGAAAATGGATTTTTATTGACATTTTTAATAGTTTGATGTTATACATTGTCTGGGTTACTGTAAATTATGGTACAAAGACCTGGTGATAAACTATTTAGGAGCTTAATTATCTATATATTGTTTATTATTATGCAATAAAAAGCATGTCAATAAAACCACTTTTTTTTTTTAAACTGCAGAGTTGTATTTTTCAACCTCAAAATTCTACAGAGGTGAAATTAGCATCCCAAATGTGATTCATAACTGTAAATACACATAAAAAAAGTGAATTATGAAATACCGAACGTGTTAATTAACAGATATATTTTTGACATCGTATATACAGCTGACGACTAAATAATTTGCCCATTTCCCATGCAAGTTATGTTAAAAAAAAGAAGAGAATTTATACTTTTCTTATAGTAAAATGTTATTTACTGTCATCATGGAAAAGACAAAAGAAATTAGTTGTTAGAAATTAGTAGTAATGCACGATATATCGGCAGTCAGATTGATATCGCCCAATAAAAACTATTTTTAATATTATCATTATCAGTCTACAACAAAATTTGCCTGATATATGCAAGCCGATACATTTTCTATTATGTCCGCAGGTCAAACCACTTCATTTGCTTGCACCCCTGACTTTTTATTTTATCATAATAATTAATTATTATTAAAGAATTTATAAATATAAAAATAACTAGAATTGTACATTTCCTAAAGAAAATGTGAGTGGGGTTTGCGTGGCAAATCGATGGGGTAAAATGTACCACTGTACTGGGCAAAAGCAATGGAGTGCTAAGAAGTGGACAAGTATGTGTTTATGCGGTTGCTAATCGGTTGCTAGGGTGTTCTGAGTGGTTACTAGGCAGTTTAGGGCGGTGATAGGGTGTTCTGAGTGGTTGCTAGGGTGTTCTGAGTGGTTGCTAAGGCGTTGCTAGGCAGTTGCTAGGGTGTCCTAAGTGGTTGCTAGGTGGTTGCTAGGGTGTCCTAAGTGGTTGCTAGGTGGTTGCTAAAGTGTTGCTAGGTGGTTGCTAAGGTGTCCTGAGTGGTTGCTAGGTGGTTGCTAAGGTGTTGTTAGGTGGTTGCTAAGGTGTCCTGAGTGGTTGCTAGGTGGTTGCCTATATTAAAAGTAAACATAAGACTAAATATGTACTAAATATTAAAGAATAATATTTTGTTGACAATAAAAGTATTTGTGATAAAATAAATCATGAACGCAAAAAGAAAAAAGCAGGCATTAGTGTTTACAAATCTATAAACATCATGGTAATGACATTTCCAGCACAATTTAAAAGCTGTCGGTTTGTCAAAGTATACAAAAACTATAGGAAAAAATACATCAGAATGATAAATAAAGTCGTTTTTTTTGTTGTAAATGACTTATAGCTAATCCACAACTGGACGCTATAGTTATTCTACAAACACAGTACGTTATTGAGAAAATACGGATTTAAATGGAGTTTATAAATCCCACACAATTCAAATGATATACATGTCAGCATGAAATTAATCAGGGGCGTCTTATGAATATGCACATAATCTGCGTTTATCCAGCAGCGGCGGCGGAGGGGGTGATGCAGAGAGAGGGGAAAAAATCATTTAGTTTATTATTATTACTAGATCTTACTTTGTGCAGGATTTGTGACACGGAATTCCAGTTTTTGACCTCGGGAAGGCCGGACCAGAGCCGGATCATCCACACTAATCCACATTTATTAGAAATGAGCCGTATGATACATGCGCGCCCCCGCCCGTCTGCGGATAAATAGCGGCTTTGATGGCGAATTTAAGAAATTACTACAGATCAGTAACCCTGTAAATAAACCCCCGCACGCGCACGCGGAGAAGAAAACACCCCTATAATGATGATTGCGGCGACAAC
The DNA here is from genome assembly GCA_903798205.1 of Danio tinwini. NCBI lineage: Eukaryota > Metazoa > Chordata > Actinopteri > Cypriniformes > Danionidae > Danio > Danio tinwini. The sequence goes on from CAIGQZ010032594.1 coordinate 4,008,559, forward strand.
ATCTGCATTATCTGTGGAGAAAAGCCCGAATTTGAGGCGACCCGGAGGCTTTTATCCAAATGAAAAAAGCCTGAAGTAGTTTTATGCTGTTGTTGTTTTTTTTGGCGCGCGCTTTTTTCCTGCTCACAGGGCAGCGCGCTCTCTATCAGATCGGTCTCAAGGAGATTGTCAAGGCAAATAGTACGGCGAAAGTGCGATGTTAAAGCCTCTACCCTTTCTCCAGGAGAAATATATTCAGTCTGGAGGAACACAGATTGATTCTTCAAGACCCGCCGAGCTCAACTAGCAGGTTATGACACAATCAGATCTGTTTTTGAGGGAGAAACGGGATGGAGGATGATGCTGAATGCTAATGAGAATATAGCACAATAGCCTTTTCCTAAATAGAATTTTTGTACTGCGTCAAATCAAAACACTATTTTGATTATATTTAGTTAATATTTAGACGATTTATATGCATTTATTTAGCAATTTAAGTTATTCGACGGAGAGAGAATCTGATTTTCTCCAATATTTCATTGGAGGAGTATTGCTTATAAACATACCAAGAGCAAAAGTAGTCAGAATTGATGTTGTTACAAAATCTCAATACTAATATCTTACTTATTTTCTAAATTAGCATATATTACTGGAAGTACACTAACATAATACATATATTTCCAATTACCCTGCTGAAAAAAACGACCAGCCTGGTTTTAGAGGGGTTTTGGTCATTTCCAGGCTGGCTTTAGCTGGTCAAGCTGGAAAATGGCCAGCTTAAACCAGCTTGACCAGCCTGGTTTAAGCTGGACATAGCTGATTTTGGCTGGTCAAGCTGGTTTTAGCTGGTCAACTCCCAGCCTGACCAGCTAAGACCAGGCTAGAAATGGCTGGAAACCAGCCTGGAAATGTCCAAAACCCCTCTAAAACCAGGCTGGTCGACCAGCTTTAAACCAGCCAACCAATCTTAGGCTGGTTTAATCTGGATTTTTCAGCAGGGAAAACAACAAATATATGTTTTTGAGGGATAAAAGGGATGTAGGATGATTAATGCTAATGAGAATATAGAGATACACTGCCTAAACAGCCTTTTTAAGAGAGATTTTGTATTGCGTCCAATCAAAACACCATATTAATTATTTTTAGATAATAATTCAATTTCATCTTTATTTGTATAGAGCTTTTACAATGTAGATTGTGTCAAAGCAGCTTCACATGGAAGTTTATAGTGAACTGAAACAGTGTCAGTTCAGTTTTCAGAGATAAGTTCAGTTTAGTTTAGCTCAGTTTAGTGTGGTTTAATAATCACTACTGAGAGTCCAAACACTGAAGAGCAATTCCATCGATGCGCAGCTCTACAGATCCCGAACCATGCAAGCCAGGGGCGACAGCGGCGAGGAAACAACTTCACCAATTGGCGAAAGTGAAGAATTTAAAAAACCTCGAGAGAAACCAGGCTCAGTTGGGCATGACCATTTCTCCTATGGCCAAACGTCTTGTGCAGAGCTGCAGTCTAGGCGCAGGAAGGACCTCAGCGGAGACTCGTCATAATATTTAGATGATTTATATGTATTCATTTAGCAATTTAAGAAGTTCGATCTAGAGAGAATCAGATTTTCTTCAATATTTCATTAAGAGTAGCAAAGTGAATCTTATAAACATACTGAAGAGCAAAACTAGCTGTTGTTTTGCCTGTAAATTCTCGATACTGAGATATATTTGACTTCTTTTCTAAATTAACATATATTAATAGAAGAATAAGAGCATAAATATTGTACCAAACAAGTAACAATAACAAATACTTGACATAGATATGTTTTTGAGGGAGAAAATGGATGGAGGATGATTATGAAAGCTAATGAGAATATAGCAATACACCTAAATAGCCTTTTTAAGAGAGATGTATTGCATCTGATCGATACACCATTTTGATCATACTTAGATAATATTTAGGTGTATTTATTTAGAGATTTAAGAAGTGCCACTCGATCTAGAGAGAATCTGATTTTCTTCAGTATTTCCGTGGAAGAGTAGTTTATCTTATAAAGCAAAACTAGTAAGGAATTAGGTTTTCACCTGTAAATTCTCATTACTGAGATATATTTGACTTCTTTTCTACATTAGCATATATTAATGGAAGTACAATAGGATAAATAAATATTGTACCAAACAAGTAACCATAACGAATACTTAACATAGATGTAAGAGCCATATTTCATAGTTGTTCTAGGTAATTTTCATATATTTTTTGTGTTATGTAATGTGTTCTTGCTGGTTTGCATGTCATATACTTTGAGTTACTTTTGTACTGCGCATGTGTAGTATGCGGCAGGTAGCACGCACGTTTTTTGCGACACACGTGAGTTGTTTGTGTGATGTGCAGGAGTTCATCAGGCTGGAACAAACAAGTTGTATGTGAGTGGAATTTGACGACATTGGCACGTGTGGATATCTGATGTTAAAATAAACGAAGATCCATTGAATTGGATGGACTCTCGTGTCGTGATCAAGTGTATGAGCACTAATACGCGTCAAGACTTGTGAAATAGACATAATGGTTACATGTTCCCTACAATAGATTAGATTAGATTAGATTCAACTTTATTGTCATCACACATGTACAAGTACAAGGAAACGAAATGCAGTTTAGGTCTAACCAGGAGTGCAATAGCAGCAAGTGCAGGATACAGGTATAAGTTATAAAGTGCAGTTATAGAAAAACTATGGTGGTATTTACAAATGGATGTACTATGAACACTATATACAGGTTGTGTTAGCTATGAACAGAGATTTACAATAGATGGATAAATGTACAGGTTGCAAACCTGATAGATATGTTAACATAGATATGTTTTTATAGATATGTTTTTGAGGGAGAAAAGGGATGGAGGATGATGCTGAATGATAATGAGAATATAGTGCGATACATAGCCTAAATGGCTTTTTTAAGAGAGATTTCATATTGCATCCAACCATTTTGATTGCATTTTGATAATATATAGGTGACTTATGTGTATTTATTTAGCAGTTTAAGAAGAATCTAGAGAGAATCTGATTTTAATATTTAATTGGAAAATTTGCTTATTTGGACAATTTTTAGGACAATTATTGGATATTCAAGTGAAAATGGTAAATATATTTTAATATTTAAATATTGAATCAGAACTATTATGTTATAAGAGGCAGTCTTAGGGGCAATCTAGTTAAACTATAAAGAAACATTTTCATTAAACATTAAATAAAACAAAATATATTAAAAAAATAACTTATTTCAGAAAGTTCTTAAAGCTAAAAATGTAAACAAAAAAATATAAATGACAAAAACAAAAAAATACAACGACAATATGAAATGGTAAAATACAAAGAACAAATAAGCACATAGAAACTAATTAATTAAACTATTAATAAGCAGTAAGCATACATTAAAAAATACAAAGGTCTTGTATGGATTTGCATACTATTCGTCCATCATTCTTATACATTCAAAAAATGATTTTGGCTGCTTGTTTAAACTACTTATTTTAAATGAGCGGAATCAACACCATTTTAGAGTTTTTTTTGGTGCAACTTAATCATTTTATGTTCAATCCACTTAAATTTGTAAAAAACAATAAAGTTAACTTAATTGATTTGTGTTGGGACAACACAATTGAAGGATTTGTGTGGAACCCAGCATTTTTTACAGTGTAGTTTAGGTTTTCAGGTCATTTTAGGATGCTATCTGGTGATATCCAATCTATCTAGTAAAGTAAAACCAATGGAGAACTACTGATCACAATCTGGATCAACCCAATCTCCCAATATCCTCCTATCATTCGGAACGTCCTGAAACACCCCTCAGAAAGAGCACATCTGAAATAACCCGTCTAGCTTCTTAAATAAATTACGGCTATGCAATCCTCCTCAGATGTGATCTATGTTCCTGTGGAAATTAAAAATTTAAAGGCATTTAGTGAAGGTGGCCGAGTGACTGGAAGCGTCTCGATACGATCAGGGTCTGTGTGAGTAATGGCGATAGTTACCGAGACACTAGATATGAATCTACCTCAGGTTTAATTGATTTATGCACCATTTTATAGCCAGATTCCTCTCAGCCCCTATTATGAACATACACAGCGCAGACAGCAAACAAATAGAGCCATTACTTACAGCGCGACGACTGAGTCGCTGAACACGACGGACTGCGAAAGTAGGACAAGTTGAAGAGGACTGGCGTTCAAAGTGTGATTGCGAGTGTTTTCTGTCTGATCCCGTTTGACAGCCGGCTGAGGGCGAACTACAAAGACTGAGGAGAAATGAAGAGCTGCTCGACAACAAGACAGTCTGACGCACTGAGGAACACTACAAACTACAACAGAAATGGAGTTGAAACATGTCTGATGCCCACTAAAACATACAAACTTCTGCAGAAAAAGAGTTTAACCATGTCTGATGCTCACTAAAACATGCAAACTACAGCAGAAATAGTTTAAATACATCCAACACTCCAACACTAAAACACAAACCACAACAAAAATAGAGCTAAAACATGTCCAGTGCTCACTACTACACAAACTACAGCAGAAATAGAGCTCAAATACATCCAGAGCTCACTAAAACACAAAAAACTACAGCACAAAAAGAGCTTAAATACGTTTGACGCTCACTAAAACCCATACTACAATAGAAATAGAGCTCAAATACATCCAGAGCTCAATAAAACACACCAACTACAGCAAAATAGAGCACAAACATGCTTCAACACTTACTTAAACACATAGACTACAGACAAAATAGAGCTTAGTACATTCAAAACTCATTAGGACAATGCTCACTAAAACACAAATTACAGAAGAAATAGCTTAAATACATCCAATGCTCACTAAAACACAAACTACAACAAAAATCAAGCTCAAACACATCCAACACTCACTAAAACACACAAACTACAGCTGAAATAGAGCTTAAATACATCCAGTACTCATGAAAACACACAGACTACATCTGACATACAGCTCAAACACA
>CAIGQZ010032594.1:4027438-4039709 GCA_903798205.1 Danio tinwini
ACACATTTCTAATCATAATAGTTTTAATAACTCATCTCTAATAACTGGTTTATTTTATCTTTGCCATGATGACAGTAAATAATATTTGACTAGATATTTTTTAAGACACTTCTATACAGCTTAAAGTGACATTTAAAGGCTTAACTAGGCTAATTAGGTTAACTAGGCAGGTTAGGGTAATTAGGCAAGCTATTGTATAATGATGGTTTGTTCTGTAGACTATCGAAAAAATATATAGCTTAAAGGGGCTAATAATATTGTCATTAAAATGGTGTTTAAAAAATTTAAAACTGCTTTTATTCTAGCCGAAATAAAACAAATAAGACTTTGAAAAATCCCTTGCTCTGTTAAACATCATTTGGGAAATATTTAAAAAAGAAAAAAATATTCAAAGTGGGGCTAATAATTCTGACTTCAACTGTATATACATATATGTGTGTGTGTGTGTGTGTGTGTGTGTGTGTGTGTGTGTGTGTGTATGTGTGTTCAGTAACATATATGCAAAATATAGCAAAGACAATACTAAAATAAACAGTAGTTTTCACTTACATAAACATTCATTCACTCATTATTCTTCGGTTTAGTCCCTGATTTATCAGGGGTCACCACAGTGGAATGAAACACCAACTTATCCAACATATGTTTTACACAGCGGATGTGGCGAACGTCGCTTTCATTTTCAGGCGAAAGCATCTCCTACTTTAGCGCTCACTGATGGACACTTACTCGGGGGGAGCCTTGTTTCGTCTACATAAACACAGGTATTTTCAAAACTGCACTTTATTTTTCTACACGGTTTCGCCGTTTGTACACATCAAAATGGAGTGTCTGAAACAGAAACTTTCTAAAAACTCCAGCCAGGGTGACGATTTTTTTTATGACGTCAGCGTGTGCGCCGTTTTGTCTTTAATGTTTGGCAAACGCAGCTGGATTTCACATGTTTGTGGCATACGCTTCACGTATTGCTAGGCCCACATGGAATCTGAAGATTTCAGAATTCCGCAGATCCCATCATTGATTCTGTTTATTTAGTTGTGTAAATGTGTGTAAATTTATATTTATTCCGTTTTCAAATTAATTACAGTAATATTATTGACTAATATAAAAAAATATTCATATGATTTATTTACAATGCAGTTTGTATAGTAATATTGTCTGTCTTTTAGTAGAGATATTATATGAGAGACTTGCTTCGTTTTATGAAATAAAGTGGATCTAATTGGATTTGCATTTTAAACATTAAATAAAAGTTAAAAAGGTAATACTTTTTATTTCCTATCTTAAGGTTTTAGTTATGATACTCTCAAAATAATTCCGCATAATCCGCAGATTTTTTAACACAATTCTGCGCAGAAATAGCAAAAAATGTTTACAGATTCCGTCTTGCCCTGCGTATTGCTCATCGTTCGTCCTGTAGGATGGTAATCCGCCTCTGTTCTCACTTTTGGATTGACCTGTATGCAATATACAGTGAAAAAATGTAATTCCCCATTTGGTGTGAACTTAGAATTAAAGTGTTATTATCGCCCCCTGTTGATTTGGAGCAGAGCTTAACTTGTGCTGGAACACGCCGGATCCGGCACATCTGAAACATGATCCAGCACCTGATTTTACGATCCCCCTCCTCAACCGCGCATTTGAATGCAAAACCAAATATCCATATGCTTGCTGAACTATGAAAGTCATACCGAATGAATCAATATTATATTGAGTATTCCGGCATCCCTAGTACAGACAACCTTTATGGAAAGCTGATAGCTACATAAAAAAATACAAGCGAACAACCCCCCCAAAAAGTTTGAAGATATGTGAAAACACAAATGCCTTTTAAGAATGTATGTATTCAAGGTTTGACATGCTAACGCGGCAAAATATATGATTAGCATTATCTAGTTACATTGCAAAACACACAAGTTATTGTCCTGTTTCTAGTCGGAATATCTAAAAATCTTTAAGAAACATTTTCTTGACAAGTGAAAAATTATTGTCTTGTTCTCAGAAATAATGTCAGAATTAAGTGAGTTTGAAGTTAAGACAATGAAATTAATCATATTTCAAAGCGAAAATTTATTCTCAAAGCCGATTGTTTTCTTTTTTTTTTTCTTTTTTTTGGATAGTCAATGTAGATGAAGAGATAATTGACAATGAGCCATTGAATTATTAGAAAACATTACACATCCGTTGAGGTGGTGATGAGAAATAATGCTTCACCCAACATCAAGTGGATTGGCTGTGCATTATTTTGTAGTAATTATGCATTTTTCCACTTATACTACAGTTCCCACAGCAAAATACACTGTTCGAATGGTTGTATTTCAGACATTTGTCAGGTTTTTGCCCTTAAACTGCTCCAGGGACAAGGACTAGTTTCTTGCACATCTCATCCAAAGCCTTCAGTTGTGTTTTGATGTGATTTTTGACTGAAAAATTACTGAAATCATTCAGCGTAGTGATATGGAGCTGTGATGCCACAGCCATATCACCCTGCAGCCCAAGACCAGTTACTCACTGAAGCTTAGCAGGACTGAGGCTGGTCAGTACCTGGATGGGAGACCACATGGGAAAACTAGAGGGCTCAACCTGTGGTTTGTGTGAGTCCTAACGCCCCAGTATAGTGAAGGAGACACTATACTGTCAGTGAGCGCCGCAATGACTGTATAAAGTATGGACGTCACGACAGCGACATTTTCCATTAAACGCTGTGAAGGAAAAATGCCTTGTGATGGGCACAAACTGTCGCAAAAGACTGCTAAAATTGGAGCCTGGGCATGCACAGAAGGACTGCCTGATGGAGCCAGAGGAGGAGCTGCGGAATCGAACTTCCAACAAACCGCTGGTACATCAAATCAACCACGCCCCCTGAACTTCTCACTTGACCGCTGGTGTCGGCACTATAACAAGGCTCGCTTATATACACTTTGCATTTACATAGGAGCCTGCGTTTGCTGTTTTATCAACACAAATGGTTGTAATAACGTTAACAAAGGTGAGGTTTTATATAACGAAGATTTAATTGCACCAGCTCCGGGCCGCAGCGTAAATTACTCAAGGGGCGATCTGGCTCGGATGGCAAGCAGCGTCGGCTTGCTAACAGCCGCCGCATCTGACCCGATTCACTCTGGCCGGATGCCTATGGATTGGTTAGCGAGCCGACGCTGCCGCATCGAAGCCGGATTGGCCCGCGAGTAATATGCGCAAGTAGGTACAGCAGACAGAGTCAGGCCGAGGAGTAAGTCTCCAGCAGGCGAGAGTCTAGTGTATTTTGCTATCTGGGTGATTAGGCGTGTATCAGCAAACTGATAAAGCCCTGACCTTACAGAATAAACAGTGTTCCACCAGATCCTGTAAGTCAGAAACTATAGTTTACTGCAGAGCAACTGATTGTATCTTGGTAAAATAACACAGAAATCGAATAATAACACTTCAGTCTCCTGCCGAAGCTCCGACGTCTTAATTAAATTACTACAAAAATGAAGATCTGCACCTATATCAGCACGATAACCAGAGCCTTAACTGACCAGAACCATCTTTCTGAACATTTTATTGCAAGTGTAATTAATTTTTTTATTTGGTCTCATGTCTCCTTCATTAACACGGAGGAGGCGGGCTTTATGACTTGTACTGCAGCCAGCCCCCAGGGGGCGATCTAACGGCCGAGACCTTCACTCAAAAGGAGGCGTGCGGCACACTTGGACTTTCAGATGAGATGTTAAACCAAGGTCCTGACTCTCTGTAGTCATTAAAAATCCCATGGCACGTCTTGTAAAGAGTGTCCTGGCCAAATTCCCTCCATCTGCCATACCGATCATGGCCTCCCAATTATCCCCATACATAAAATTGGCTCTATCTACCTATAGCTGGTGTGTGGTGACTGGCGCTGTTGTCCTGTGGCTGCCGTCGCAGCATCAAAGTGGATGCTGCACACTGGTGGTGGTGTGGAGAAATCCCCATAATAATTGTGAAGCACTTTGGGTGTATGGCCATATATGATAAATGTGCTATATAAATACACATTACATTACATAATGTGTTCAAAACCTGCCAAAACTACACTGTAATAAATGCTGGGTTCTACACAATTCATTCATGTTGTCCCAACACAAACCATTACGTTAAATTTTAATGATTAATTGGATTGAACAATTAAGTTGCCCCCCCCCCCCAAAAAAAAAAAATAAATAAAAAATAAAAAAATCAAGAATTGTTTTAACAAGAATGAAAAATCTCTAGTACTTTAGCTGAAAATAAATAGAATAAATCATCAGCCAATCAGAATCAAGCATTGTAAACTCCCATGAAATGAATGGGAACACTAGCAAAATGTCTCTCCCCATAAAGAACACACTTGCATACATCTGAGGATGTCCTAAAAGATGTACTGCTCCACACTACATAGAAAGAGAAGAATAAGGGTTTTTTTTCTTTTCCCCATGGGCATTTGCTGTCAATAGAGAGTCTTTCTCTTTCTCCCTCTCTCAAGAGAGCCAGGAGGGCTGCTATCCATCAAACCCTCAATTCGTACAACACAGAAGAAAAAAAAGAGTGAAATGCAACATGATGTATAGCTCTCTCCCTCTCTCTCTGGTCACCACTTAAAGACCAAACATCGAAGCATTCGAGTGTTTGGTGTTAGTGTTAGTGAAGTTGCGCGCCACAAAATTTGGATCAAGACGCAGTCAAACGCCTGGGCAGTTTTTTGTCAGTCAAATCCATAAAGTTCACAACTGGAGGTCAACAGCAGCAAACACAAAGTCAATTGGCAGAACTAACAGGCCTAGACGGACTGAAACCCAATGCATCACGCTTTTTTGACTCCCTGTGAGTTTCAAGAGGCTTGTTATTTTTTCACGATGACTGATTGTGTTGTTTGAGCTTGTTAATTAGATGATGACCCGGGGTGTAATTACTTCACGCCGCTTTTGACTTAGGGGAATAGATGCGACTGAAGCGTCCCGGAGCTTGTGCTCCAGCTGTGTTGCTGTGAAATCTGCTGATGAGGAACTCCAACATATGGACGCGTCCCAAAGTGTGCCGTGTGATCTTTCATTAATGCCCGCACTTGTTTCTAACTGTAATCAGGGCCATTTGCAACTTTTCATGACACCGGTGCTTCATTTTACCGTCGTTGCAACAGCGAAAGAGAGCATTCCCACTATACGCCATGACTTTCGCTAACTAAAAACCAGATTCCCATGCTTTCACGAACAGCAGATTCAAGGACTTTTTAAAGCAGCATTTCCAGACAACAGAAAACTATATTTCACAGTATATGGTGGAGGAACACATGTTGTCTCCGTAATTTATATAAGAGAAGTTTTACAAACTAATTTTGAGAGGAGCACAGGATATGATTGATCACAGCTGGTCCCTCAATCAGCAATAATCCAATCAGATTGATCCAAGTCTACATTAAATAGACTGATTTCACCCTACTGCCTTATCTTCGTTTAATCCCCCCTTCCACCCCATCTCCTCCTTTTCCTCCTTTATCAGTGGAGCTCTCGAGACCTACCTGATCTTGCTAATTGACCAGGTGGGAGCCCTGGGCTCAATTATCTACGAGCTCAGGGTTCTCTCCTGGGACAGCATGCCAAACCTGCTAATAGTGTCAAGCAATATCTAAGAGTGCTTTCACACTAGCACTTTTTGTGCGCACCCGGGTTCGTTTGACATCAAAGTGCGGTACGTTTAGCTAGTGTGAACGTGTCTTCTGAACTCACCGGTGAATCGTACCCGAGTCCGTCTGAAAGAGGTAGCTTGGGGTACGGTTTGTGCGAACTCTGGTCCGGTTCACTTCTGATATGAATGCAATCGTACCAAATCACAGAAGTGAACCGCCAACTGTACAGCAAACTTCATAATGTTCAGTCATGTGTGTGTGTGTCTGTGTATCACCTACCTTGGTGACAAGTGAGACTGACCCAGTGCAAATCGGTGATAATGTCTGCTTGTCTCCACCAAAAATGACTTCTGCAGACATCGCGTGATGTTCTGAATGTTTTTAATGTTAATTTTGGCGCTTTGTTTTTATGGCTTTCACCTAGCATCAGCCATACACAAAACAAGACGCAAGCAAACCGAGGTTCAGAAGAAAAACAAAAACCAGCCGAGAAGGTGGCAAGGGGGGACAATGGAACTTGGACACGGTCCAGGCAATTGAACGAAGTGTGAAAGCACCCTAAGTGTGAACTCTTGAAACAGTAAATACGTTTCTATGGACATCAGTAATTGAATTATTTGCCTTAATCTGAATAAGACAATAATAAGATTATGGTGTTTACATGAGTTGCTTTTTAAATGGTTTTTTCATGATCCCGTTTTACATGTTACAGCACATAATTCGATTAACGTCATCGCGTCACCTCGCTATCCACTTTTCTTCCGGAGTTTAATTTCGGGTGTTTCATATTTTAAATTTGTCGACTTTAACTGCAGTTTGACACTTTCCCTTTCATTTAGGAACATTTCATGCATGCCCCCGGTGACAAGCAAGATTTTTGATACAAGGAACTGCTGGAAGAGTGTTGTTTTAATGGAATTTGATACAGCATGCTATATGGGAAAAAAAACACATTTCGCAATGCAGGTGTCTGTGGTCCTGATGCGGTAGGTGCAGAGAATAGTGTCAAACAGCTGTGTGTGTATAGACTATCCTGTCAAAAAATGTATCAAATCCTACACAACGGTAATAGTTTGATTACGGTGTTTAACTGTCTGTGCTACACTTTAATATGCGGCTAAAATCGGCATAATCTACATGTCTTAATTCCATTTTTGTTTAGTTCGATTATGATCTTAATCGGATTAAATTAATCAAAAATCGCTGTTTACATGGTAGACTCTTAATCAGAGTATTGTCTCAATCGTATTAAAATCGTATTATTGGTGTCCATGTAAACATACTCACTGATAGAAACAGAGACCAAACAAGTAATAAAGAACTAAGACTTAAGCAAAATAACAAGAAATTCCCATTTTATTTCTCATTTTAGGTCACAATAATCAGAAAATCTAATCTAGAAGGCCCTGGTTGAGTTCTGAGCATACAAAAACATACAGTATTTTTTACCAGGTACAGCCTGGAGACTGCATTTGATTGATTATTGATTAGATGGGACAGAAACATATAACTGTAGGCCAAACATGTGAAACAACATGATAAATAAAACGTGGTATAGAAAAAAAATTATTTTGATCAATGGGATGTTCCATAACTTAGACCAAAACAATATGAAATCCCTGACTATTCTATATCTAGAACACAGATTCTAAAATTCTGCCATATTCCAGTATTTCCATGGGAACCCTGGAAAGAGCTATCCCTGTTCAGATCACAGTCAGAGGCTGTTTTTTTCCCCCCTCAGGAACCAGGAACTGTTTTCCTTCACCTTCACACTAATGCACATCTGCGGCCACAAATCAATGGTGCTTGAATTATGAATCCCCTCGAGGCGTTGCTGCGTTCAGAACACAGCGAAGAGGAAAACGTAATCGGCCTTTAAGACGCAGGAAGCGCACTGACCACAGCGAGGTCCGATAAGGCAAAAGATTTATTAGAATTGCATTTCTCCGCAAAGCTTCTGGGCGTTTTCGAAGACTTACTGGGGGTTTGGTGGGTGTCTAGAGACTCAATGGTTGGGTCCAATCCATCGCTCTGACTGATGGATGGCGCCATTGTGTGCACCTGAAACCTGTCACAACAAGGGTAACGATGTCACCGCCTGCATATTTCACTGCGCCATTAAAATGCCAATGACCTTGGACTAAAACGAGGGGGTGTAACCTGAAGCGTGTGTGCACTCTGGGGCCTGTCATGTGACTTGTAAAATGTCCCCTACCAGTCCCATAAGGTGGAGCGTCTACGTTTAGGATGTTCTGTCATCCTTTGCCTTCTAAAATAAAGAAGACAGTTTGTATTCCTGCACATCTTTTGCCAGTATAAGCTGGTTTTCTGGTTTTAGCCAGTTTACAGTCATCATGAAATGCAAGTCGTGATGTACATTTACTTGAAATAGTCCTGAAATTAGAGAAATTGTAGGATTCGTTTTTTTAGGAAGATTGACGAATGGATGAAGGCAGAGCACCAACGAGACATGCCCTGATAGTCCCACCTCTAATGATTGATAGTCCTGGCCTAAAGGACTGATAATCAGACCCTTAATGACTGGTAGCCCCACCCTCTAAATAACTGGAAGCCCTGCCCTTAAGCACTGATAGCTCCGTATATCTCGAATGTGACGGTAATTCGGTGTAGGGCATTCAACGTCATTTGCGCCACCCAGTTTGCTTTAAAGTTGTATGTAATCAACTGATAATCTAATGTAATCTAATGATATTTTCCCATTTTAGTTTGACACCCCTGGTCTAGATATTTTCCAAGCTTTTTTTGGCTCATACATACACACACACACAACACACAAACAAAGAAACCCCAATTTTAGCTAGCCCAGGTTTTAGCATCTCCCAGCCTTGGTAACTATATGCCAATTAGTTTCCCAACCTGATCAGCCTAAAAAAAATTATAGAACTATCAACTTAAACGGCTACTGAACAAATTTAGGCTGGTTTAGTTGATCTTACTCCTTTGTTAGCTGGTCAACTGGCTAGTCTCAGAAGTTGACCATCCTGAAACTCTCTATAACTAGCATCAAGGACTGAAAGACCAGCAAAGCTGCTCCGACTGTATTTGAATGGACTTATACACTTGTTAGTTGGTATATCAACTGATCTCCCAAGATGACCATCCTGAAACCCTCTAAAACTATAAAAAAAGGCAGGATTAAAAGGCCAGCAAACCTGATCTAGATTATCTTGCAGCCTTGTTGGATTTTCATCTCATTGGACCCACAACCTAATTATCCCAAAATCCTCCCAAACATTCTAAATGTTCTAGATCAGCAAACAGTTCAGTCTGGTTTAAATGGTCTCCCAGGCTGACTCTCCTGAAAACCTCTGAAAAGAGCAAAACAGGTCAGCATGAAAGACCAACAAACTAGCTTTTACTGGTATAGATGGTCTTGTTAGATGGTCATCTAGCTGCTCTTCCAATGCAAACACCATGAAAACTAGACAAGTCGGCCAGGATGAAAGACCAGGAAACCAGTTTAGCTTGGTTTAGATGGTCTCACAGTCTTGTTAGATGGTCATCTCACTGGTCTCCCTACTTGATCGCCCCCAATCCCAAAACTAGTAAATCAGACCAGGCTGAAAGAACAGCAAACATTTTAGCCTGGTTTAAGTTGTTTTCCCAACCTAGTGTCTTTCTAAATGTATTTCCCCCAAATTTTCCTAAAAATACCAAATCAGAACAGGCCAAAACACCAGCATACCAGTTTTAAATGGTCTAGATCACGAGTGTCCAAACGCAGTCCTGAAGGGCCGGTGTGGTGCAAAGTTTAGTTCCAACCCCAATCAGACACACCTGGGCTAGCCAATCAGGCTTTTACCAGGCTTTCTAGAAACATCCTTGCAGGTGTGTTGAGGCAAGTTGGAACTAAAATCTGCAGGACACCGGCCCTCCAGGACTGAGTTTGGACACCCCTGGTCTAGGTGGTCTTAAAGTATTGTTAGGTTGCCATCTAAGTAAACTCACGAAATCAGTCGCCTCAAAACCTTTCTAAAACTAGCAAATTAGGTTTAGCTGAAAAACCAGGGAACTGGTTTTAGCTGGTTTAGATGGTCTTATAGTCTTGTCAGACGCTCATCTAGCTGCTTTTCCAACGCAAACAACATAAAACCCTCTAAAACTAGACAATTATAGCCAGGATGATAGACCAGGAAATTAGTTTAGGTTGGTTTAGATGGTCTCACAGTCTTGTTAGATGGAGAACCCCCCCCCCCCCAGGCTGAAACACAAGCATACTAGTTAAAATGGTCAAGATGGTCTTAAAGTATTTTTAGGTTGCCATCTAAGTGGACCCACGAATCAGTCGCCTCAAAACCTTTCTAAAACTAGCAAATTAGGCTAAGCCGAAAAACCAGGGAACATTTTGGTTTAAGATGGTTTCCCAACCTTTAGTCATTCAGTGACTACAAATGTATTACCCCAAAACTTTTCTAAAAAATACTAAATCAGAATAGGCTGAAACACCAGCACAGCAGTTTCAATGGTCTAGACCAGGGATGGGCAAAGTTGATCCTGAAGGGCTAGTGTCTCTGCATAGTTTTGCTCCAACCCTAATCAAATACACCTGCCTGTAGCTTTCTAGTGATGTTGAAGACACTGAATAGTGTTCAAGTGTGTTTGATTAGTGTTGGAGCAAAAGTCTGCAGGGACACCGGCCCTCCAGGATCAACTTTGCCCATCCCTGGTCTAGACCACAGGTGTCAAATCCAGTTCCTGGAGGGCCACAACCCTACACAGTTTAGTTCCAATCCTGCTTTAACACACTTAAGCCGCGGTCACACTGGGCTTTTTTCCCTATAGACTTTCATTCATACGCACGTGAATGCGTCAGACTGGAAACGCAGGGTCATGCATCGGAGTTTCGCAGGTTGCTGCAGTGCAAAGTTTGAGCTTGGTGAACTCTGACCAGCGAAATCGCATCACTTGATTGCATGAGACCAATCCAGGATCAAAACATGACCTCTCTGAACAAAAATTTAAAACATAGAGCAATCGCTCGCTTTTTTTAAAGTCTATTCATCTTGTTTAATCCCGCCCCTTTTCGTAGCGCCGTACGACAGAATTTCGCAAGCTCAAACTCTACTGTGACTTCGGCTTCACCTGTAGGTTTCTAACAAACCTGAAGGACTCAATTAGTTTGATCAGGTGAGTTTAATTAGGGTTGGAACTAAACTGTGCAGAGCTGCAGCCCTCCACAACCTGAGTTTGACACCTGTGGTCTAGATGGTCTAGAGTATTGTTAGGTTGCCATCTAACTGGACTCTCAAATTAGTCGCCTCAAAACCTAAGCTGTCCAAAGTCAAGAGGGGGAAAGCCTCGCCCGTTAGTGACAATCTTTCCCACATTAGAATAGTCTTGTTTTTTGAATCTGCCACTATGCTGACACACAGGTATTTGTACTCCGCCATCTTCAGAAAAGAGCACAATTTCATTTGAATTTAAAGTGACAGTCACCAAAACAACACAATTACGATCAAAGCCTAAAAGGAGCAGTTCCAGAGAGTTATAAAACATTATCTGTATAACAATTTGAGATGAAACCTCACTACACACTCTGGGGACATCAGAGACTTATTTTACATCTTGTAAAAAGGGGCATAATAGGTCCTCTTTTTCAGGCATTAAGCTAAATCTCTTTTTTTTTTTTCTCGCCGAATATCATATTGCTTTACTCTGCATTAAAGAGAGAGCAAAACATGCTTTGACAGTAGCGGAAGATGTTTGCCTTGTATCTTATTCCTGTCCGTTTAACAATATCTGCAGAATTCGATTACGCTACAGACATAATTGAATATATTGGGCTCGGTTGCAGGCGAATGCAACAATCCGCTATTCTTTCTGATCATAGTGAATGCTAAAACATCCTGGGCAACAATCGATGGCGGCGTCATACAGCAGGCAATCAGAAAAGCACTTTGTCCTGCACTTGTGCTTGTGCCCCGTGAATGGAGTTATTGATCGACAGCAAAAAAGCATCGACACAGTGACCAGAGCTAACTGCATACAGTACACGCACGGTCAGGCCAAGGACAGACAAAAACAATCACAAATCTCATTGTTTCTATAGAGGATGGAGAGAAATTAAATGGAGAGAAAAGTAAAATGCACTTTTTGTGTTTTGACGGTTCCTCTGAGAGAAAAAAACACATTAAATCTCACACACAGTAAGTCTCAAACCCTGGAGTTTTGGAAGAAATCGCAACAATTCGATTTGTCAAATATGTTAGCATGTTAAAATGTTATTTGTCAAAACATTAGACAAAATGTTAGCGTAAACGTAAGTTTTTTCACAAGATATATTTCAGCGACTGATTGATGAGTTTTAAGAGAAATAAACCTACAACTATTGTCAAATATATCAAATGTATTTCATACATTTGTTGTTGTTTTTTTTATCAGACTGGATATAAAATGCACTTCTTGCGTTTTAATGTTTGTCCAAAAGAAAAAAACACAATACATCTCACCCACAATAAGTCTCGAATTCTTGCGTTTAGGAAGAAATCGCAACAATTTGTTTTGTTAAAAGTGTTAGCGTTAAAATGTTATTTGTCAAATAGTTAGACAAAATGTTAGTGTTAAAATGTTATTTGTCGAATAGACAAAATGTTAGTGTTAAAATGTTATTTGCCGAAATGTTAGACA
>CAIGQZ010032594.1:4039993-4060364 GCA_903798205.1 Danio tinwini
TTAGCGTGTTAAAATGTTATTTGTCGAAACGTTAGACAAAATGTTAGCGTAAATATAAATTAAAATTTTTTTTTGCAACTGATTGATGAGTTTTAAAAGAACTAAACCTAGAACTATTGACAAATATATCAAATGTACTGTATACATTACTCATTTTTTAATTCAGACTGGAAATAAAATGACAAAAACAGAGTTTTTTGTATTATTTATTTTATTCATTTTGGAAAATACTAAATTAAATAAAATTAAATATTATGTCACAGATGTGAATACATCCTAGCAGACACACGTCATAAGACATTAATATTAGGCTAGATTTAAGTCACCAATGACTTAAACTGAGTGATCTTAAACTAATGTCATATTGACGTCATATACTGACATTTATTCATCATGGTATGGCAACCAAAATCCAACCTTTGATACATCATAGTGATAACATCCACACAATGTCAAGCTGTAACGTCATAGGATGTTGATATTTGGTTGTTTTTAGGTGGTGTTCAAAGTAACCAAAATGCACTGTCTGTCTGACGCTGGACATTGATGTCTACTCAATTTTCATTTTCAAACAAAATGTAGCGTCCTACGACGTTGGAGTACAACGTCAATCTAAAGTCATGTTGACGTCCTATACCTGCTGGAATTAATTAATTTTATTTTTTATGATTAAAATGAATGAATGATAGAATGAATAGAACAACAAACTATGAAAAAATAAAACCATAAAAAAATTATGAATCTTAATAATGAAAAAAATACAAATTAAAATGAATAATTAAATAGTTTTTATAATTTTTTTTTATTAAAATGTAATTAGGAACATTAAAGTTATTTATGAAGTCAAAGTAAAAACAATAAAAAATTAAATAGTACCATAAATAAATATTAAAATTAATTTCAATTTTAAAAATACGTACAATTATAACCAAAATAAGTGTAAATAAAATATTGTAATAATTTAACAAATTTAAACAAATCTGAATAAAAGTCAAATAAATATTTCGTAATAAATTAATAAAATCACCCCAAAGCTGAATTTAAACAAATACATTAAATGTAAAATGTAATTATGCCAGTAAAAGTATTCATTAAGTCACAGTAAAAAAAAATACTTGAAATAATACCATAAACAAATATACATTTTAAAAATAAGTACAATTATTACCATAATAATTGAATAAGTTAAATAAAAATCATGGAATTAATTGATTAAATAAATGAAAAAAAAAGATTGACATAAAAAATGCACGTTAAATAAAAATGCAGATTTAACCGTGCAATACATCAAATAAACATTATAATAAATTAATAAAATCACCCCAAAGCTGAAATAAAAATAATAACACATTAAATGTAAATGTAATTAAGCCAATAATAATTGAATAAATTAAAAGAAAATCTAAATAAAAGTGTTTGAATTAATGGATTAAATAAATAAATAAATAAATAAAAAAAATTATTAACATTAAATATTCACGTAAAAAAAAAAAAAAAAAAATATATATATATATATATATATATATATATATATATATATATATATAATAAATGAATAAAATCCCCCCAAAGGTGTACAATTCTAACCATAATAATTGAATAAATTACAAGAAAATGGGAATAAAAGTCATGCAATTCATTGATAAAAAAATAAAAATAAATAAATAAACATATTATTAACATTAAAAATGCACGTCACATAAACAATATAATAAATGAATAAAATCCCCCCAAAGATGTACAATTATAACAATAATAATTGAATAAATTACAAGAAAATCTAAATAAAAGTCATGGAATTCAATAAATACATTTAGAAGAAAAAAAACATGAATTAACATTAAAAATGGAGATCCAACCATGCAATATTGTCAACTAAACATTATAATAAATTGCTAAAAAAAACAAGCAAAGCGTATTCAGATCAGTAAATATCATCACTAACACAAAGATCAAATCAAATCTGCTGAGTGTGTTTGTGCTCCATCATGCAATGCTTGTGCTTTCAGTGCATCTGTCAAATGACTTGTTGCTTCGCACAGGCTTCATAACACAATATCCTGCAGTCTAATAATCCTCCAGGTGGTCAAACTAACCTTGAGGGAATCTTCCAGAAGCTGTGAAAGACAGCAGATCAGCTGAAGCCACTAAAAGCAGCTAAAGGTTTGATCTACAGCCGACTGCATGATCGCAGGGAGGAAGAGAGCTCAGAATGGATTGCCTCGCGGCTTTTATAAACAGCCATAAATTAGGACAAATTTGTCAAACGAGAAGAGACACAGTGAGTATGGAGTCAAGGCTTGGAGCAGCGCAAATAAAAGCGGTATCACAACATCTCATCCATTACGCTGTCAGACCAGCGCTGCGGGCCGCCGTCTCGTGACAATATGCAGATATATGGCTGACGATAACAGGCCCTGCTGATTTACTGTGACCACAAGAGATGTTTACCAGCACCTGCCCAAATGCAAAACAAACAAACCCCAGGCCAAACAGCGGCAGCAATCACTCCACGCATCCATCAGTGCGCAAAATCTGACAGGAAGACACAAAACACCATGACTGCTTCAGTATCTCAACACCTTCTGGTGAAAAAAAACTGTACTTCATGATGTTATGTGTTGTTTTTAAGTGCACATAAGTGTAGCTAGGCAACTTAAGTGTTGCTATGCACTTGTTAGTGTTCTAAGAGTGGCTATGTGGTTGCTAGGGTGTTGCTAAGGAGTTCTAATGGTTGCTATAGTGTTCTCAATGTTCCTGTAGGGTCAGTAAGGTGTTGACAAGGAGTTCTAAGGGTTTGTTTTGCACTTGCTAATGTTCAAAAAGTGGCAATGTGGTTGCTAGGGTGTTGCTAAGGTGCTTTAATAGTTGTTATGTGGTTGATGAAGTGTTCTAAGAGTTGTCATACAGGTACTAGGGTGTTTCTAAGGGGTTTCAATAGTTGTTTTGCACTTGCCGGTGTTTAAAGAGTGGCTATGTGGTTGCTAGGGTGTTGCTAAGGGGCTTTAATAGTTGCTACGTGGGTGCTGACGTGTTCTAAGGGTTGCTATACAGTTACTATGGTGTCTCTAAGGGGTTCCAAGAGTTGTTTTGCACGTGCTAGTGTTAAAAGGTGGCTATGTGTTTGCTAAGGTGCTTTAATAGTTGCTATGTGTTTGTTAAAGTGATCTAAGGCTTGCCATACAGTTACTAGGGTGTTTCTAAAAGGTTCCAATAGTTGTTTTGTCCTTGGTAGTTTTCAAAGTGGCTATGTGGTTGCTAGGGTGTTTCTAAGGTGCTTAACTAGTTATTATGTTGTTGATGAGGTGTTCTAAATGTTGCCATACAGTTACTAGGGTGTTTCTTGGGGGATCCAATAGTTGTTTTGCACTTGCTAGTGTTTAAAGAGAGGCTATGCGGTAGCTACGGTGTTGCTAATGTGTTCTAATGGCTGCTATGCGGTTGCTAAAGTGTTCTCAGAGTTGCTATACTGTTACTAGGGTGTTGCTAAGGGGTTCTAAGGGTTGATATGCACATTCTAGTGGTCTAGGAGTGGCTATGTGGTTGCTAGGGTGCTGCTAAGGGGTTTTAATAGTTAGTTTCTAAAGTGTTTATGTGTTGCTACATGGTTACTAGGGTGTTGCTAAGGAGTTCTAAGGTTTGATATGTGCTTTAATTTTCTAGGAGTGGCTATGTGGTTGCTAGGGTCTTGCTAAAGGGGTTTAATAGTTTGCTATGTGGTTGCTAAAGTGTTCAAAGGGTTGCTACATGGTTACTTGGGTGTGGCTAATGCTTTCTAATGATTGTTTTGCTCTTGATAGTGTTCAAGAAGTTGCTGTGTGGTTACTAAAGTGTTTTAAGGTTTGCTATACACTTACTAGGGTGTTGCTAATGTGCAAATAGTAGCTATGTGGTTGCTAGGGGGTTCTAATAGTTGATATGTTGATGCTAAAGCGGTTCTTGGAGCTGCTGTGGAATTACTTGCATGTTGATAAGCGTTCTAACCGTTGTTTTGCACTTGCTAGTGTTCAAAGAGTGGCTATGTGGTTGCTAGGGTGTTGCTAAGAGGATGTAGTAGATGCTTTGTGGTTGTTGTGGCTAGGATGATCCTAATGTGTTCCGATCATTGCGATACATTCAATAAGGGGTTCAAATATGTGGTAGCAAAATTGTTCTGATAGTTGCTATGTGGTTGCTAGGGTGTTGCTAAGGTGTTCTAATAATGATAGCTGCTGTTCTTAGAGTTGCTATTCTGTTGCTAGGCTTTTCTAATAGTTGTTTTGCACTTGCTAGTGTTTCAAAAGAGGATATTGCTGTTTAGTTTCTAGGGTGTTGCCAGGTGTTCTGAAAACAGCTATACAGCTAGTAGAGAGTTTTAAATGCTGTTGCTAGGGAGTTGCTATGTAGTTGCTAGGTGGTTGCAAATCAAAAGTTCTAAAACACCAAACAAGCTGTACACTTCACTGGGGTTTTATTCAAATCTGTCCTGTAAGGAACAGGATCATACCTGCACCGTCGCCACAAAACCGCTTTGCATATTTCTCTGCATACTTGCATAACCCAGCGAGGGCCTCATGAATATTCAGCAGGGTTTCTGATGCTGGTAATTGCTCTCCTGAACTGAGGATAAAAACAATGATAGCAGGGGAGCGTGAAGGAGATCTGGGCTTACAGAGAATCTGGGATGAGCGTTAATCAAACAAACACTTTAGACGGACATCAGTGCATCCACAAACCTGTGTTTTCCTATGGCGTAATGCAGATTTCATGAAGGCTGGAGTGGAGGATTGACGAGCCGTGTTTCCATTCAGCTGTTTTTTTGTGCATTTTGAAAAATTTGATTGCAAAAATGCTGAATGGAAATGTCAAGATGCGCATAAATTAAAAATAAGTATGATTAACTTTTATCTGACCGAAAAAAATGTGCATAAACTTCAATAAAACACATGTTTTTTATATATTTTATATATTCATCCATTCATTCATTCATTTTCTTTTCGGTTTAGTCACTTTTTTAATCAAGGGTCGCCACAACGGAATGAACCACCAACTTATTCAGCCTATGTTTTACACAGCGGATGCCTTTCCTGCTGCAACCCAACACTGAGAAACACCCATACATCTACAGTACCTTCACACTCATACACTACAGACAATTTGGCTTACCCAATTCACCTATACCATGTCTTTTCGAATTGTGGGGAGAACCAGAGCACCCGGAGGAAACCCACGCAAACACAGGGAGAACATGCAAACTCCACACAGAAACGCACACTGACCCAGCCTAGGCTCGAACTAATGACCTTGTTGCTGTGAGGCGAGAGCGCTACCCACTGCGCCACCGTGCTGCATATTCCATATAAGAGCATCAAAAAAGTCATGTGATTTCGTTTCAACAGTGTAAGTAAGTCGTAGGTGACGACATGGAAACAGTGAGAAACCAAATGCTGGAGGTTTAATAAACAAACAGCAATATAATGTACATGCAGAGTCGTGGTCGTAAACAGGCAAACTGTAATAGCCCAAAAC
Organism: Danio tinwini; assembly: GCA_903798205.1. Taxonomy (NCBI): domain Eukaryota; kingdom Metazoa; phylum Chordata; class Actinopteri; order Cypriniformes; family Danionidae; genus Danio; species Danio tinwini. Next base: position 4,045,502 of record CAIGQZ010032594.1, read on the forward strand.
AAGTAAACAAAGCAGAGTCCAAAATCCTAAGAAGTATTGACCAATAGGCAGATCTTAAGAACAAGGCAAACACAATAGGAAAGGCAGAGGAACTGACAGAGGAAACTGGCAATACTTTGCCATAGATATATATATATATATATATATATATACTGTACACTAGCAGTGTTGGGATTTACTTTCATCGACTAGACACCGGCCTCACAGCTCTGTGAATGTCGATGCCATTACTTATTGATCTGCGATCGGTAAATGGAGCTTGTGTGGATGCTACGGCGCTACTTGACTAAAAAAATACTGAGAAATGTAGTTAAGCTAGTAGCGTCACGACATGTAACCAATGCTTTCAGCGGCAAAGAGGATTAACGTAATTCAAATTCCACAAATTCAAACCGGAAAACCAATGGCCTTAGCAGAAGGCATCGTGCATATCAAAAACAGGCAAAGCAACAGATTAATGTTATTCAACATATTTAGATGTAACCCTATTTGTAATCTTTAACACTTTCATAAGTAACTGTAATTTAATTACACATTTTTTCTCAGTAACTGTAATGAATTACTGTTACATTCATTTTGTAATTAAATTACGTCACACAGTTACATGTAACTAGTTACTCCCCAACACTGTACACTAGATATCGTATACGGACCCTGAGCATGCGTCAATAGCACCGCCACATTTGTACAGTGCTTCCAGGACAAATCTCATTCAACCACACTAGTCAAGACTAAAGCCAATCTGAAGATGCTGGACTTTAGCGCTGCATACGGGTGTAGTAACGAGCAAACAAAGAAAATAAAGCATAAAGGCGGAACATTTCATAGGTAAGATTTCGCTCTTTACGATTTTGTATGTGACGAACTTTTTGTGCTCAACAAGTAACGTTATTGATAATAGTACACTCACTGACTGCACTGACCATAAGGCAAAGTAGCACCAACTAACACTAAATACTAGGCTTCTGCAAGTTCTGTTGAATAAAATCAGCAAACAATGTAAATGAAATCTGACAACAAGACGATGCTGCTTGTGTTATTGTCGGCTAAGATAACTAGTCGTTCATAACGGAGATTCATTCACAAACGATCGCTCCCTCCGTTACAATGAGAAGTGAAAGCAGGAGAGGAGGTGTGTTTCATGACACGGATTAGATACAATTTCACAGGGAGGGAGGATAATACATTTCAATGCACACAAACATACACTTTTGTCAGCTGTGCTCATGCAGTCACTTATCCATCAATCGAAAAGTAATGTAAAATTATAATATTCATAATAAAAAATAAAAAAACATTTGCATACTGACCACCGGGAAAACTCATGATCATAGAAATATGTATATATGTGTATTATCTCTGGCTCTGGATGGCCAGTCCACCGCATCTTGGGCTCGCATCCATTTCAAAGGAACGCTACCCTCTATTTACACATTCCTTCCAATAGACAACAGTAGAGTAGGCAACATCTAATGTAAATATCTATGATACGTCGCAAAGAGAAGGTCTACACAGTGTGTTTATATACAGTATGGTGGTAACAGAAAGTACCACAGAGGAAATGCACAGTCAGCATCTGGAGAGAGCTCCCTCTAGTGGTGAGAGTCTCTGTCTCATTTGTTACAAACAGATCATGTGATGAATAAAATGTACTAATCGATACAGAAATTTTAAATCGTCAATTTCTCGCTAACATTTTGACACCGCCGATTGGCTGATTGCTCAACAGAAATGACTGTGATTGGCCGTTAAGCTCATCAGTTTACCACTCTTTATCGTTTTTTTTTTTATTAAAGTATCGTTTGGTACCGAACTCGATACTTTTGACAACAATAGTGTGACGGGACGCATTAATGGACCAAGCAGCGAGTCCAGTACATTGCAAAAACCCCTCAGCCATCAGTTCAGTGCTTTAGTATTATTATTATTCTATTATATCTATCCAAAGAGCGTCTCATGCCTCCAAAAGCCACCGCATTGCGTTCATTGCATTTCATCTTCGTCTTCTGAGGCGCAACTCATTTATTAGACAAGAAAAAAGACCACAGTGGCTTCTCCCAATGCACAAAACTACATTTTTAAGTCTGATTTTGGCTCCAGTTTATCTAGAAGTGTCGAATTTGATCTCTTTTGTTTCTCATTGAATGGAAACGCTGCTTTATTTGCTAATGTTTTAAGCGATATTCCAGTTTTGCACATTAATCTACTTCGCATCTTTTCTGATTGGGCCTCATTAAACCAGAATTTTCAGTTCAGATCTCCAGCGAAGGAGAAGACAAGCCAGCGAGGCCTGAAAAGAGAAGCGAGAAAAACTCCAGAGAGAAACGCACCAACATTTCCCATCTGCCCTCTGACTGAGGCGTAATTAAAGTCTGCGGTGACGTCTGTCGCTCACACAGCGGGAGAGAACAATTCGGAAAGAGCCTCGGAAAAATCAATAAAACAACAACAACAGACTTCAGTCACTTTACCAGCCATCGGGGGAAACTTTTAATATGAGATTTATAGGGAAATGTCATGTTGAGCGTTGAACCAAACACACATCAAAACTCTTCGTAAAACACATGGGTTGAGTCCGGAATGAATTATTATAAGACACATACTCTCACCATGTGCCAAAATGCAAACTTAAAATTACATAAACAGAATAAAAATGATAGATATAGTAAAATAGAAGGACAAAAACCCCAAAGCGAGAACGCACACATACAAATAATTCATTCATTTTCATTCAGCTTAGTCCCTTAATTAATCAGGGATCACATCCATACACACTAATTCACACACATGCACTAGGGCAGGGGTGGGCAAACTTGGTCCTGGAGAGCCGGTGTCCTGCACAGTTTAGCTCCAACTTTGATCAAACACACCTGCTTATAGATAATTAGTGATCTTGGAGGCACTGGTTAGCATGTTTGGGTGTGTTTGATTAGAGTTGGAGCTAAACTATGCAGGACACTGGCCCTCCAGGACCGAGTTTGCCCACCCCTGCACTAGGGTCAATTTAGTTTATTCAATTCACCTATACTGCATGTCATTGGTCTCAAGGGGAATCGGGAGCATCCGGAGGAAACCCACGCCAACATAGGGAGAACCTGCAAACTCCACACAGAAATGCCAAATGGCCCAGCCAGGACTCGAAACAGCAACCTTCCTGCAGTGCTAACCACTAAGCCACTCATACTCAAATCCCAGTGTTTAAAATTAGACTGGCAGACGGCACAAATGACGGGATACCCATATTTCCCCTTACTTGAGGTTAACTGAAATGTTTTTTTGATGGCATAAGCTAGAATTTTATATTTTAAGGGATGGAAACAACCTTCAGTGATGACATGAGCCCACTGTTTAATTCTCGTCTGATAAGTTTCGCTTTCAATTTTACTTTCACTTTCAATTTTCAGCCACTGATAACCTTCCGGTGAAAGGTTGATGTGACTGTTTTTTTTTTCATAAGGTTCCTTTTACACCATCAATAATATATTTTATTTAAATTATTATCAGTTAAATAGACTTAAGCATTCATTTAGAGTAAAGCAAGACCTAAACACCGTCAGGAGCAGCAGGCGAACGCTTAAACTCCATTGAAAATACTGTAGTAAAAAAAAAAAAATTCCATGTTTTAAAGACATGGCGCAGGACAATGTAATTAAGGGCATGCTCACACTGTGCTATCCGAACCGTGCCCAGGCCCGTTTCCCGGATCGTTTGAGAAGTGTGAGCGCTCTGAATCGGGCTCAGGCACGGTTCACTTGGGCGGTTGGAAGAGGTGGGCCTGAGTGCAGTTCACTTGGGCCCGAAACTGAAAGCGAGACGTGACTTTTAAGGGACTGTTTCATCTGGATTAATTAATCATTTGTACTGTTCAATGAACGCAAACTGTCGTAGATTATTAAAGACGCAAACCCCTCACTGCACGACAGCTGCACCTTCAGCAAACTTCCTAATTCCTGCAGCACGAGGACTGTTTATGAGCGTCAAAAGTGGCTGATCTGTTCGGCGAAATATTTGACTGCGTGTCACCGCATATCAAATGACTTAAACGATATAACTAAAGAAATCTCCACTGTGCTAAGCGAGAACGCTTACTGAGCAGTGCATCATCAATGACGTAAGCATGCTCAGGCCCAAATGTAATGTGAGTGCGGGCCGTCTGGGGAGACGGGAGAGGGGACAAGCGTGCTTTGGCCCGGTTCAAGGCAACTGTACAGAGTGTGAGTACGGCCTCAATGCAGTGCTTCTTGTCTGGTGTAAAACCCACTTTATATGGTATCTCAATTATGCAGTGAAGATCGCTGATTTATAAAGAAACCAGATCTCAAATATGCTCTTAAGCAGGTTTACTGAAAATGAAAAGTCTACTGCACTTGACATTTTTATTACTTGACTACTCTACTAGTTTTTGCTTGTAATAAAGAACGCCAAAATGAAAAATAGTTAAATGGGATTACTGGGTACTTCTTGAAACAAGTTATATAAAAGATCAACGCACCAAATTCAGATTCTAGCATTGTAAGTGCACAGAAATGTTGCATAATGGACCCTTTTCAGATTTCTGGGTTTCTCAGCAGCAGAAGTCGCCATAGTTGGGTAAACTTAGAGCACAGTGCATGGAAGAACAACAAATCTTTTTTTGTTTACAATCCTATTTGCTGTAATAATAAAAGAAAAACTCCACGATGCTGGGATTTTCACGCACAACCATCTCTAGGGCTTACAGAGAATGGTCCAAAAAGAGAAAATATTTAATGAGCGGCAGTTTTGTGGGTGCAAATGCCTTGTTGATGACAGAGGTCAGAGGAAAATGGCCAGACTGGTTCCAGCTGATAGAAAGTAAAACAGTAACTCAAATAAACACTCGTTACAACCGAGGTCTGCAGAAGAGCATCTCTGAACACACAACACATCCAACCTTGAGGCGGATAGGCTACAGCAGCAGAAGACCACACCGGGTGCCACTCCTGTCAGCTAAGAACAGGAAACTGAGGCTACAATTCACACAGGCTCACCAAAACTGGACAATAGAAGACGGGAGAAACATTGCCTGATCTGATAAGTCTTGATTTCTGTTTCAACATTCGCATGGTCGGGTCAGAATTTGCCGTCAACAACATGAAAGCATGGATACATCCTGCCTTGAATCAACGGTTCAGGCTGGTGGAGTTGGTGTAATGGTGTGATATTTTCTTGACACACAACGCCACAGCCTACCTGAGTATTGGTGTTGACCATGGCCATCCCTTTATGACCACAGTGTACCCATCTTCTGATGGCTACTTCCAGCAGGATAACGCGCCATGTCATAAAGCGTGAATCATCTCAGACTGGTTTCTTGAACATAACAATGAGTTCACTGCACTCAAATAACCTCCACAGTCACCATATCTCCATTCAATAGAGCACCTTTGGGATGTGGTGGAACGGGAGATTCGCATCATGGATGTGCAGCCGACAAATCTGCAGCAAGTGCGTGATGCTCTCATGTCAGTGTGGACCGAAATCTCTGAGGAATATTTCCAGTACCCTGTTGTATCTGTGCCAAGAAGGATTAAGGCAGTTCTGAAGGCAAAAGGGAGTCCAACCCGGTACTAGCAAGGTGTACCTAATAAAGTGGCCGGTAAATGTTAATGTTCATACATTAAAAAAATTGCAAATATTAAAAACTTTAAGAGGCTGATGGCCGAACAGTCTTGTGAAAAGTTAACAAGTTAAAGTTATTGGTAACTAATACTAATAAAGTTATGGTAACAATTGTAATGCAATAATGTGCACCTTTTGTAAAGCTGCTTTGAAACAATAATTATTGTGAGAAGCGCTATACAAATAAACTCGAATTGAATTGGAAAGGGTCTATGTAACCACAAAACCCCGCTAGCGCGTCCCACACAGCGTCTGATGTTATGATCACAGCAGAAATCAGACAGTCTCGGAGCCGCTCTCAGTCAAATATACATGAGCGCCATCAATCATTGATGATATTATATCAGCAGCGCAGACGGACGGACGAACGCTCGGCTCTTCCCCGACAGGACCATGATCTCAGCGCTGAAATGTCGAGCTGACCTTCGAGGGTTTTTACGAGCCGCTGGCGTTTTCTGGTGTGAAGAGCGAATCATCCGTCTCCCACTGACCCGTCGCCTGCTGACCTTTAGCATCCGTCACAAATGCATTAAACGCTTCGACAGCACACGCTATCTGAAGCCTGTCAAACAAACACTTAGCGCTTCTTACAGGCGTAGCTAGATAACACACAGGCCTACAGTAATGTAAAAAAGGGCTCAGCTGGCATCGCTTTGCTCTCTGAAGACTCTCCTTCAAAAGAGGATTGTTATATACAGGGCTTGACATTACTTTTTTGATCACAAGCCATTGTGGCTAGTAGATTTCCAACATTACTAGCCACTCGCCATTTTCACTAGCCACAATTTTGTTGTTGGGGAAATATATTTTATATGCATCAATTTGACTTTGACACGCTAAAATTACTTCATTTAGATTTTGTGTTTTGTCCACATATGCCTTCTCATCAGTGGCGGAGCTAGAATTATTTACATGGGGTGGCCACTGCTATTTCAGGGGGTCCATACACACACTGTACTCAAATACAAATGCACACACAAACACACAAAGTGTTTAGAAAACCCAAATCTAATTCATTACCAACATATGATTCAAAATACAAAAATATAATAATTTTCTCATCATCTACTCACTTTGCTGTGAGTTAATAAGTAATGACAGGATTTGATTTTTTTGGTGGAACATTCCTGAAGCTCAGCTTAAATTCTAACATTGGTTGAAACGTGATTGCCTAGTAGATGCTCTGACCTGCTGGTGGACCTGAAGTCTGACCTAGTTTGGATATGCGCATAAAAAACAGTTGATGGAAACGCCAAGATGCACATACAATTTGAATATGCGCATAAAAACATGAGTAGAATAAACGTTTTTTATTCTATAAGAAAAGATGTGCATAAACTACAATGGAATTAAAAAAGTCATGTAATTTTGTTATGAGAGACCATGTGATGATAAAAATGTGTGTGAATAGACAAATCAGCAGGCTGAGCACATTGTAAAACATCTGAAATGTTGTTTTGATCATTGTTAAACGCCTGAACCATTTCAGTATTACTGTTATTATATTAATTACCTCCAGAATCAGAAATCACCGCACGTTTACTGCGTGTCAGGATTGTCTTCTGAGGCGCAAATTATTTATTACACGAAGAAAAGATTGATGCAGCTTCTGTTATCGCAGCAAATTCCGTTTTACTGTTGATATTTGGCGCCAGTTAATCAGGAAGTGACGATTTTGTTCTCTTTGACTTGTTTGATGGAAATCTGATGGAAACGCTGCTTTATTCCCACATCTCTTATTAAGTTAACTGATGTCGTTGGTGCCTCGTTAACTTACACAGCGGCTAAACGTTCCTCAGCAAACAAACATTGTAATAAACTATAAAGCGTATTTCAAAAATTATGTCATGATGTATTATTATTATTCGTCTTACTTGAAACCATGCTCTTGTCTTTGGCTAGTAATTGATTTGAAAGTAGCTTGAGCGTTGCAGGCACAATTCAAAAACTTCTTTAGACAAATAAGTCAATCAGCATCAGGAACTTCCAGTAGCGAATACAATTTTGGGGTGGCACCCGGGGTGGCCAGTCGGATGTCAGGGGTGTCCAGTGCCACCCCGGACACCCCTCTGGCTCCGCCACTGCTTCTCATTCATTTCACTTTTTGTGTGTCGTGTATGAGCAAATGGGCCCTGGTTTAATAGTGTTGTATTACAATTCAAGAGTTCACACTTAGCTGATGATTGATTATAAGCAAGTTTGGCATGCTGTCCCGGGAGAGAGCCCTGAGCCCAAAAGGTCCTTGAGCCCTGGGCTCCCTCCCGTTTGCAGGGCGAGAGGGGAGCTTTGAGCTCAGGTAGATCTCGAGAGCTCGCCCTTTGTAAGAGTTGGTGACAGAAAATAGTTGCTACGGAGAGATATGCTAATGGATAAAAGTTTGACTAGTGCTAAATTTAGATTGTTCAATTAACTTGTAGTGCATGTTTTTGGAACGTGGGAGGAAACCGGTGGAAAACCCACGCAAGCACGGGAAGAACATGCTAACTTCACACAGAAACGACAGCCAGTCTGTTAAAGGACTTGAACAGGTGACGTTCTTGCTGTGAGGCCGCAGTGCTAGTCACTGGGCCACCGTGCCGCCCTATGAAAGGAAAAGAGGAGGAGTAGGGGTGGAAGGGGGGATTCTTCAAACGAAGATGACTGTAGTAAGAAACCCTGTCTCTTTATAGTGGGTTAGAAATCGTCTGATTGGTTGGTCATGCATGGTTAATGCATGACCAGCCGTGTTCAATCATAATCACGTGATCCTCTCGAAATTAGTTTATAAATAAACTTCACTTAGTTTTTATTTCACATCACATTCAAGGATTTAAGGTTCCCTCTGACCATACCAAACATAAATAAATTATTATTTCGTATCCACAAATTTTAAATGTGCCAAAACAAGCAAAATATAGCTGTATACTATTAATTTAACAAAACATTTCTTAAAAAAACAAAAACAATTGACATTTAAAAAAAACTGCTGTAGTGCATCTAGAACTATGCACAGTAATCTGTCCTGGCTAAAGGTCCCAGATCACCAGTAACTACTCATAAATGGGGAGTTAATCTCATATTAAAGCAATATTATTGTAAAAAATACATATATATTACCAAAAATACCTGTAAGCAAAAGAAAGCAGGTGAAAAACATACCGTGTGTGATAATGAAAGGATGATCGCACAAAGTTAACGCAATTAATAATCTGTTCAAAGAATGGTTAAAGCATAAGTAATCGGTGCTGCTTATCAAAAGACAAATCGAGCTCTTGAAAGCAGCAAAGTTATGAGTGCAAGAGCATCACTTTTTGTCTAGTCTATTTGAAAGAGAACCGATCGCAGCAGCGGCATTTCTAGGCACGGTTGTTTCACGCAAGGAAACAGGAGCGCATTAAACAGTGACGCGCATCACATCACCTGTGCGCGCGAGTGATCATCCTCTCATTCGGTATTCAGCTGCTTTCTTTTGCTCCCGCAAACATAATCTAGCTGATTTTCCATTCTAAGATCATATTTGCATGCATATTGGGCCATCTTTATTGTCGAACCCTGCTTTTAAGAAAACCACAATTGAAAAATTATTTTCAACCAGCCAAAGTGGCTATAGTTGCGGTGGCTGTCTAACCCGCCACAGGGTAAATCTACCCGCGTTTATGTTAATGTTAAGCCCTGGTTATATATAATAAACATATAACATAATAATTTAACAGTAATACACTTAAAATGTTTGACTAATATGATATGTATGCTACAATATTGTATGGTAGATGTGCATAGTCCTTTGAGTTCTGAATGGGCTCAACAAACCTGTTTACTGTAGTTACAGCCACTTTATATGTTGAAGTACAATTTTTGTTTCCATGTATTTAATAAACAAAACTGCCACTTTTCTAATTAAATGGCATACATATAATATATATTTAACTAATTCACATATTTCTTGAATTGAATCATAATATTAAAATGGGAAATATGTTTAATACAAGACAACACATGATGTTTCTCTCTCTGTCAGTGACTCTGACAGTTAAAATGCGTTCATTCACTAAGTGGTTCTGTCACTGTGTTTAATCCTTTCTGTGCACGACTGTTTAATAGATAACGCCACATGCACCGTGATGTTTTTATTAATGGTAGTTAATTTTGAAATAAAAATAATAAAATATTCGTTAAGAGTTACATTTTCGCTGGAGGAAACAGCTGTGATGATGAGGTGAGCACTGAGGAAACAGTAGCTTGGAAACCCGATTGCTCCTATATGACATTGGGGTACAAGTGATACAAGTGTAGAACTGCACATAAGCATACTTTATAACAAGTTATCGATAAACACACACCTTGTTCTCACGCTCTGCACAGGTTTGCTCAAATGAAAAACGAAAGTCGGGGACGAGCAGAATTCTGCCGCCGTCTTTATATCAATTTTAAAGGGGACAGAGACGACAATTTGGTCTACAGTTTATGAGCTAATCTGAAAAGTTTTACGCCCCATTCACACAGGGCTTCAGCGTCAATGCTTGACAGAGGGCGTGTCTGAAGCTGGGGCTGACGCGATCATCATAGCAGCATCAGCCAATGAAATTAGTCAGCAATAGGCCACTGTCTGAGCTGGTGTATTTGCATACAGCGATCTGATTGGCTGAAGCTTCCGTCGCTGCTTGTAAAGTTGAGCAAGTCCCAACTTCTGCAGCGAGCAACGCCTCTGAAGCGGCGCAGACAGATCCACATTGCAGTTTGGCAATGCCTAACATCACCCATTCAAAGTGAATGGGAAGCGTTGAAGCTGACGCCCCGTGTGAATGGGGCGTTAGGGGTGCTGAGTAGAAATATAGGGGGGCTACAGCCCCCTAAAATAGGCCTAGCGATGCCCATGATTGTTACAAATGACACAACAACACACTGTACAGTTGAAGTCAGAATTATTGACCTATCTTCACGTACTTCCCAAACTATGTTTCGTTTTTCACAGTATTTGCTATAATATTTTTAAAGAAAGTCTTATTTGTTTTATTTCGGATAGAATAAAAGCAATTTTTAATTGTTTTTAACCCATTTTAAGGTCATTATTATTAGCCCTCTTTAATCATCAACAGAACAAACGACTGTTATACAATGACTTGCCTAACTACGCTAACTTTACCCTGATTCCCCTAGTTAAGCCTTTAATTGTCACTTTAAGCTAAATACTAGTCTCTAGAAAAATATTCAGTCAAATATTATGTGCTGTCATCATGGCAAAGAGAAAGGAAATCAGTTATTAGAAAGGAGTTATTGAATCTATTATGTTAAGAAATGTGCTGAAAAAAAATATTTCCGTTAAACATGATTTGGGGCTAATAATATGCAGGGGGGGGGGCTAATAATTCAGACTTCAACTGTATATATCTTCTAAAAACATATCCTTGAACTTCTAATTCAAAACAAAAAATCCTTCTCTGATGACATCATGAAGAAATTAGGTGCGTACCACTTCATGCAGCCGGTTAGAAATGTTGTTCGAATCGACGCTGCACGGACGCCACGCGACTGTCACATGTAGCATCAAAGTACTGCGACGGTGCTCCGAGATCAGACGGCTGATTCAGCCGGTGCAGCATCTGACTGCTGGAGCTGCAATGACAACACCGATATTACACAATTGGCCGAGTTTACCGTATGGCAACAAGCACGTGTGTTTCGGGTTTATTACTGGTCAAATTCCGATTCACAAATTTCAAAACAAACAATTCACTTTTCACACCCTCTCTAGCTCATATTTATCATGTTTATTAAAAGACTACAAATATTTTTGGTTATGAAGGCTAGATTGTTTGCACAGATTTATTTTCGACCCTTTTTTATACAGAATATTTACTGCATTCAGCTGCATGAACGATTTAAATGATTTATTTTAGTGAATAACCTAAATATGAACTCAAATAAGTCTTACAGACTTGAAATAAAATAATATTCATCATTGATTCTGACACTCTAAAGGTTTATTGACAACTAAAGATAAAGAACTATTTTGTTAAATAAGTATAAAATGATTTATATGATTATAAAATATATATTATTTTCCTGTCTAGCCGTTTATGCACAAGTTTTAAAAGTGACATTGATGTACCTGCTCTTTCTGGGAAACTTCTACTTAAAGTGTAGCTCATTTATTTTAGAAATGTCCTTTTGTTCAATCTTTTTGGATTAAAGTGCTTTTTAAAATGCATCTAAAAAGAACTTCCTTCTTCGATGACATCACCAAGTCCTTGCCTTTTTTGACTCCGCCCCTCAAACCACCAAATCTAGACTTTACAAACTTTTTGCCATCCAATCAACTGAAAATAGACATCGTTCAGCATTATTCTCTAACTGACGATCTTGTTTCAGCAATAAATTTACAAACACAAATTTTGCTACATTTTTGAAACAAATATAAACAATTCACCACTACATTTTACACACACAACAACAACAAAAACGTTCGTAGTATTTGAAAAAAAATGCATCTAAAAAGAATTTCTTTCTCCTATACCTATACTTTACAAATTTGTTGCCATCCAATCAGCTGAAAATAGACAAAAATAAAGTATCGTTTAGTATTTTTTCTCAAAATAAAAATGTTGTTTCACCAAAATAGGTCACTACATGAAATTTTATAAATTTTTTTAACCAATTATAAAGAATTCACAACTACTTTTTACACACACAACGACAAAAACGTTCGACTTTGAAAAATCAAATGAACCTAAAACGAACTTCCTTCTCTGATGACATCACCAAGTCCTTGCCATTTTTGACTCCGCCCCTCAAACCACCAAATCTAGACTTTACAAACTTTTCGCCATCCAGTCAACTGAAAATAGACATCATTCAGCATTATTCTCTAACTGACTATCTTGTTTAGCAATAAATTTACAAACACAAATTTTGCTACATTTTTGGAACAAATATAAACAATTCGCAACTACATTTTACACACACAACAACAACAACAACAACAACAACAAAAAAAAAACGTTTAAAGTATTCTACTGTCAAAAAAATGCATCTAAAAATAACTTCCTTCTCTGATGACATCACCAAGTCCTTGCCTTTTTTGACTCCGCCCCTCAAACCACCAAATCTAGACTTTACAAACTTTTCGCCATCCAGTCAACTGAAAAAAGACATCATTCAGCATTATTCTCTAACTGACGATCTTGTTTTAGCAATAAATTTACAAACACAAATTTTGCTACATTTTTACAATATAAACAATTCACAACTACATTTTACACACACAACAACAACAACAACAACAAAAACGTTCGTAGTATTCGACTGTAAAAAAATGCATCTAAAAAGAATTTCTTTCTCCGATGACATCACCAAGTCCTTGCCTTTTTTGACTCCGCCCCTCAAACCACCAAACCTATACTTTACAAATTTGTTGCCATCCAATCAACTGAAAATAGACAAAAATAAAGTATCGTTTAGTATTTTTCTCAAAATAAAAATGCTGTTTCACCAAAATAGGTCACTATATGAAATTTTGTGCATTTTGTTTAACCAATTATAAAGAATTCACAACTACTTTTTACACACACAACGACAAAAACGTTCGACTTTGAAAAATCAAATGAACCGAAAACAAACTTCCTTCTCTGATGACATCACCAAGTCCTTGTATTATTTGACTCTGCACCTCAGTCCACCAAATCAAAATTTCCGTTATTCAATCACCTGAAAATGGAAAAAAATTAAGTATTTCACTAAATCACTATAAAAATGTGGCAACACTTTTGGAACAAATTTAAACAATTTAACGCAACAAAAACGTTCGACTTTAAAAAAGATAATAATAATGCACCTAAAACGAACTCCCTTCTTCGATGACATCACCTTGCCTTTTTTGACTCAGCCCCTCAAACCACATGCTCGTTACTTTACACATTTACAGATTTTTTTTAAATATGTTTTTCAACTTTCCATGTTTACTTTACAGATTAGATTACAGCAGCTCCTTAAAAAAAACAAATAACACACTTTCCGCAGATGCTTGAATCCTCTTCTCAAGTCTTTCCCTCCACGTGAACTCGTTTCAATTCCCGGCGGCGCCAAACAAACACTCTTCCTCCATGTTGTCATCATTCTTTCATACGCAGGTACACATCAAACCCATTAAAGTGTCAGGATTGGATGCACAAAGAGTTTCCTGGAAGCGCTGCAGTCGGCACAGAACAAGCGGGAGCCGTATTAATACACAAGTACACTCACGTGCAGTGCACACTGAAAAATTGATGACCTTTCGCTAGTGTACTTCAATTTTAGTGTGCTTGCAGACTCTCACTGCGAGTAGGACAAGTAAAACGTCTGTATTTAAGAGGCAGTTAGAGAAGTGCATACTAGATGCTTCTACAGCCTAGATAGACAGCTGCCTATTAAGAGAGCAACAGATTTGATACACTCTCCTTATGAATTTATACATTCATTTTATCCATTTATTTTCCTTCGGCTTGGTCTCTATTTCAGAGGTTGCCACAGCAGAATGAACTGCCAGCTATTCCAGCATATGGATGACGCTGCGGATGCCCTTCCAGCCACAACACAGTACTGGGAAACACCCATACACACTCATATTCACACACACACACTCATACACTACGACCGATTTAGTTTATTCAGTTCACCTGTAGCGCATGTGTTTAGACTGTGGGGGAAACCGGAGCACCCGGAGAAAACCCACACCAACACGGGGAGAACATGCAAACTCCACACAGAAATGCCAACTGGCTCAGCCGGAACTCGAACCAGCGACTTTCTTGCTGTGAGGTGGCAATGCTACCCACTTAGCCACCGTGTCGTCCCAGATAATTTATTGATTGTAATAATTAGTTATTATTTTTAAATAATTAAATATTTTTGTTGCCAGAAAAGCATGATGCTATGTATGAATGAATAAAACAGACAAACATTAATGATACACGAATGAATCAAAAATAAATAAAACAGACAAACAATAAAAATACACAAATGTATGAATGAATGAATACACAAACAAAATTCTAAATATGGTATAAAGAATGAATGCATTCAATGAATGAAATAAATGTGTTTGTATGAATGAATGAATACATATTTTTTTATAAATATGCTTAAAATGCATGGTATAAAGAATAAATGCAATCATTGAATGAAATAAATGTGTTTGTTTGTATGAATGAATGAATGAATATACAAACAAAATTAAAAATAAATGTGCTTACATGGCATGATATAATGA
>CAIGQZ010032594.1:4068485-4080329 GCA_903798205.1 Danio tinwini
CAAACCATAATCCTACATCCTGAAATCCTGAATTAAATCATAGTTTATCGCAACAAACATGTCTTATGGTTGTGTTTTAAGTATGGTTGTTTGTTATTAGCCATTAGCATGTTTGCGGATGCTATTTTGATATGAGAAACTAAACCAAACCCTAATTCCACATCCTGAAGGTCTGACTTTAATCATAGTTTATTGCAACAAACACGTCTTACTGTTGTGTTTTAAGTATGGTTGTTCGTTATTAGCCATTAGAATGTTTACGGATGCTAACTTGCTATCAGAAACTGAGCTAAACCATAATCCCACATCCTGAAATCCTGAATTAAATCATAGTTTATCGCAACAAACATGTCTTACGGTTGTGTTTTAAGTATGGTTGTTTGTTTTTAGCCATTAGCATGTTTGCAGATGCTAATTTGATATGAGAAACTGAGCCAAACCCTAATTCCACATCCTGAAGGTCTGACTTAAATCATAGTTTATCGCAACAAACATGTCTTACGGTTGTGTTTTAAGTATGGTTGTTTGTTATTAGCCATTAGCATGTTTGCGGAAGCTAATTTGATATGAGAAACTGAGCCAAACCCTAATTCCACATCCTGAAGGTCTGACTTTAATCATAGTTTATTGCAACAAACACATCTTATGGTTGTGTTTTAAGTATGGTTGTTTGTTATTAGCCATTAGCATGTTTGCGGATGCTAACTTGCTATCAGAAACTGAGCTAACCCTGCTGAAAAATCCAGCTTAAACCAGCCTAAGATGGTTGGCTGGTTTTAGCTGGTCGATCAGCCTGGTTTTTGAGGGGTTTTGGCCATTTCCAGGCTGCTTTCCAGACATTTCCAGCCTGGTCTTAGCTGGTCAGGCTGGGAGTTGACCAGCTAAAACCAGCTTGACCAGCCAAAACCAGCTATGTCCAGCTTAAGCCAGGCTGGTCAAGCAGGTTTTATCTGGTTTAAGCTGGCCATTTTTCAGCTTGACCAGCTAAGACCAGGCTGGAAATGGCTGGAAACTAGCCTAGAAATGGCCAAAACCCCTCTAAAACTAGGCTGGTTGGCTGGTTTAAGCTGTTTTTTTCAGCAGGGTAGCCACCTACAAACCACCCAGTCACTTCACACTTATGCAACCATTTCACAACGCTTTAGAAACCTTCTGCACTCACAAAGTGTACATCTGTTACCTGAAATCTTCACAGTTTTGCTCATGCAATAATTTGCAGGTCTAAAACTCCACCAACTTGATCTAATTGGGCCGAATGTAAAAAATAGATGCTCCAA
This sequence comes from Danio tinwini, assembly GCA_903798205.1. Classification (NCBI taxonomy): domain Eukaryota; kingdom Metazoa; phylum Chordata; class Actinopteri; order Cypriniformes; family Danionidae; genus Danio; species Danio tinwini. The sequence continues at coordinate 4,069,763 of CAIGQZ010032594.1, forward strand.
AACACGCCAAAAATCAACCTGTCGCCTCCGCAACGCGATCCTCTCCCGGGACCGTCTGTTATATGAAGTCTTGACATGTCTTTCAACAGTAGTTCCTACTTCATCTTTCCTCATCTCTTCATAAAAGATGTTTGCGCTAGATGTACGCCCACCCCAAGGGTAGTGTGCTGAATATAGCAGCCAATGATGAACTTCTTAATGAGTGTCGGTTGCTATGAAACAACAGTTGGTTAATTGTTAATTCACGCCTGGCACCAAGACGAAACATTTGCCGGCGATGTGGGCTGACTCTTGTCAACCTGTGTGATTCAGCTGATGGTAAGTTTAGCTTGTGTGGTGTCACATATGATCATGTATGAACATGGTGGCCAACTTGCATGACTCAGTACAACAAATCCGTCATCAGTTATTAATGTTTTTTTTTTTTAAGGGGGTGTCTATACAATACAATTGTTGAGAAAAAATGTAAAACTTTATGCATAATTCAGATGTTCATTTACACAAATTTCACGGGGGAATAAATGTGCAAACTTTGAAAAGGAGTTTCGAAGCGCATGCTTCTGAAGACAGTACCATTATTTTATTTGTGTATGTGCACTAGGCAGGTGTTTCTATGTTAGTGAGGGATCATTTTTTGAAAATGCAGACATCTGAATGCAAAATCTTTCTGAAAACATTTCAGTTTGGCGCACATTTATCATTTAAACACATGCTAAGACAGAAGGTAAAAGAGTGTCAAGTTCTCAATGCATGTTGTTAGCATGTTCGCTAATGCTAACATGAGCATGGTTAATTCATTAATTCATTTTCCTTCAGCTTAGTCCTTTTATTAATCAGGGGTCGCCACAACAGAATGAAAGGCCAACTTATCCAGCATATGTTTTACGCAGCGGATGCCCTTCCACCCGCAACCCAACACTGGAAAACACCCATACACTCTTGCACTCACACACATACACTATGGCCAATTTAGCTAACCCAATTCCCCTATAGCGCATGTGTTTGGACTGTGGGGGAAACCGGAGGAAACCTACGCCAACACGGAAATGCCATCTGACCCGGCCGAGGCTCGAACCAGCGACCTTCTTGCTGTGAGACGATTGTGCTACTCACTGTGCCACCATGATCCCTACATGAGCATGATGCTCTTAAATTCAGCTTGTAGGATCAGTACACTAAATGTAGCATCAGTTCATTCATTAATTTTCCTTAGGCTTAGTCCCTTTATTCATCAGGGGTAGCCACAGCAGAATGAACCGCCAACTTATCCAGTTTCAGCTGCAACCTAGTACTGGCAAAACACCCATACACACTCATTCACACTCATGCAATACGGCCAATTTAGCTTACCCAATTCACTTAGCGCATGTGTTCGGACTGTGCGTGAAACCGGAGCACCCGGAGGAAACCCACACCAACACGAGGAGAACATGCAAACTCCACACAGAAACGCCAACTGGTCCAGCCCGGACTTGAACCTTCTTGCTACTTCTTGCTACTTGAACCTTCAGTGCTAACCACTGAGCCACCGTGTCAAGTTATAAATCAATAAAACAGTTGTTTAATATTGAAAACAGAATGGAATTAACTGTTATCATGAGTGCTTAAGCTAGCTAGCATTAGATAGCTAACAATTAGTTTTAACCTACATAGCTTAAATAGTTGTTCAAACATACTATAATTTAAGCATCCAATGTGAGTTCTCTGCTGAAAAATCCAACTTAAGCCAGCCTAAGATGGTTAGCTGGTTTTAGCTGGTCGACCAACCTGGTTTTAGAGGGGTTTTGGCCATTTCCAGGCTGGTTTCCAGCCATTTCCAGCCTGGTCTTAGCTGGTCAGGCAGGGAGTTGACCAGCTAAAACCAGCTTAACCAGCCAAAACCAGCTATGTCCAGCTTAAACCAGGCTGGTCAAGCTGGTTTTAGCTGATTTATTTCATTTGGTCATTTTCCAGCCTGACCAGCTAAGACCAGGCTGAAAATGGCTGGAAACCAGCCTGGAAATGGCCAAAACTCCTCTAAAACCAGGCTGGTCGACCAGTTAAAACCAGCCAACCAGCTTAGGCTGGTTTAAGCTGGATTTTTCAGCAGGGAACTGTGGCTTTAAGCTACTTTAAGCACCAATAGGGAGCTTTTATGTGTTTGCTAATGCTAAATTGTCCTTGGTGGTCTTGTACAATGCCTTACGCTACACTTAGCATCAACTAGCCGTGTACAAAAAAAAAACAAGCGCATTCTGTTGATGGATCAGGAATGCTTCCCGCCAAAATGATGTCGTTTATACACAAGCAGGCAAGCTCCAGCTTTGGTTTCTGTCTGTGTCTCTATGCTGAACTACCAGCCCTGATTTACTACTCTGCTGCCATGTTGGCGCCAATTGAAAGTGGCAGAGGAGGCCGGTGCTGAATCCTAATGACAGGGCTGATTGCACCGATGCGGTGGGGGATATCTGGAGGAAAACGCCCAGCTGTTCCAGACCACCAGCGACTTTATACACCCTGGTGGAAAAAACCCCAAAACAATAGACTGCAATGCTTTCCATGATTATAAACCATCACATTTAAACCATTAAAGCTAGCACGTTTGATGTAATATATATGTTGCATTTTTGGGGGACATTTTCGAGTTTCTAGTGCATTTGGGGTATATTTGAATGGGTTCTAGTGCATTATAGGGACATTTGAATAGTTTCTAGCACAACTTTGGAACATTTATTAGTTTGTAGCACATTTTTGGACATTTGAATAGTTTCTAGTGCATTCTGGGACATTTGAATAGTTTCTAGTGCATTTTGGGGACATTTAACATTTTGGGGACATTTGAATAGTTTCTAACACATTGCAGGGAGGTTTTAATAGTTTCTAGTGTATTTTGGGCACATTTGAATAGTTTCTAGTGTATTTTGGGCACATTTGAATAGTTTCTAATGCATTTGGTAACATTATAATTGTTTGAATTGCATTTGGGACATTTTAATAGTTTCTAGAGCTTTCTGGGGACATTTGAATAATTTCTAGTGCATTTTGAGCACATTTGAATAGTTTCTAGCACGTTTTTTGGGACATTTGAATAGATTTGAACACATTTTTGGAAACATTTAAATAGTTTCTAGTGCATTATGGGGACATTTTAATAGTTTCTAAAACATTGTAAGGTTATTTTTATAGTTTTTAGCACATTGAGACATTTGAATAGTTTCTAGTGCATTTTAGGACATTTGAATAGTTTATAGAACCTCCTGCATATTTTGGCGACATTTGAATAGTTTGTATTACATTGTACAAAGATTTGAATAGTTTCTAGTGGATTTGGGCACATCTGAATAGTTTCTAATGCATTTGGGGACATTAAAATAGTTTGAATTGCTTTTTGGGACATTTTAATAGTTTCTATGACATTTTGGGGACATTTAGCATATTTAGGGAACATTTGAATAGTTTCTAACACATTGTACAGAGATTTTAATCGTTTCTAGTGTATTTTGGGGACATTTGAATAGTTTCTAGTGGAATTGGGGACATTTGAATAGTTTTTAATGCATTTGGGGACATTATAATTGTTTGAATTGCATTTTGGGACATTTGAATAGTTTTTAGTGCATTTTGGGACACTTAAATAGTTTCTTTGGGGACATTTCAATAGATTTGAGCACATTTTGGAAGCATTTAAATATTTTCTAGTGCATTCTGGGGACATTTGAATAGTTTCTAGTGCATTTTAGGGACATTTAAAAAGTTTGTAGTGCATTTTGGGACATTTGCGTAGTTTCTACATCATTTTGCATATTTTGGGGACATTTGAACAGTTTCTAGTGCATTATGGGGACATTTAAATAGGTTCTAGTACATTTTAGGGACATTTTAGTTTATAGTGCATTTTGGGACATTTGCGTAGTTTCTAGAACATTTTGCATAATTTGGGGACATTTCTAGTGCATTTTGGGACATTTAAATAGCTTCTTTGGGGACATTTGAATAGCTTTTAGCACATGTTGGAAGCATTTAAATAGTTTCTAGTGCATTATGGGAACATTTTAATAGTTACTAGTGCATTTTGGGGACATTTTAATAGTTTATAGGACATTTTGGGGACATTTAGCATATTTAGGGGACATTTGAATAGTTTCCAACACAATGTATGGAGATTTGAATCATTTCTACTGTATTTTGGGGACATTTAAACAAATTTTAGCACATTTTGGGGACATTTCAATTGATTTCAGCACACTTTTGAAACATTTTAATAGTTTCTAGCACATTTTGGTGAAAATTAATATATTCTAGTGTATTTTGGGGACATTTGAATAGTTTCTAGTGGATTTGGGAACATTTGAATAGTTTTTTTATGCATTTGGGGACAATATAATTGTTTAAATTGCATTTTGGGACATTTTAATAGTTTCTAGTGCATTCTGGGGAAATTTGAATAGTTTCTAGTGCATTCTGGGGACATTTTAGTAGTTTCTTTGGGGACATTTGAATAGATTTTAGCACATTTTGGAAGCATTTAAATAGTTTCTAGTGCATTATGGGGACATTTGAATAGTTTCTAGTGCATTTTAGGGATATTTTAATAGTTTGTAGTGCATTTTGGGACATTTGCGTAGTTTCTAGATCATTTCGCATATTTTGGGGACATTTGAACAGTTTTTAAGTGCATTTTGGGGACATTTTAATAGTTTCTAGGACATTTTTGGGACATTTAGCATATTTAGGGGACATTTGAATAGTTTCTAACACATTGTATGGAGATTTTAATCATTTCTACTGTATTTTGGGGACATTTGAATAGTTTCTAGCACATTTTGGGGACATTTCAATTGATTTTAGCACACTTTGGAAACATTTGAACGGTTTCTAGCACATTTGAATAGTTTCCAGTGCATATTTGGGGACATTTTAATTTTTTTTATGCATTTGAGGGACAATTGAATAGTTTATTGTGCATTTTAGGGACATTTTAATAGATTGCATGACATTTTGGGGACATTTAGAATATTTAGGGAACATTTGAATAATTTCTAGTGCATTTTCGGGACATTTGAATAGTTTCTAGTGCATTTTTTGGGATATTTGAATAGTTTCTAGTGCATTTGTGGGGACATTGTAACAGTTTCTAGTGCATGTTGAGACATTTAAATAGTTTCTAGTGCATTTTTTGGGACATTTGAATAGTTTCTAGTGCATTTTCTCTCAAAGAAAAATATTATAGGAAATACTGTGAAAAATTCCTTGGTCTGTTAAACATCATTTGGGAAATATTTGAAAAAGAAAATTTACACACTGTAAAAACAATGCAGGGTTCCACACAATTCAATTGACCCAACACAAATCGATTAAGTAAACTTAACACTTTTTTAAAGTTGTCCCAATGAAATATCAAGAATTGTTGTTTCAGCTCATTTTAATTAAGTAGTTTAATAAAAATTATTATTTTTTTGAGTCCAGGAGTGCAAATACTTTTTAGTTCAACTCTTCTGTATATATTAAAAAGCCTAAGCACAAGCAAAGCTTTACGTGGCTTCAACATAATAAAGATTCAAGTGTCCGGCCAGAACACAGTTTTACTAAGTACACACTCATCAGCGCAACACTAACACTTCATTTGCGCCGAACAGGAAATCAATGAGCGACGAGGAAGGATGTCCTCCATTTTCCATGAGTGGAATAGGTCACGCAAATTAATAGTCTGCAAAGTAGAGCTCAGAATCAGGTGAAAAGGTCCATCTGAACACCTTAATGGTCCACAAACGCCTTAACAAGTAACAATATTCAGTCATTCATTTTCCTCAGGCCTATTTCATTTATTCATCAGGCATCGCCATAGCGGAATGAACTGCCAACTTATCCAACAGATGTTTAACACAGTGGATGCCTTTCCAGCCGCAACCCAGTACTGGAAAACATCCATACACACTCATTCACACACACACACACACACACACACACACACACACACACACACACACTCATACACTACAGACAATTTAGTTCATCCAATTGTTTTTTTGGGGGAAACCAGAGCAAACCCACGCCAACACAGGGAGAACATGCAAACACCACACCAAAATGTCCAGCTGGGACTTCTTGCTGTGAGGCCCAGAGCCTTAAAAACACACAAAACCCATTAGAAGCTACATTGCAATGGGTTAAAATCAGCCACAACCCTTTAGCATCCAGGTCATGTGCTAAGAACCCAGGCAGAAGTCAACATATCTGACAGCACTGACGATATTCTTGCGTTTTTGGAGTTGTCAGGGGTGGGATAAAGGCGTTTTTAGTGGTGGGCTACAGGTCTTATCGCTGGCGCTGTGAGCTGACAGAGGCTGTAAGCTGCCATTGATCCTCCAGTGAATGGCACTGCGCCCGGATATAAATCACAGTGCTTGTAAAAGATGGAAACTCGCTGTACGGCTCAAACAGTTGTAAAGCTACAGTAGAAGATGCTTTCACTCTTCAGCTTACAGCGCTTGGTTGCTAGGGTGTTGCTACGATGTCCCAGTAATATTATGATTCTCTTCTACACTGAAAAAAAAACACACAAACGACTTTTTGGTGAGGAAAAATCAAATAAATGTACTGTCGTAACTTATATTGTAATATTAAATATCAAGGAATATCCTAATAGTTAATAATTACTTATTTACTTCATGCAATCAGTGAAAAAAGTATATTTTACTTTACATAACAAACAATAAGAAATAACTACTTTGCAACAATAATAAGCACAAAACAGGATTCCCACTTAAACCCAAATATCAAATTCCCAGACTTTTCTGGGACTTTAAAATCTAAATTTCCATGACCTATAATGAATAAAAGAACAGGCCCCAGTAGTGCTTTGCATAATATTAAACTGGTTTTAGTGTGAATATCAATTTTCATGTTTTTAATAGCCACTATGAGAACAACAATAGATAATTTACCTCAGATTTGATTTTAAATACTTATGTTTGCGTGGCTGTGAAGTGCTCCCAGTTTTACACACTAACCATCTAGCTTTTTTTGGTCTATTTTTTAACATCCAATCTTTGAAATTGTAATTTTTTAAAGCCCTCAAAAATTAAATTACCTGACAGTTGGGCTGTGCGATTTGGGGAAAATATCTAATTGCAATTTTTTTTTGACAGATATTGCGATCTTGATTTGCCATTTAATTTTGCAGTCAAGCTTCAGCTCAATAATCTGTATTGTAGCTTCTTACTGCTAAAATGCAGGAGGTGTTGGTTAAAATAGGAACTGAAAAGATATCAACTTGAATTAGCAAACAACTCTGAAATTATACTTAAGATTGAGTGTCACTGGCAATCCTTTTAGTTGACTTTTTAACAAGACGCTCCTCATATAGCTGCCTGTTGTGCTTTTTTTAGGTGCTGGTTGTTGTATTTCCTCATGCTGTGTCAACAATTCTGCGACAGCTCTTACAAATTACCTGATTTTGTTAGGTGTCTGTGACTTTCAAACCAAGATATTCCCATATTACCAACGAGCTGTTTTTCTTTGATATTAATTCACCTATTAATGCTTCTGAAGTGGCAGATGCCATGATCCCACTCGTTCGCTCTTTCTTGTTCGTTAGTTTTTTATTGTGGGCGTTTCGCATAGTTTTATTGCACAATTCTGATTGGGCAGAACAAAACTGTGCTCACTCAATTGACTAGCAAGACTATTACACAGAGACGGCAGTCACGCATTAGCTCTTGGTGGGGGAAGTTAAATAATATATATTTCATATCGCAGCCTCTCGTGATTAGCTAATCGCAATGTTTCAAATCGCGATTGCGTTTAGATTAATCACACAGTCCTACCTGACAGTAAACTAAACTAAGGTAAACTAAACCTAACCCTAACCCTAAGCTAACGCTAATCTAACCTAACCTAACCTAACAATAAACTAACCTACATTAAACTAAACCTAACCTTAACCCAAACCTAACCATAAACTAAAATAAACTAAACCTAACCCAAACCTAACCTAAACCTAACCTAACCTAACAATAAAATAAACTAAAGTAAACTAACCCTAACTCAAACCTAACCCTAATCTAACCTTACCTAAACCTAACCTAACAATAAACTTAACTACATTAAACTAAACCTAACCTTAACCCAAACCTAACCCTAACCCAAAAATAAACTAAACCTATCCCTAACCCAAACCTAAAAATAAACTAAATTAAACTAAACCTATCCCTAACCCAAACCTAACCATAAACTAAAGTAAACTAAGCCTAACCCAAACCTAACCTAAGCCTAACCCTAAAACTAGCATAACCCTAAAATAAAGTAAACTAAACCAAAACATAAACCTTACCTAAACTAACCCTAACCTAACATAACCCTAAACCTAACCTACTCTAACCTAACCTAAAATAAAACCAACCCAAACCTAACCTAACCAAGATAAAACCTAACCTAACCATAACCCACATTTACTTTTGGTCACAAGGGTTTTAGCGTGGGGCTAGCAGTCCTCTAGGGCGGGGCTATCAGTGGATGTCTCGTTTCTGCTCTGAATTTGTCCATTTGTTAGCAACGCCAATCTTTCAACAATCAAATTGGTTCTCAAAGAACCAAATCATGGACCACCCAAATTTTTTTCTCACTTCAGGCCATTTCAAGTGAATGTACATCACGATAGCAGAAAAATAACAACCCAGGCTCATTCTGAAAACGCAGTCATTTGGACTTTTCTGGAGACCGCCAAATACGTCCTGGGAGGTACGTATTTTTGCAGTTTTTGTTTACGCGAATCCGCAAGAAGTCGCTGTATTTCTCCCTAAACCCAACCAATTTTATCGATTGACCCACCCACCCACTTACTTCCCTAAACCCAACCAACGGTTTACAAAAGCCGTCCAGAAAAAAAAGCCCTCTTCTGTTTTTTACCACTTTTTTGGATTTTACCACATTCTCACCCTGTTGTTTACTTGTTCATTTTATTTTTGAATTCTGTTTTTGTCTTACCTGATTTCTGGAACCGCTCTTCCCCAGGCTCGAACCCCGTAGTCGTGGTCAACTCCTCTCGGCATCTCAAGTCCACAGATGACATGAAGCTAACGGGACAAACTGGTTGCAGCGGGAAAACCCTTCACACGGAGCGGTCAGCTGGTAAGCACGAAAAGGAACGGTGTCATACCTCCCCGTAACGTTAGTTTAAAAAAATGAAATGAAGCCATATGTACCTCCGGCTACATAATTTTCGGTCTCCAGAAACGTCCACTGGACTACGTTTGCAGAATGAGCCTGTGTTGGAAAAAAAGGACAATCTTAACTTTTTCATGGTGACTGTAAGAGAATGCCAGTTGATAAGAGTGAAAGAGCTAAAATGGAGCCAGGGTTGCCAGGTTTTCACAACACAAGTGGCCCGATTGCCAATTAAAACTAGCCCAATCCCTAAACTCAAAATATGCCATTCCCATACATAATCCCATATGTTCCATAACTGAATGCAATGTCTGGAATAGATGTTTTAAAATTCCACCATAATCCAGAAATGTCATTAAGCGTGGGAATGCTGTAAAGAGCTGTTATTTACAGCTAGAAATAAGTAAACGAGACCCAAAGTCTTGAGTCAATAAGATTCCACAGGCTGCACTCACTTGTACGTGAAAGAATGAGGTCAATATTAAAAGCAAAGAAAAAAGTATGATTTACAGCATATTTCACAAGTTATATCATTCATTCACAGTATGGCTCAACACTCTAGCACATATTATTGCGCTATACAGACTTCAGGTTTTTCCTCAGTAATTATGCAAGCACATAGCTGGATGTATGCGGCATTTGGGGGAATCAGAAAGTCCATTTTATAGCTCACTAGCTTTGGATGAATTCATAAGCGTTGGTGGAGTCTCCCGCACTGTCCACTCCCTTCAGACTTTCAACAGAATCTTATATAAATTCATGAGCTCTTTTATTCTCTCTGTCTCTGAGACGAGGAGGGCTGGGACGCCGTTATTTTGTCCCCCTTGTATGGTAAACGCACACAGACCGATACTTCACATGGAATAAAAGATGCCTTTTCATATAGTCCATTAGACGGCGACCGCTGAGCAAAGCCTGTTATGATCCATCTGCAAGGACAAAATGAACGATTCGAGTCGGAGGAGACAATGAGCCTCAATCCTAAGCAAACTACAGTGGGAAAATGCTAATTCTTTGCTTACTGTATATGCAGAGGCTGCCATTGCTAATAATATAGCTCGTTAATTGGTTTGCTTGTTTTGAATATCAGCCTTGTAATTATCACCAGTGGGTGACAATTCAAACATATGGGCTACAAAGTCATTAGCTTAGCAACCACATAGCAACAGGTTAACCATCCAGAACACCTTAGCAACCACACGGCTATAGATTTACCATCCAAAAAGTTAGCAACAAGTTAAACCACAGAAAATACCTTGCCTTAGCAACTACAAAGCAATGGGTCAAATCCTGCTCAACACCTTAGCAACCACATAGCAACGGGCTAAACCATCCTGAACATCTAGGTCAACACATATAATAAGGGCTAACCATAATGAATACCTTAGCAACCATATAGCATAAGGTTAACTATCCAGAACAC
>CAIGQZ010032594.1:4088604-4107893 GCA_903798205.1 Danio tinwini
ACATATTTTCCATATCTCATATTTCTATACGGATTACACTTATAATACTATAATAACATATAATATAATTACAGTGAATTCTGTTGATGTCAATGTGACAGATAGCCCAGTATTTCTCCTGCCATGTAGGTTACTCCACATATTTAAATCACTCAAAGTTATAATAAAGCATAAATAAATATTATTAAATACACACATGAATACGAGTCGAGCGCCAGTTATAAAAGCGCGTTCTCGTGTGTCCCATCACGTGCGTGTGCAGCAAACACCTGTCAGGCAGTGGGAGCGCGCCGCGAGCCCGCGCCTCGCTCATTATTTCATTTCTCACGCTGTGCTTACATTTAGGTCTCGCCGCGGGTCATCTGGGCTTTCTTGTGTTGGATGAAGGCGCGACATGACAAATGAATGAAGAAGCATTAGCTGTTATTAAAACGTTGCAGCTGCCGGAGCCGGCGCCATTTTTCTCCTTCAGTCGGATGTGAATTATGGAGGAGAGACTGGAGGTGTTTCTGAAGCGGGACTGAACACCCGCGGGAACCGAGTCCTGTCGCTGAAATGACTGAATAACTTTGGCAAAGTTAGAAACAACAACATTACCTTCACTCAATGCCTTGTCTTGGAAAAAATGCTATAGTAATTTATAGCTTTTTTTTTTAACCCTTGTGTGCTGTTGGGGATGTTTTTGTCTACTGATTTTGCGGCTTTATTTGGCCACAACTTTCAATGTGCTTCAGCAAATGGGATGATTTTTAATGAGAAATCTTATTTTGAAACATATTTTGGGAAAATGTTTTGAAATTGTTAAAAAATTCAACAATACCCTGCTGAAAAATCCAGCTTAAACCAGCCTAAGATGGTTGGCTGGTTTTAGCTGGTCGACCAGCCTGGTTTTAGAGGGGTTTTGGCCACTTCCAGGCTGGTTTCCAGCCATTTCCAGCCTGGTCTTAGCTGGTCAGGCTGGGAGTTGACCAGCCAAAACCAGCTTAACCAGCCAAAACCAGCTATGTCCAGCTTAAACCAGGCTGGTTTTAGCTGGTTTAAGCTGGTCATTTTACAGCCTGACCAGCTAAGACAGGGCTGGAAACCAGCCTGGAAATGGCCAAAACCCCTCTAAAACCAGGCTGGTCGACCAGCTTAAACCAGCCAACCGGCTTAGGCTGGTTTAAGTTGGATTTTTCATCAGAGTACACTAGGCAAATTGTATACATTTTTACTCTTTCCAACAGGGAAACCCAGCAACAATCAAAAATGCATGATTATATGCTATCAAGGCTTTACAATCAAAAAGTGTCATTATAATAGAAGTCAATGGGGCAAAAACAGCCACCAAAAAGGGTTAAAAGAATACTATAGTAATGTGTTATACAGCACAGTAATTTAATATTTGCAACACTTTGTTAATAAATAATAGGGTAACTGGTAAACTTTATTAAATACTGTAGTGTAGTTCAGTTTTTATAGTGTCTGTGATGAATAAAGAATATTATTGTGTTCTTACAGCGCAAAGCATCCTGGAAACTTAAAGAGCCCCTATTATGCATTAAAAAGGGTCATATTTTGATTTTGGGGGTCTCCAACAACAAGGTAAAAAAAACACTTTTATTGTCTTATAATATGCATTTGTTTTTACCTAATTATCCCAACGACTCCCATATGATTTGTTCAGCGATTCATTAATTCCCAAACCTCTCCTTAGCACGATGCTAATGTGTGCTGATTGGTCCTATGACCCAGTCTGTTGTGATTGGTTGACTGTTCAGCGCAAGACAGAGAGAAACACCCACTTTGGCTCATCAACATTGTTGAAGTAGTCAGAGTGCAGAGTCTATGTGTGAGCCCAATGCAGGAGTGCATTTAAAGCAATGCAGTTTAACACCAGCATATTGCTCTGTTCTTAACCATAATGCTGCATTCACACCATATGCGAAAGAAGCGCCAAGAGTGATTGTTAATTCAATGCAAAGGTGCAAATAGACATCCTGCGGAGCGATACGCGCGAATGAGGCGGGGAGAATGACGCAATTTGCTCGAATGAAGTGGTGCGAGTTTCACTTATCGCGCAATTGACGCGCATTTCACACTAATCGCTCGAGTTCGAAAATCTTCAGCGGACATTCGCACCGCGTTAACCAATCAGCAGCTTTCTCTTGTAATGGCGTGCTTAAGACATATCGCCTGTTGGTGATGTCCTGGGGGAAAATCCTCCTACCGACACAGACAATAGTTGATAAAAAAAATAAAAATGACTTTAAATAGCTTTAAATCTAAATTATCAATTCAACATGTGGCTATAACTACTCAAACATGCTAATTGGTTAATTTGCCGTTTCAACATGCTAACATCTACCTTTTACAATAAACGAACTATGGCATTAATATAGTCACTAATGCTACTTATGCTAATTCTCGCTTTTGTGTTGAAAAGGATAGTTAAATCTGCATCATGTTTGATGTTTAAATAGCTTTTAATAACCTAGCTAGGCTAAATTATCAATTTAACATGTCGCTATAACTACTGATACATGCTAATTGGCTAACTTGCTGTTTCAGCATGCTAACATCTGCATTTTACAATAAGCGAACTTTGGCATTAAAATAGTCACTAATGCTACTTATGTTAATTCTCACCTTAGCATTGAAAATCAGAGTTTGTGGCTATCAGCTAGTTAGTCAATAGCATGCTATGCTACAATGTTATGCTACAATAGAAATATTCTGCAACATGTTTGACTTTAAATAGCTTTAAATAACCTAGCTAGGCTAAATAATCAATTCAACATGTTGCTATAACTACTGATACGTGCTAATTGGCTAACTTGCTGTTTCAACATGCTAACATCTGTCTTTTACAATAAGCAAACTTTGGCATTAAAGTAGTCACTAATGCTACTTATGCTACTTCTCACCTTAGCGTTGAAAATCATAGTTTGTGGCTATCACCTAGTTAGTCAATAGAATGCTACGCTACAATGCTATGCTACAATAGAAATATTCTGCAACATGTTTGACTTTAAATAGCTTTAAATAATCTAGCTAGGCTAAATGATCAATTCAACATGTTGCTATAACTACTCAAACATGCTAATTGGTTAATTTGCTGTTTCAACATGTTAACATCTTTTTACAATAAGCGAACTATGGCATTAATATAGTGACTAATGCTACTTATGCTAATTCTCACTTTAGTGTTGAAAAGGATAGTTTATTATGCAACATGTTTGATGTTTAAATAGCTTTAAATAACCTAGCTAGGCTACATTATCAATTCAACATGTCGCTATAACTACTGATACATGCTAATTGGTCAATTTGCTGTTTCAACATGCTAACATCCACCTTTTACAATAAGCGAACTTTGGCATTTATTTAGTCACTAATGCTACTTATGCTAATTCTCACTTTAGTGTTGAAAAGCATAGTTTACGGCTACCAGCTAGTTAGCCAATAGCATGCTATGCTACAACAGAAATAAAATGCTTCTCCAATCAAAATAAAAACAAATGTTTTGCAGATGCTTTAAACTTAGCTTAAAGGACATCTAGCTAGTCTAATCCTGCTTAAAAATTCAGCTTCAACTAGCCTAGGATGGTTGGCTGGTTTTAGCTGGTCGACCAGCCTGGTTTTAGAGGGGTTTTGGCCATTTCCAGGCTGGTTTCCAGCCATTTCAAGCCTGGTCTTAGCTGGTCAGGCTGGGAGATCACCAGCTAAAACCAGCTTGACCAGCCTAGCCAGGCTGGGAGCCCAGCCAAAACCAGCTATGTCCAGCTTAAACCAGGCTGGAAATGGCCAAAACCCCTCTAAAACCAGGCTGGTCGACTAGCAAAAACCAGCCAACCAGCTTAGGCTGGTTTAAGCTGGATTTTTCAGCAGGGAAATGATCAATTCAACCTGTCGCTATAACTATTGATACATGCTAATTGGCTATCATGCTATTTTAACATGCTAACAGCTACCTTTTACAATACCTTTGGCATTACAATAGTCTCCAATGCTACTTATGCTAATTCTCACCTTAGCATTGAAATGGAGAGTTTACGGCTACCAGCTAGTTAGCCAATATCATGCTATGCTACAATAGAAATATTCTGTAAAATGTTAGCTTCTGCAATTAAAATGTAAAACAAATGTTTCGCAGATATCTTAAAGATAACATAAACTACAGCTAACTTGTCTAAATTATCAGTCCAACATGTATAACTAATCAAACATGCTAATTGGCTAACATGCTAACAGCTGTTTTTTTACAATAAAACCCAAGTCTGGCATTATAATGGTCTCTAATATGGCTAATTCTCATCATAGTTAACAGCTAAAAGTTTGTTTGTTAGCCAGTTAGCCAATAGCATGCTATGCTACAATAGAAATATTCCGTAAAATGCTAGCTTCTGCAATTAAAATTTAAAACAAATGTTTCGCAGATACCCTAAAGGTAACGTAAACTGCAGCTAACTTGTCTAAATTATCAGTCCAACATGTATAACTAATCAAACATGCTAATTAGCTAACAGCTGTTTTTTTTTGACAAAAAATTTGTTTGTTAGCCAATTAGCCAATAGCATGTCATGCTACAGTACAAAAACCCACAGAACATTTGACATTAAAGAGCTTCTGCGACTAGTTCAGTTAAATAAAGCAACAGTGTTTATGAAGTCAGTTTTATGAAGGAGAAATCCAGCACTAGTGCTAGCGTCTCCTCTTACCATTGATCGCTAACACATAATTAGCCTCGACCCAAGAGTTCGAGAGTAATTTCCCGAGCTTCACCCTCTTTATGAAAAATATTGATGTTATTTTTTGTGTGTCATACTGAAGGCGTGAAAGCGTTTCATAACGATGCGAGCACGCTAGGCTATTTTCGACAGTATTTTTTAACAAAACCCGACAGCTGATGTAATTCTGTTTGTGTCAGACATTGAAACAGACGCTTAATGTGCTTTATAATTCGGCGTGCGCATTAAAAGCGTGTCTGCAGGGCAGTCTTTAGTCATGGCCTGGCACAGGCAAATGATAATGTCGAACGTCGGATGCTAATTCAGTTTTGATGAATTCTTGTTTTGCATCAATGTGAATGATTAATTGTTTTTTTTTAGGGCGTTTAAATAATTCGCCTGTCATTAACATTTGTGCCGAGCAACAGAATGATAAGTCAGATATTTGCATACTGCTTGATTTTGAGATGCTATAAAGTGTTTTTTAAGGAATGCTATATTCACACACTCACACACAATACATTTAATATTTTACCGTTATAAATATTGTATGTCAATAATATTATATATGCATGTAAATACTTTTACGCTGTTAGTATATGTTATAATATTCATGCTATATTTGTATATATCACCGGCCAATTCATTAGGTACACCTTACTAGTACCGGGTTGGACCCCCCTTTTGCCTCAACAAGGTACTGGAAATATTCCTCAGAGATTTGGCTCCATATTGACATGATAGCATAACGCAGTTGCTGCAGATTCGCATCCATGATGCCAATCTTCCGTTCCACCACATACCAAAGGTGCTCTATTAGATTGAGCTCTGGTGAGTGTGGAGGCCATTTAAGTACAGTGTACTCATTGGCATGTTCAAGAAACCAGTCTGAGATGATTCGCGCTTTATGACATGGCGTGCTATCCTGCTGGAAGTAGCCATCAGAAGATGAGTACACTGTGGTCATAAAGGGATGGACATGGTCAGCAGCAATACTCAGGTAGGCTGTGGCGTTGACACGATGCTTAATTGGTACTAATG
Organism: Danio tinwini; assembly: GCA_903798205.1. Classification (NCBI taxonomy): domain Eukaryota; kingdom Metazoa; phylum Chordata; class Actinopteri; order Cypriniformes; family Danionidae; genus Danio; species Danio tinwini. The sequence continues at coordinate 4,094,355 of CAIGQZ010032594.1, forward strand.
GGCCCAAAGTGTGCCAAAAAAAATATCCGCCACACCATTACACCAGCACCACCAGCCTGAACCTTTGATACAAGGCAAGATGGATCCATGCTTTTATGATGATGACGACAAATTTTGACCCTACCATCCAAATGTTGCAGTAGAAATGGGGACTCATCAGACCAGGCAACGTTTCTCCAAACATCTATTGTCCAATTTTGGTGAGCCTTTGTGAATTGTAGCCTCAGTTTCCTGTTCTTAGCTGACAGGAGTGGCACCCAGTGTGGTCTTCTACTGCTGTAGCCCATCTGCCTCAAGGTTGGACGTGTTGTGTGTTCAAAGATGCTCTTCTGCAGACCTCGGGTGTAACGAGTGGGTGTAACGATTTGAGTTACTGTTGCCTTTCTATCAGCTGGAACCAGTCTGGCCATTCTCCTCTGACCTCTGGCATAAACAAGACATTTGCACCCACAGAACTGACGCTCACTGGATATTTTCTCTTTTTCGGACCATTCTCTGTAAACCCTAGAGATGGTTGTGCGTGAAAATCCCAGTAGATTGGCAGTTTCTGAAATACTCAGACCAGGCGGTCTTGCAGCAACAACCATGCCACATTCAAAGTCACTTAAATCCCCTTTCTTCACCATTCTGATGCTCTGTTTGAACTGCAGCAGATCGTCTTGACCATGTCTACATGCCTAAATGCATTGAGTTGCTGCATGTGATTGGCTGAATAGAAATTTGCGTTACTGAGCAGTTGGACAGGTGTACTTAATAAAGTGGCAGAAGAGTGTGTGTGTGTGTGTGTGTGTGTGTGTATATATATATATATATATATATATATATATACATATATATATATATATATATATATATATATATATACATACATACATACATACATACATACATACATATTATTGACTATTTTTTGATTAATTCATTTTATATATATATTTTATAAAGTAAATTCTGTATTATCATTTTGACTGCCTACAGAACAAACCATCATTATACAATGACTCGCCTAATTACCCTAACTTTTACCTAATTAAGCCTTTAAATGTCATTTTAAGCTGAACACTAGTATCTTGAGGAATATCTAGTCAAATATTATGTGCTGTCATCATGGCAAAGATGAAAGAATTCAATTATTAGTTATTATATAGTCAGTTATTCAGACTGCATTATGTTTAGAAATGTGTTAAGAAAATCAAACAGAAGTTGGGTAAAATATATAGGGGGTTAATAATTCTGCCTTCAACTGTATATATGCAATTTTTTTAGCAGGTTCCTCCATACAGCTTGTGAAGTGTCAGGTCCAGGATCAGTTTGACACAGTAGCTCTCGTCTGTTTCTCGGCCTCTGCATGAACCTCTACACGACTCTCCTGTCAGCCGTCTTTGTTTTCGACGCGACGCTGTTTGAAGAGACGCCTAAATAAAGAGAAAGGAAAGGTCGCGCCAGCTTCATGTGTCTGTCTGTCTTCTTCTCTCGCTCTTTGTTTTATTCACGTCTAACCTTCAAGGCGTAATAATCGGCTCTAATCCGCTCCCCTGACTGCAAATGTGCATCATTATGTATAAATATTCGCTCTCTTGGGGTCTCGCCGTAAATCTCTACATGCTAATAATGTCACTATTATGTGGGTTTCGGGTCAAGATGGCAATATATAAACAGTAGTGCTGATATATCTTAATATATACAAGGTGGCAGAGGCACTAAATATTGTTAATAAAGTCCATATTTCAAAAAATGTTTTGTGGTCGATGTCTTTATGATTAATGCAAGTAATTATAAAGTCCTATTTACTATCGTCAATTTAGAAAATTTTAATCAAAAAATAATCGTCAATTTAGAAAATTTTCCATTAACTGCACAAATATGCTGCAATGAGAATCATCAATTTTTATTAACAACAAAAAAACTAAACTATTTGGTATTTTTAGAAAAAGTTTTTTTTAAGTAATCATCAAGATTTGAGAACCAACTCCAGCCCCATCTGACAAGAAAACGTAACTATTTTACATTTTGTCAGTTTAGTGGCTAATTCATTTCGAGTTTAGTCGTACAAAAATTTAGAAGCGTATGAAAAGTTGTACGATTTTAAAAGAAGTCATCACACCAAACCCCCACCGTAAATCTTTACACGCTAATAACGTCACTATTATGTGGGTTCTAACTCAAGATAGATATATCTATACAGGGTGGGAGAAATTTTACTAGGCATTAAATAATAGTAATAAGAAAAATATATAGTTTGTGGCCGATGTCTTTATAGGATTAATGCAGAAATTATTTACTACCGTAAATCTAGAGTTCATTTTCCAGTGATACTACAAGTTCTATAGCCATAACAATTTGCGTTTAACTGCACAAATACGCTGAAATGAGAATTAGCAATGTTTATTAAGAAGAAGAAGAACAACAACAACAAAAAAAACAAACAACAGAACTATTTGGTAGTTTGGAAAATTTGTAGTTTTGTTAAAATATTGGTAATAAAAATAAATGTTATTTGTGGATGATGTCTTTACAATTAATGCGGAAAATATGAAATCTTATTTACTATTGTCAATTTGGAGTTCGTTTTCCAGTGATACTACAAGTTCTATAGCCATTCAAATGTGCCATTAATTACACAAATACTAGGAAATAGCAATCATCATTGTTTATTAAAAACAACAATAGCACCAAAAAAACAACATAACTATTTGTTTTTTCGGAAAATTTGTAGTCATCAAAATTTGAGAACGAATTCTCATGAGGAAACATAACTATGTTTTCTTTTGTCAGTTTAGTGGCTAATTCGAAAGAATTCAGTCATACAAAAATTAAGCAACTTATGAAACTTTTACGATTTTCAAAAAGAGTCGTCGCAGGTCAAGTTAGCAATATATAAACAGTAGTGTCGCTAAATCGCGATATATACAGGGTGGGAGAAATTTAACTAGGCATTAAATATTGGTAATAAAAATAAATGTTGTTTGTGGCCCATGACTTTATGATTAATGCAGAAAATATAAAATTGTATTTACTATTGTCAATTTAGAGTCCGTTTTCCAATGATACTACAAGTTCTATAGCCATTAAAATTTGCCATTAATTACAAAAATACGGCGAAATAAGAATCATCAATGTGTATAAAACAACGATAACAACAACAAAAAAAACATAACTATTTGGTATTTTGAAAAAAAATTGTAGTCATTAAAATTTGAGAAGAAATTCTCGTGAGGAAACTTAACTATTTTTTCTTTTGTCAGTTTAGTGGCTAATTCATATGAATTTAGTCGTACAAAAAATATGCAACTTATGAAAAGTTGTACGATTTTCAAAAAGAGTCGCACCAAATCCCCGCCATAAATCTTTACATGCGAATGACGTCCCTATTATGTGGGTTTCAGGTCAAGATAGCAATATATAAACAGTAGTGTCGCTAAATCTCGATATATACAGGGTGGGAGAAATTTAACTAGGCATTAAATATTGGTAATAAAAAAATGTTGTTTGTGGCCGATGTCTTTACAATTAATGCGGAAAATATGAAATCTTATTTATCGTCAGTTTACAGTTTGTTTTCCAGTGATACTACAAGTTCTATAGCCATTAAAATTAGCCATTAATTGCACAAATACATCGAAATTTGACGGTGTCTTTAAGATTATTTTGGAAAATTTGTAGTTTCGTTAAAATATTGGTAATAAAAATAAATGTTATTTGTGGCTGATGTCTTTACGATTAATGCGGAAAATATGAAATCTTATTTACTATTGTCAATTTGGAGTTCATTTTCCAGTGATACTACAAGTTCTATAGCCATTCAAATTTGCCATTAATTACACAAATACAGCAAAATAAGAATCATCAATGTTTATTAAAAACAACAATAGCACCAAAAAAAAAACAACATAATTATTTGGTATTTCGGAAAATTAGTAGTCATCAAAATTTGAGAACGAATTCTCATGAGGAAACGTAACTATTTTTTCTTTTGTCAGTTTAGTGGCTAATTCAAAAGAATTCAGTCATACAAAAATTAAGCAACTTATGAAACGTTTTACAATTTTCAAAAAGAGTCGTCGCAGGTCAAGTTAGCAATATATAAACAGTAGTGTCGCTAAATCGCGATATATACAGGGTGGGAGAAATTTAACTAGGCATTAAATATTGGTGATAAAAATAAATGTTGTTTGTGGCCGATGTTTTTACAATTAATGCGGAAAATATGAAATCTTATGTACTATCGTCAATTTAGAGTCCGTTTTCCAATGATACTACAAGTTCTATAGCCATTAAAATTAGCCATTAATTGCACAAATACAGCAAAATTTGACGGTGTCTTTAAGATTAAAATTTGATGTTATCTGCACAATTACGCTGAAATTAGAATTATCATGTTTATTGAAAACAACAATCAAACAAACAAACAAAAAACTATTTGGTATTTTTGAAAATTTGTAGTTATCAAGAACAAGAACAACTCCAGTCTGATCTTATGTGAAAACATAGCTTTTATGTTTTTCAGTTTAGTGGCTAATGCGTATGAATTCATATGAGTTCAGTCATACAAAAATTACAAAACGTATGAAAAGTTATACGATTTTTAAAAAGAGTCGTCACACCAAATCCCCACCCAAAATCTTTACATGTGAACAATGTCACTATTATGTGGGTTTTGGTTCAAGATAGCAATATATAAACAGTTGTGTTGACATATCTCGATACAGGGTGGATAAAAATTAACTAGTCATTATATACAGGTATTGGTAATAAAGAAAAAATGTCATCTGTGGCCGATGTCTTTATGATTAAAGCAGAAAATATGAAATCCTATTTACTATCGTACACTTACAGTTCGTTTTCCAGTGATACTACAACTTTTATAGCCATTAAAATTTGACATTAACTGCACAACTTTTGCTGTTTAGTGGCTAATTTGTAGGAATTCATACTAGTTCAGTCGTATGAAAACGTGCGATTTTTAAAAGAAGTTTTGGCCCCAAAAACCTGCTTCTAAACCCAATTGTCATTGGGGGATGAACAAACTGTACTTAAATATACAACTAAGATCATACAAATCTGTCATTAAATCAAAAAGTTATGAATTTGCGTGAGATTTCACCAGCAAGATAAATTAGTGAGTCAAACTTTACATAATTACTTACATTTTTTGTAAACCGCAAATTGCTGACACTTTTATTTCAATATGTTTATATTGAAATGGGGTTTGTATGTGAAAACACCGAAAAAGTAATTATAAAAAAAAACAAACAAACAAACTTAAGTTACAATTAAAATGTTTTATTTAAAAGCAAAAGTTATCTAAATTGCGTCGTTTTTTTTTTTTCAAATGTCTGAACTAAATTGGACTTGTTTCTTCAATATCTTAGGTAGATTTCACCATTTTAATAGGCCTATACCTTTGATGCATATCCTCGATACTCTGTGTCTATAATTAGTCATTTAATTGTACTTATAGAGTAAGAAAGAAGTTAGAAAAGCGATTAACACAAATTGTAATGATGCAAATATCAATTAAATCCTGTTTTAAAGTAGCTTACTCAACACTGGCTATACCTGAATGAGATCGAGTTTCCACTTCAGTTCAGCTGAATGTGATGGTGCTTGAGAACAAATAATTAAATAATAAAAAAAGACGAATCTACCGGGCGGTGAGTCATCGGTTTGTTGTCATGACTATCAGCTTTTTCCCGCCTCATCCCACTCCGTCTGTCTGTATGTCTGTCTGTGAAACGTAAAGTCCACCCAGGCCTGCTTCAACACAAACACGCAGGCCTGTCACAGCACAACACTCCACTCGGCTAAAAATAATCTCTTCCTCGCGGAGATCCAGATCTTCAGCACAAACGACATCTACAGTACAGGCCAGTGGAGCCGACAGCAGACCTGCACATCACAGAGCCGCTTAATTAGCGTGCGATCAATATACAGTTGACTCTTTTTCTCAAAATGCTTTGCCCTCCTGTGATTTTATTTGTTCTGATTTTATATTTTCCGAATGAACAGAGCAAGGAATTTTTCACAGTATTTCCTATAATATTTGTTCTTCGGGAGAAAGTCTTGTTTCTTTTGGTGTGGCTGAAATAAAAGCAGTTTTAAAATTGTGAAAACATTTTTATGGACAATATTTTTGGCCTCAAATGTAATTTTTTCCTCCAACCTCATCACTAAAGTTTGGCGAATGGAACTACAGGGAGTGCACATCATCCTCTTTATGCATGTTGTCTTACTACAAGCTAAATAGACTCGAAAGCCTACTACCAATTAAGCATATTAGGTGATGAGCATCTCTGTAATGAGAAGGGGTGTGGTCTAATGACATCAACACCCTATATCAGGTGTGCATAATTATTAGGCAACTTCCTTTCCTTTGGCAAAATGGGTCAAAAAAAGGACTTGACTTTTCCGAAAAGTCAAAAATAGTGAGATATCTTGCAGAGGGATGCAGCACTCTTAAAATTGCCAAGCTTCTGAAGCGTGATCATCTAACAATCAAGCGTTTCATTCAAAATAGTCAACAGGGTCGCAAGAAGCGTGTGGAAAAACCAAGACGCAAAATAACTGCCCATGAACTGAGAAAAGTCAAGCGTGCAGCTGTCAAGATGCCACTTGCCACTAGTTTTGCCATATTTCAGAGCTGCAACATCACTGGAGTGCCCAAAAGCACAAGGTGTGCAATACTCAGAGACATGGCCAAGGTAAGAAAGGCTGAAAAACGACCACCACTGAACAAGACACACAAGCTGAAACGTCAAGACTGGGCCAAGAAATATCTCAAGTGATTGATTTTTCTAAGGTTTTATGGACTGATGAAATGAGAGTGAGTCTTGATGGGCCAGATGGATGAGCTCGTGGCTGGATCGGTAAAGGGCAGAGAGCTCCAGTCCGACTCAGACGCCAACAAGGTGGAGGTGGAGTACTGGTTTGGGCTGGTATCATCAAACATGAGCTTGTGGGGCCTTTTCGGGTTGAGGATGGAGTCAAGCTCAACTCCCAGTCCTACTGCCAGTTAATGGAAGACACCTTCTTCAAGCAGTGGTACAGGAAGAAGTCTGCATCCTTCAAGAAAACATGATTTTCATGCAGGACAATGCTCCATGACACGCGTCCAAGTACTCCACAGCATGGCTGGCAAGAAAGAGTCTAAAAGAAGAAAAACTAATGACATGGCCTTCTTGTTCACCTGATCTGAACCCCATAGAGAACCTGTGGTCCATCATCAAATGTGAGATTTACAAGGAGGAAAAACAGTACACCTCTCTGAACAGTGTCTGGGAGGCTGTGGTTGCTGCTGCACGCAATGTTGATGGTGAACAGATCAAAACACTGACAGAATCCATGGATGGCAGGCTTTTGAGTGTCCTTGCAAAGAATGAGGCTATATTGGTCACTGATTTGTTTTTGTTTTGTTTTTGAATGTCAGAAATGTATATTTGTGAATGTTGAGATGTTATATTGGTTTCATTGGTAAAAATAAATAATTGAAATGGGTATATATTAGTTTTTTTGTTAAGTTGCCTAATAATTATGCAGAGTAATAGTCACAGTGATGGAGCCAATATTCTCACAGATATCAGTCAAGTTTGGTGAAAGAAAAGTCATGGTTTAGGGTTACATTCAGTATGGGGGCATGCAAGAGATCTGCAGAGTGGATGGCAACATCAACAGTCTGAGGTATCAAGACATTTGTGCTGCCCGTTCAATTACAAACCACAGGAGAGGGCAAATTCTTCAGCAGGATAGCACTCCTTCTCATACTTTAACCTCCACATCAAAGTTCCTGAAAGCAAAGAAGGTCAAGGTGCTCCAGGATTGGCCAACCCAGACACCAAACATGAACATTATTGAACATGTCTGGTGTAAGATGAAAAAGGAGGCATTAAAGATGAATCCAAAGGATCTTGATGAACTCTAGGAGTCCTGCAAGAATGCTTTCTTTGCCATTCCAGATGACTTTAGTAATATCCCAGGTAGCAACGAATTCTGGCCCAGATTTGGCATAAATCGGCAGGAATTCATCAGTCACTGGCATACAGCATGTGGGCCAAATGTGGTTTGGCAGAGGTGGCACAGTCTTTAAAGCGACAAACAATACTTGGGCCAAATGTAAGGTGTAGTATTTGGCCCAGATGTTAATAATTGTTATGTGGGCCATGTAAGTTTGGCCTATCTTGACCCACATTTAAAATACATTTTTATTATTTTCGAATAAAGAAAAAAAAAATTTGTCAATCAGATTGCTTCAAGATAAAGCACAACGCTTCATGGGTTTATCAATTTCATTGCAGTTGTAATGCACCAACATATCTGGCCAAGTTATGGGTTATTAACTTGGCTGAGACTTGGCCCAGATATGGTCCATGTTTGGCCATTGTCTGGCATCCAGACTTGGTCCAGTCATGTACCGTAATTCACTGCGACATGAGGGCCAAGCAAAAGCTGACTGTGTGGGCCAGAGCTAGTCCAGAGAAATGTTGCTATGTGGGAAGTGATTTGAGTCATTACAGAGATGTATGGATGCAGTCCTCCAAGCTCATGATGGAGTCAGACACAATATTCATTCTGTTTCCACTGCAGCATGACTTTATATTCTACACTGGACATTATTTATGTTCAGTGATGAAACTTTTGTCTAAGCAAAGTCAGACCTTACTGTCCTAATTAAATCATTCAAAATCAAGGCATGATCATATTTTATTTTGGTAAAACAAGCGTAATCTAGAGTACTTTACCTTTCATATAAGCCACTTCTGACACCAAATGATCAACTAGAAGTCAACTTATTATTTGTTGGATAGGCAACAAAACTTTTGTCAGGTGGTGTATATATAGTTAAAAATAATATTTATACAAGTTAAAATCGTACGTTTGGTCATTTTGAGATTTAAGCATTAGCCTAAGCTAGCTGCTAGGCTAATTCAAGTAGCTATATTTATTCATCACTCATTTTCGGACTGACAGATTTTTTTTTTAAAGAAACATAACGAAAATGTGATTATTACCTCCTACAGTATATATTTTCAGCACTTCCCCATCAATCAGCCCTCGATCAGTACAGTAGATGTTCTGTCTCATTTCCAGCCGGGAGAATGGTGTGGCGTGTAATAAAGTGAATTTCTGTTCATTTGTCGGGGCTGTTAAAGGCTCTTCTCCATTTATGCATCTCAGTGTGACAGCAGGTTGATCTCGGGACCATTAATCACGCTTCTGAATCCTCTTTAGTCCTTCATTTTTTTTTCCTTCCATCGGGAGCTCAACAAAAGGCCATTTTCAGAAGAGTCGGAGACGGCGCCCTAATCAGCGCCTCTTTTTCTATCTCATTAATTTTAGGCTTCATAAAAACTTCGGAGACTGTCAGGAAGTGTTAGTCGTCTATTGTTGCGGTGAATCGGTGAGTCAGTGGATTTCTGCACAAACATCTCTGAGCTCCTAAAAGAGCAAAATGACCCCAAAGTGCATGTGTTTCAGGGCAAACACACTTATTTTAGGATATTCACAATATTACAGGTGATTGGCTCACTTTTGTGGATGTAAAAACAATGAATGAGCAGTAGAATCATAAAAGCTGCTCTTTTTCACAGGATCATGACAAACTCTAAATCAAACTATATTTATATTATTATATTTATGCAAGAAACATCTCATGGATGCACTGGGACACATGCTCAGTGATGTCTCTGAGGATCACTGGGTGTTTCGGGTCTCTCAATATCATACACTCTCACCCAGGTGATCCAGCCGGGGTTGATCAAATCCCGACTTGCATCCCAATCAGCCCTCTTAATCTGAAGCTGCCCCTATAATGCCCAAATGACAAAGGTCAAAGTCAACGCCCTGCAAATCCTCTACAGCCAACTTCTCATAGAAATATGAAAGTTCTTCATAGAAAGTTCTTCAGCCTTTCTCCCTGCACTCCTCCACCAGTTCCTGGTACTTAGCGCATTTCCTCTCATTGGCTTCCCAAAGCAAAGCTCCAGAATGATTATAAGTTTTAAAGCTTCAGAGGTAACTAACATACCTGGGCGGAGACTTGTTGCAATGTGATTAGGGAACCTCAGCAAATTGTTTTTTGCAGGTCGACCAGCAGCTGCCAGTCTGAGGCTTTGTGAAGGAGGCCTGTTGATAATTGTGGGCAGGCCTGGGGTTTCTCTCCAGCTTTATTAAAGTGGACTGCCTTCTTTGGAGCATGATGATGGCTGAGGCTAGGCTCTCAGCAATTACCTTAAGCACCTGGTCATGGCACCAATGATAGCGACCATCAGCCAGAGCATTGGGGCAGCTGCTGAGGAGGTGTTCTAAACAGCCTCTTCCAGAGCAAAGAAGACAGGAAGAGACTCACTCTTCCCCCAGACATGGAGGTTTGATGGGCTAGGCAGGACATCGTAGAAAGCTTGTACCAGGAAAGGGACCCGCTGGAAATCTGCCTGCAAGATGTCTGTCCAGGTGATACTGAGCGCTGAGAGTGTATTCTCTCACCTAGTCCACGGTCACTGCTGCCGGAATCCCACTGCCCTGCTCACTCCCTCTTCCTCCACACCTGCTCGAACCTCTTCCTGGAGTAGATGATGTCTTTCCTTGCCGTGGACCTAGCTAACTAAGGTCTATGGAAAATAGCCTACTCTGCCCACCATACATCATAAATCAGCAGAGGCCACAAGACTCGGAGCAGAATGGACTGCTGATGAGATTAGTAATAATAATAATAATAATAATAATAATAATAATAATATTTTTATGATAATTATTAGCATTAATAATTAATAATAATAATTAATAATAAAAATAATATCTAATATAATAATTCTAACTATAAATTACAATAAACTGTTATGAAGTCTTAAAATCGCTTAAATCATTGAACATCATCATTCAAATTTAAATATTGAAATATTAATATGTATCTTTATCATTATAATGCTTGGTGTAAACATGCCTTTATTCTTGTTTACTGTTCGTTGCTAGGTTACCAATACTACAGTTTTAATTGAATGAAAACGCACCTTAATCACATTTGGGATTTTTTATTTTTACTAAACTTTTAAAATATTCACTTCACATAAGAATGGAAACCTAACTTTAATTTGATTTATGCGTATTTAGTATTTGACTTTTTATTTCCCTGAATTTTTTGACTCTTTTTGGAATTTGTTTGAGAGCCGTTTACTCTGGTTCATGGATCATGTAGAGTAAGAGTTTTTTCGTGTTTTTGGGTGATGTGAGGTGTGATATCAACTATAAAATGTCTCTACATTTTTATCATTACTGTTGTGATCTTAAAGATATTTGCACACTGAAGTCCGCAATTTTCGAATGCATTTTTTTTTTGTATTGCGAAAAAAATTGTCATGTACACAAACTTTGCACACAGAGTCCGATGCGTATTAATTAATCCATTCCACAAAAAATGCGAAACATTTCAGAGTCAATTCAGGCAGTTATACTGTTCTTCTCTCTCTTCTCCAAAGAAAGAAAGAGGAATAATCTATTTATTGTGTTTATCCAATACTAGAAGAAAAAGTTCAGCTCATTATCAAAGAGCTGGGCTGGATTATCCCCAAATGCAAAGTTTATTTCAGGAAATCCGTAGAATTTTTCATACATTGCTTGTAATACTTCACACGACTACGTGTGTAAACGAATACGAAACAGAGACAGTAGGCTACCTATACAGACATTATAATAGATGGTGGCCGCATTGACGTATCAGAGAATTTCAGTTCGAAATTTTTTATGACAGACTAAAGTTTTCAAGGCAGTGTGTCAATAAGATTCACACAACGTGAGGTAGATTTTATTTTTTAACGTGTGAAAATTGTGGATGAAAATTGTTTTATTTCAATGTCAATTACCTTTACTCTGCTATTGTTTTACCTTCAGAACGATTTTTTTAACTATTGTCTCTATCGTTTTGATGCTTTGTGTGAATGGGCATTCATTTTTGTTTACTGTTGGTTGCTAGGTTACCAATACTACAGTCGACTCCTTTAATGTAATGAAAACGCACCTAATTCACAGATAGGATTTTTATTTTTTTTACAAACTTTGAAGTGATTCGCTTCACGTTAGGATGTGAACCTAGCTATAATACAATTTATTCATATTTAGTATTTGATTCACTCAAATTTTTGACTGTTTTCTTGAAATCATTTGTTTGAGAGCTGTTCGCTGGGGTTTACGGCTCATGTAAAGCCCTGTTGAGAAGTGGACCACTCAGCCCAGAGTTTTTTTCATGTTTTTGGGGTGATTTGGACTGTGTGTCGGAGCAGAAGAGCTTGAGGAGGTCGCCGGTTGACATTCAGAGCGCGGGCTGTGATTGAGAGCTCCAGTAATTGCCTGTGAAAGCAGTCGAATGTTTTCATCGGCGGTTAAAGCGAAGGGCTGAAGTCGTTACTTACTGAAGCATGTAAAGATCCCGCCACCCGGCAGCGGCTGCATTAACTTAATAATCACTTTCCCCTTTCATCGGGCTCTATTTCGGCTGTATTTAGGGAACGGAGCTCCGTGCGGGACAGAGAGAGAAAGAGCCCACAGAGGAACAAATAACACATTGTCAACAGATTGCATGAGTGACGCCTTCACGCTCCGATAGACTCAATTATGATTTACTTCACGACATTAAAAGAGGCCAGAAATGATGGTTATTCAGCCAGAGCCATGAAGGAGCGACTTGAAAGGCCTCCAGGTATTTATATCGCCTCTCAAGTGCACCGTTTATCTCTATGAAATTACAGCTAGTTGAGAAGTATATTGGAGGTAGTTGGAATTGAAAACGCAAAATGGTATTGATTGACCTTCTCGTTATAAGGGGAGAAAGTGGAGTTGCGCTTCACTTTTAAAGTCAGGTGAATCAGATACAAGCAAATGGTTCTTTTGAATTGGGTGTTTTCAATGTATTGTTTAAAAAGTTGCCAAAAATAAATTCAATTAAAAATTGTATTATTAGTAGCATAATCGTTTTAAATATACATTTAGTATATTGCTATTTAGAGCTTTAGACTAAAAATCTGATTAGTTTACAGAATAGTTTTTATTTTTTGTTTTATTTATTCCCTATAAATTGTAAAACAAAGAAATTGATTTTGACCAAAACCAGATTGAAGACCACCAAGAAACTATCTAAATCTACCCTGATATGCTAGAACTAGCATACCAAACCTGACCAGTTAAGCCTAACCTTACCAGCTAAGGGGCGAAAACCCTCTGAAACAAACTTGACCAGCTAAAACCACCTAGAAACTAGCCTGACCAACAATAAAGTGGTCAAAATAACTCTAAAACTACACTGACCAGCTTGAACCAGCTCAGACCAGCTAAAACCAGCTTAGACCAGCTATAAACAACCTGACCATGTAAGACCAGTTTTACCAGCTAAAAAGGAGGGAAACCACACGAAAACCAACTAAAAAAACTGCTCTAACAAAAAGTGGTCTAAACCCCTCTAAAACCAAGCAGACCACCTAAAACTACCTAGAAACCAGCCCGACTAACTAAAAAGTGGTCTAATAATAATAATAATAATAATAATAATAATAATAA